>CM076967.1:23308102-23353102 GCA_039105355.1 Benthosema pterotum
TTTGAAACTTATTTTTGTTATTATTTGGCAACAGCTTACCCATTTTGGATAAGCTGATTATCTTTTACACTATGATATTAACAGCTTTCATTATACCAAGCATGGAAAAGATTTTCTTCTCAAATAATATGAAATCCAGTAACAATCTGAATAATCCTAAATACACGGTACTTTTTCTGTTATTAACAATTGATCTTCAAGTTGATATGACATTTCATAGAGTTCAGTCACTCTATTGTATCATTATACTTTATTGAATAGTGCTGAGTTATCAAATGGTATTAGAGGAGAATATAGAAACTGTGTCATGATGGTTCTTTCAACCACTGATTAAAATTTGTGCTCACCGTTTTCTTTTTTTCTCCCAGCTGAAAACGGCAGACTAAAACATATTTCTGGTCTTATTGGCAAGCAGATAAAAACACCACACATGAGCGAGCAAGCGTAGAATAGACGCTCATCGCCTCTTAACGCCGCTGGTGTTTCCAAAGAAACACATTTAAATACATGCACTCGAGGAAAAATGAAAAGAAACATCTTCGTGGACATTGTCCCTTGCTGTTGGAAATGCTATTTCTTTGATGGAATGTGCTCCCGCTACTCTTGGATATGGACTATGGCGGGGTTTTTCAACACGTGGTCCGGGGACCACCTGTGGTCCCTGAGAGTGGTCCCTGAGAGGATTCCAGGTGGTCCCCAGGTTAAATGATGGAAAGTTGGTTAACCATATTTCTTTGAGAGTGTAAACATTAAACCAAATGGACCCTTGCAGGTCCATTTTGGTTGCATGTTTACACTCTCAAGAGTTAAAATATTCATCATGTGAATTAGCCCAAGTCTAGACAACTAGAGAATGTAGAAGATTAATGGTCATTTTGATCTGTATGTTTGACTGTTTTGTTTCCCAAATCCAGCCAGGTATTGTGGACAAAAGTAAAATAAATCTTTAGTTTTGGGGTCTGTGCCTGGGGCTAAAATGTCAGCAAAAGGTGGTCCGTGGCTCAAATCATGAATAAATAGTGGACCCTGGTATGAAAAAGGTTGAAAACCACTGGACTATGGTACACCGTATTGCTGTCTTTCCATATACCGGTACTTATTCTTTACTATCCTTAATAAGGAGAAACAACTGTACAACTTCCGTCCCAGCGAGCCTGCAGTCTTGGGAACCCCCCGGGTAGATAAATGTACATGGGGCCCACATTTTGGGGGAGGCAGAGAGACAATAGGTGACTGGGTGGCAGAGGGGGTTTTGAGGAGCAGGCCACTCCAGCACAACTCGAGCTCGAGTGGGCTGAAGATGTCTGAGAAGTGCACTTGCCTACAAAGAAGGCAAATTAATTTTCCTTTCGCCCCAAACATAATATTGTCAGAGCTGGCTCTCAATAGGAGCCAATCACCAATGTTTTTTTTTTTCTGGGATCTGTGCGCATGTGCGCGTGCAATTGTGTTTTTTTCACTGCATGTATGTGTGCTCAAAGAGAGAGTGTGTGTGTGCATGCGCATGTGTGTGATGTGCGTGGCGTGCACGCACGCATGCCAGCCCCACTTAACCTCCCTTCCTTTAGAGCGCACAAGAACATACAAGGAACCTTCCACCGCAGTCTTTCTTCAAGGTCAACCCAGAGTTTTTGAAAGACGCCCTCTCCAGTCAATTTCACCTCTGCATTCATGTAAAGGATACCCTTGTTTTCTCTCGTTTTCTCCACTTCACCCTACCTTCCATTACCACAGCTCCCTTTTTAGACGAGGACCAAAGTCCTTTTGGAACTTGAGAAAAGGCAGGAGAAAAGGAAGGGAGAGCTCTGTTTTGAAATGAAGAAGATGTATAAGAGAACTGCAAACCAGGTTAGCCCAGAGGTTGAGTGGTGAAGACACAGTTAAATGCCATTTATCTTCCCAAAAAGAAGTGCTTATGGTTTGTTGTTGGCCCTGTTACCGTGTCTCCCTCTCCATAAATTATTTCGGCTTGAGCCGAGGGCATCTGAAAATGGCAACAACAAAAAACACACGTATATCTAGTTTGATTACATTTTTTATGTATGTTTATTAGCGTGTCATTCATCTAATGGCGATTTCTTGAGATTCATACATATGTAAAGCTCGGAATTATGCTAAAAAGTCCCGCTATTTTGAGACAACTGGACCAATAAAACGAATAGACAAGTGTCAAGTGCTGAGAGACGGAGGCACCACTACACCTACGAAAGCGAAGTTTTTTTTGTCCTTATCTAGGTCACAATATGTGGAGCGATTTCAACAGATGGGCTCCAGAGTACTCCCCAGGCGAACAGAAGTTAGTTTCTCTCTTTCTGTCTCTCTCCTTGTCGCTCCTCCACACAAGAAAACCCACAATGTTAATTTAACACTCCGGGTGTAACACTTGACCCAAATGGGCCCGCTAGAGTCCTGTGGTCCACCATATATACCCCTTTCTCTCTGCCATGAAGGATTCCGTCATTGTCAGTGTGTTGCAGGGAATTGCCTGCACACACAGCCTGCACAGCGACACACACACACACACACACACATGCACACACACGCCAGTGGGCATTGGATAAACGTGAAATGGCCAAGTAGGTCAGTAACTAAAATGTCACTTGATTATTGTTTAACCAATGCACTACGTAAAAGGAAATGCAATGGTTTGGAATCAGGAACAACATTTACTTTAAGGCTGTATATCAGTGACTGAGCACAATTAGAAGATTTATAATTTCTAATTCGGTTAAGCATATCAGAAATGAATATAAATGAAGCTGACGTCTTCTGCTTGGAGAACCTGAAGCAGTCAGGGTGAAAGTTTCTCTCCCAAAACAAGTTCTGTCCTTGTTCTTCAAGGAATGATTCAGGACGAACTGTCCCCTTTATTTATTTATATGCAGAAGGAAAAAAGAATGAAATAACAGCAGAATCCTTGTCCAAAAAAACGTTACCTAAAAAAACAACCATCATGGATCCAACGTGGTAATTATTTAGGTGCAGGCTCTTGTTAATACTTTGCATTAGTTAACTATTTATAAAACCCACAGGCATGCTTAACCACAACCTTCACAAAAACAGGAGAAAAAAAATGAAACGCTAAATAGCAAAAATATTCAATGTACAAACTCACAATGCATTGCTACAAAAAGCAAAGCATTGTGAGGGTCATGTATTGTCATCTTATATGAAAAAAGTAGGTTTTTAATTTAGAGAAAAACACCATAGAAAAGTAGATACAAGGTTTCTGCACAACGGGCAGTTAGTGAAAGGACCGGTGGGAAAATGGATAGAATGAGGGGAAAAAATACTGAGTACTGTGGGGGGCCAGGCTGTGATATGGATCCTGTTTGAGTCCCTTCAAGACCCTCTACACACACACACACACACACACACACACACACACACACACACACACACACACACACACACACACACACACACACACACACACACACACACACACACACACACACACACACACACACACACACACACACACACACGTACATGCCCAAACAACCTCCGGACAAACCTTGCCACAAAGAGTTGTGTTGAATAGAAAAGGCACCCCGGGGAGGCGAGGGAGGCCATTGTATGGCCTTGTGGTCCAACAGTAGCACAAAGACACCCCTTCCTAACAGCAAGAGGGCTCTGCAAACACACACACACACACACACACACACACACACACACACACACACACACACACACACACACACACACACACACACACACACACACACACACACACACACATGTACACACACATGTGCACGCACGCAGTAAGTAATGGGTAATGGGGGATAGTCTGTTTTTAACATGGACGTGGTTGGTCCGTGCATACGTTAGTGTGTGTGTGTGTGTGTGTGTGTGTGTGTGTGTGTGTGTGTGTGTGTGTGTGTGTGTGTGTGTGTTAGTGCGTGTGTGTGTGTGTGTAGAGGGGGTCCCATATAATGGAGAGGCTCCACCTGTTTATATTTCTTTCTGCCACACATTCTTCAACAGATGCCACTGGAGGACCCTCCAGGGTCTCAGAAAGGCAGCTAACTGCTCTCCACCGGGGGCCCACAGCCCACAGCCCACTACCACCCATGCTTCAGGCCTATAGGGTGACCACATGTCCATCTTTGTGTGGGACAGTCCCTCATTTGCAAGACTTTTCAGTTGTCCCACAAATTGAGACCCTGTGTGTCCCACATTGTGACTGACAGGCATCAGATTTTATATCACATCTATAGATGTGATATAAAAAAAATAAGTATTTCCACACTCACTCCAGGGGAGCCATATGCACAAATAGTTGATCTACAAGCTGTAAATGCGTTGCGCACTTTATAGATCAACTAGTTTTGCTATATTTGAATCAGCGGCGGATGTAACATTTCCCAATTGGGGGTGCAGGAGAAAATGGTATGGGTGCCAAATGGGATACCATTTTCAGTTACACAACTTATATTAGGCAAGTAAATCATCAATAATAACATCAGTGTTGTTGAAGTTGCAACAGACACGCAGCATGTATAAAGATAAAGGTCTGACTCAGAGAGTTTTCTGTTTTCAATGATGAAATGCTGTTGGTTTAGTGGTGACACAACTGTAGTCAGTTAGTAGCAGTAGTAGTGTTTCAAATCATTTTAAATATAAGCACTTTGATTTGAAATATCTTGGGTTGTTTTGCATGCCATTGTGTTCGGCTGCATTAAAGTGTATTATTATAATTCTATCATATTGTTTACCCTTAAACTGTCCTAGTATAATAAAGGAAAAGTAATTTGTGGAGAAATAACACAATATATTGATATATCAAATCGAATTGCAGGATAAATTGATTTGGCACCCTACTATGTGTATTGTATCGTATTGTGGGATAAGTGGATCGTCCCACCCCTACTGTACACCACTATAGTGAAGCACTGTCATTATTTCTAACGAGGACCACCTGTTAATTCAGAGAGAGAAATAAAGAAAGGAGGGGAAGGGGGAAAAAGCAGTGGGAAGATAGAGGGGCTTGGAGGGGGTGGTGGTGAGGTGGAGGTGGTTAATTAAACATACAAATGGCTAGACGTGTGAACGCTTCGCCATGTACTGTATATACCAAAACCACTTTATCTTTGTTGTGCTGCTGCTGTACGGCCAGTCGGCCACCCCTGTTGGAGGGGCCAAAGGGCGCAGAAGGTTGGACTGGGCGGGTGTGTGTGGGGTATGTGGGGGAGGGTGGTGGGAGGGAGAGGGGGCAACTGATGATGGGAGAGAGGGTGTTTGCGTGTAGTAGGAAGGCTAGACACCAGGCCTTTGTGTGCAAATTTCCCAGCAGCTCCTTACCAGTTAATTAAGGAGGTCAGAGAAAGAGTGGGTGCGAGAGAGAGAGAGAGAGAGAGAGAGAGAGAGAGAGAGAGAGAGAGAGAGAGAGAGAGAGAGAGAGAGAGAGAGAGAGAGAGAGAGGTAGGAGAGAGGGGAGGGAGGGCAGCTCTAATGAGCTGTCCACAGTGCATGAATGAGGGGTTTGTCCCCAAACTGAGCGGCGAGGGGCCAAACAATGTCAACAGCAATTAACAGCCAGTGGTGGGCAACCAAGGACCCGTATACAGTATAGACTGAGCAGGCAAAAAGATGTCTGCAATGCATGCAACAAAATAAATGCATTGAATACACAAACGCAGATATGCATCCCACTTACAGACACACAGACACATGCACGTCCATGCACAGACAAGCACCGTTACATAATTGATGTGAACACGTGTCCAAACGTGTGATGCACACATAACACGCAAACGGAGCAGCGCCCCAAATGTTTGAGAATAAATAAGGACTCCTATAGCGCGTTGTTGTTGAATAGCGTGGTGGTGGGCGGCGATAGAGAGCGGTAGAATAAAAGCCGAGCCTCGGGTCGCGTTGCCTTCACCTCTCCACACTGCCAGGCCTTGACCCTGCCGGCTGGGAGCCTTGGATATGCAATAATGGCAGACAGTAGCCGGGGCCATAGGTGGAACATGTGTGATCTATATTCCAAAGTCTCATTTGTCAGGTGCTATATATGTACAGTAGCTGCTCTTGAGGTTGTGAAAAACACACCAAATACCAACTACAGTATTATGTTCCATGGTGCGTTTGCATCCTGTGTGCAGTGCATTTGATTAGGCAATGCACTATAAAAATCATCCACTTATAACAGTTTGAAGCCCTTTTAAAAGAACATGTAATTATCGTCCTCTGAGTCCTCTCTCTCTCTCGCTGTCGTCCCAACACATTGTACCGTACACTTGGCACAATATGAAGACTCTGGTCATTATTTTTGTTTTGATCCCCGAGGTGAAGTGGTCCTCTTGTTACTGCGCGCTCTCTAATCGCCGCAGCCTGGCAGAGGCAGCGTTCTGTAGTGACCCTGCACCAACACTTACAAAGGGACAGAAACAGTTGCGTTTTTAAGGCCTTTTGTGTGCAAAAAGAAAAAGGGAAAAGAAAGCGGCACAAAAGCGGGAGCCTGAGATAGTGCCACAGTCACAAGCTTTTCACTCTCTAAATCTGGATATGGATATGTTTTTTTTTCTTTTAGGTTTTTGCTTTTGTCGTTTTCCTTGGCTACTTGTTCTGGGAGCAGGGAGAGGATATCTGGGTGCATAAAGAGTTGGACGTTGCTGTGCAGGAAAGTAGGTTGGAGGGGTAGCAAAGCACAAGGGAGAGCGTCCATTGGCTATTGAGACAGGATGGCAACAAGAGGGCATGGGAAATGCGGCTACCAGCTTGTGCTGTAAGAATTGCGCAATCGTACACATGCGACTGGAAAAAAGGCAATTCCTCTGAATATAGAAATATTTTTGATGAAGAAAAGTTTTATGGAATGTGTAAATCTGGGTTTTTGAGGACTAGTTTAATGTCTGGTCCGTATGGACTTTAACTCTTGCAAATGTAATGTTTGCTGTCAGCGTTGAAGTGGGAGTCTTTGAGGGGTAGAATAAATGGTAAATGGTGCATTTATTGTAGTGCCTTTATCCAAGGGAATTTACATAGATTGTGGATCCTATTCACACACCAATGTCTGCGGAAACCATGCAAGGTAGCGACCAGCACATCAGGTGCAGGTAGCGGTTCATGGGTCTTGTTCAGTGACACTTCGACAATAACTCTGGGGCAGCCTGGGTTTCGAACTGGCAACCTGCCACAGGTTAACCTTGCATATACCATCCAGCCACTCTATACCACAGGGACACCGCTGCTCCTCCTATTGTGAGCTTTGAGGGTGTGTGTAAACACAAACCTTGTCTATAACACCAACAATAAATGCCATTAATAATGAATGGGACAGTTTTGAGTTCATTGAAGACAGAGGTGAGGATTCAAATGCTTATATGCTTATGCTTATGCTTATGCTTATTATAATTGGCCCTAATTATGGGATGATCTATGATGAATGCATGATTATAGAGCTCCCCGCACTTCAAACAAGCATGTTAAAAAAAAATATGTAATCACACATAATTAGGAATAGTGTGTCTGTAGCGTACACTCATAATGTCATTTGACATCCAACTAATTGCAAAAAATGGATCCAAAACTGATTCTGTATCTTCAAATACAATGTAACAGAAAAATAAGTTGTCAATTGGAATTGTCTGAGGGGAAGTTTGGAAAATGCTTTACAGTATGGACACCATTGACATAATATGTCAATGGTGTCCATACTGTTTGGACATACTGTATGGAAAATATTCTCTAAATTTCGTTATGTTGACGTGTTTCAAGTATGTGATGTGTCAAACCAGGTTTTCATAACTCTGAATGCATTCCAAGCATTATTTGAAGACGCAAAACCCATCTGTAGTACATGGGCCAAGACCCCAGATAGGACATATCGGTATCACCTGAGGCGGCAAATTCTAGTCGTGATTTTTTTGTTCCTATACATCCCTAGATTAGGTTTTGATATGATAGACATTTCTGACAGGTAGCTTTATAGTAGTTATCACCTCAAACCCCCCCTTTGGGTATATGGCTCTGGCGAAATTGTATAAAGGCATATATTAATTCGCTAAAATTACATAAATCAACTTGGTAGTCTAAAATTTGTCATGGAGTATCCTGACACATAGGGGTAACTGGTAGAATGGGGTTTTGGGGATTACTACCACTGTATTGTTAAATATGACCTGCATCATCCCAGGAAACACAAGAAAATATACAGTCCGCCTAAAAAATAACAACAAAGATGGTTATTTATCAACACATTATGGTAACTATCACAGCCTCACTTGTATATAAAAAACATCCCCTGTCCCTAAGCTTCAATTTGACTCCAAGATTACCTTTCTATCTTGAAAATTATGCTTTCTGTAGCCAGAATTCTGCACTATACCTCAAATCTGTGAAATAGTATATTCAGTCAATATCAGCTATACATATGAAATAAACAAATCAATGACTGGGTATGAACCGGATACACATTGTGGAATATTTCTTACTTGAATGAGCCCTGATAAAAAGTTGTCAGAATATCCCAACTATCATTTTTATGAAAATGAGTGTTGCAATTATATAAATAAATGCAATAAATAGGGTGTCTGTATAATTTTGAGGGTCAAGGATCTCAGTGCAACTATTCCTAAAATTAATGACATGTGCCCGTAGCATGCTGGTATTTTCTCAAGTGCCAATAACAAATTGCATATTTATTGTTAAGTATCCTGTTAAGTAACTTTACAAATAACTGCTTACTGTGTGCCATGGGTTCAACCCCAGAGCCCTTTGCTGTCCCCCCCTCCTCCCTTATCAAACAATAAAGGCAAAACCCCTGCAAAAACACCTTTAAACAAGTTAGTCCACACTTTTGAAACCCATATCTTATAACCTATTGTTAGTTATCTATCTAATGCAGGGATATCAAACTCAAATAAACAGTGGGGCAGAATAGAAGAATTGGTACAAGTCAAGGCGGGGTTTCACCGCACAGTCAACTGATTACGAGGATGACCCAGGAAAGCACATAAGAATCCTTGAAACACGTTCCCTTTCCTATTCTATGATCCTCACCAAGCACTGCTTTCATAGTAAAATGAGAAAGGAAATCAATTGTTGCAAAAGTAAAACATTTCACTGCATTATTTTTTAATCATGATTTGTGCAATATGGCAGTTCTAATAGTAATTAAATATCATCCTGTGGGCTGAAGATAATTCTTTCAAGGGCCTGAGTTGGCCCCCAGACCAAAAACCTCTTAGACCAAAACCTGTTTTTGGTCGGAGAGGCTTTTTTCCCATAAAGAATATATTTTGTCCACAATTCCATGCTGTATAGCCTCGACACCCAGGCTTTTATTTTCGTTCGCGTTGCGCGAAAACGGAAAGCCTGGACTAACTTGTTACACGAAGTGGCCTTGAGGGGGGAGTCAACCTTCTGGGGTGGGCGTCGCTCTAAATGATGTGACGTAGAACAGCAGTGGACGGGCGTGGGAGGACCCGGGGATGACGACACGTCCGTGAGATCAAATCAGATCAGCTCGATCTGCCGTGTGGATCCCACGGCACCCCGCCCTTCTAAGGCCAAAATCATTGCGGGTTAGGCCAGGCAGCCCAGGCTACATGCTGTATAGATGTTGATAGTGCTACTACCATAGGAAAGATAACAGTTGTTTTTGCTTTCATTTTACACTCAAGAATTACCGGTTAATATCTATCTAACATCAACTCGGCATTATTTTGCTTGGGAGACCAACTGGAAACCACTCAAGGACCACTGAAGGTCTCCAGTCCACTGGTTGAAACCCCTGCTTTATAGGACATACAGTATAACTAGAATGAATGCAATTTTGCAATTGCAAAGTGGGGTTGCTCCAATGATATTGTAATTTTCTAGGTTCATTCATTGAACCCTGTGGAGTAGAGCAACATACACATTCTCAGCCGATACATACAGTACCCCCTAATAACCAATTTTGAAACATGTTTTAGATACGTCATCTAGAACAGTGGTTTCTCCTTGGCTGGAAGTTTACAAAATAAATATTAGAAAAAAGTTTAGAGCCATCACAATAACAGTAGTGGGGTTCCCCTTAGCAACTCCATAATAATAAAAAAAACATCCTCACTATCATATAGACCAGTTCAAAACACACACATTCCATTACAGTATTCTGCCCTGTACACACTGCACGGGCAAACATCAAAAATATGTAAGCAACAGTGTACACTACAGTAACCACGAGCTTGCACGATACAACTTGAGTCTTTGTCTTCTTGTCCATGCTCTCCAGTGACAAGGAGATCAACCAGTGAGGTTGGTAGAACTGTACTGCGGGACCACACTATATTCATATCCCTAATGGTTTTCACTTATTTCCCTGTCCCTTCATCACAGGTTTCATCACAATAACTTACTCAGCTTGTTCGCAACAAGCTGATGTTCTATAGCAGGGGTGCCCAACCTTTTTTGACCCAAGATCTACTTTTCAGCAGCCAACCCCTCCGGGATCTACCAGTCCAATATCAACATTTCAAACCACACGCATCGTTGCCAGCCTGCAGTAACTTCACAACAACACAACACTACTTTGTTTTACCACTTTACTTTATGTCCATATAAGCATAAAGTAACAGACTAACAGACTTGTCATAAATAGGCCTACAACAGTACAACATAAGTACAACAGACTTGGACAAACACTGCCATTGCAAATGCAATCATAATAAGAACAGCCCAGAATAGTCCATTATAAGTTGCAGAACAGTCCATTACACGTTGCAGAACAATACTGTTGGCATAATTCACAGACAACAATCCTCCAAATGAGCCGCTTCGTAGACAGACAGACAGACACGCACGCACACACACACACACACACACACACACACACACACGAAAATCGCTCTTTTTTTCTTTTCCACCCCATTTTTTTCTTCCCCCCCACATCCCCCGAGATCTACTCGTGATCAGGCCGAGATCTACCAGTAGATCCCGATCTACTGGTTGGGCTCCCCTGTTCTATAGTCTCGCCAAGCCATGTGAACCATATGGCCTATCTCCTGTTGTATTGTGAGGCAACTTTATGTACCACACACTCCCTGGACACATGACTAGTATGTCATTGCGGCCCTAGTCGAACCTTTTTGAGATCAAACCTCCGACCTTCCAGTTTCAGGACAGACACCAACTGAGCTGTTGAGAATGCAGGGCCCCTTACGGGTGTGCAATTCTGAGAGTGTACAAAATGGAACCAAATGGAAGCATTGCTCCTTGAAATGAAAATATTTTAGAACCTCTGTGCTACACTATCTGAAGCAGCTACCTAATTAGTATAAGTGGAACAGTTCATCTTTCTGAGAATATAGGGTGAACCTGAGTAAGACACTGACTGAACCCCTAATTGTCCCTGATGTGCAGGTTGGTGCCTTGCATTTTTTTTTGTCTCTGATCAGTGTATGAATCTGTTAGTGGGTGAATGTATTGCACAATCTATGTGAAGTGTCTTGGATGAAGTCACTATATACGGTAAATGCACCAGTTATCTGCTGTATGAGTCGAAATTAAGTTTTCAGTGGACAAACCCTCCATGTTCAATTCCAGTCACCTGGTTGTCCATACACCTGGCCAGTTCATTGGTGATTGAGCTCCTGAATCTTTCTTGAGTACATCCAACTATGTAGGACATTGTTTGTTTGGAGCCTATGTGTTGGTCCCCACAGGGGTTTGGACTGTGTCCTGTTTTATTCCAATGGCTGCTATTTTCTGTCTCACTCTTGGTATTCCCTCGCCCATGGTCTTGTTGGTCTAGAGACTTCTTCAGGGTTGCCTTCATTGTCCAGCATTCACTGCCATATAAAAGACTATCATTGTACGGTAGAAGCTGAGTTTGATTTGACAGGGAGGTTAGGGTTCCATACACTGGCCATGTCATTCAGGTCCTCAATGCGAGTGCCTTCCTCACTTTCTTAGCCCTAACTTCCTTCAGCACAGTGCCTCCTATTGCTGTCAGGTGGATGTTCCAGTGACAAGAAAAAACACTTTTAAATCATGATAGCAGTGTCCCATTCAGTTTAAATTTCTGAAATAACTGCTCCACCACCAAATAATACCAGCTACTTCAGGAATTATTTTTTTGGACACAGGTTTGTTTAATCTATAATAAGAAATGTCCAAAAAGAGATCTGAATGTGCTATTGAGTGTAGGAGTTCTCTTTGGAATTAATGAAAAAACGCCTATAGAGAAAAATAACAAAATGCCCCAAAAATATAAAAAGCTACTCCTATGGAAGGTCTATCATATTTTAATTTACTTATATTGACCCTATAAACATTTTAGAGTAGGTAAGGTTTTGCCGCCCCAAGTGATACCGATATCCTGTCTGGCCTATGGACTACTGATTTTTTTTTCTTTTGCAATTAGTTTGACGTTGCTCCTGTACTTTACATAGATTTCCTGGGCTAATGGTCCTCACAACCTCCACCACAAATCTCCTGCATGTCCTGCCAGCATGTACTGTAGCATGCACATTCTCTGTGTTTATTTACCCATTGTATCCATTTACAGTATAGCAATATGCATTTTGTAACTCTGGGTATGTACACATATATATTCTCCGTTCAGAAGCGGCAACCTGCCGTATATATAGTATATACACTGTAAAGCCAGGGAGGGGACGATTAAAAACAGGGAGGCATCCATCGGGGGTGTAAGGCGTATGGTCTTCCCTGAGTGATCCATAACAGCTCAGCCAGTAATCAGGGTATATAGGCGCTGGGTGATCAGTGACAAAAGCTAGGCAGGGAGACGTCAACCTGCTGGAGGAGGAGGGGGAGTGGCTCCAGGCGTGTGGAGGTATAGCGGGGTGTGGGTGGGTGGTGGGGCAGGGGCGGATCTAGGCATGGGCATGGGGGGGCAATGCCCCCCTAAATGCCCAGTCTGTCCCATCAAACACGATGGCATACAAAACAACCCAAGAGATTTCAAATTAAAGTGCTCATATTTAAAATGATTTGAAACACTACTACTGCAACTGACTAACTACAGTTGTGTCACCACTAAACCAACAGCATTTCATCATTGAAAACAGAAAACTCTCTGAGTCAGACCTTTAGCTTTATGCATGCTGCGTGTCTGTTGCAACTTCAACAACAACTGATGATTATTGATGCATAATTGCCTAATAAAAGTCCTGTAACCAAAAATGGTATGGGTGCGACTGAAGCCGCCCCCATACCATTTTCTCCTGCCCCACCAATTGGGAAATGTTACATCTGCCTCTGGGTAGGGGGTGTGTGCGTGGGGGGTGAGCTGGGTGGGTGGGTGTGTGGGAGGTATATAGCGGGGTGTGAGGGTGGGTGGGTTGGGGTTGGGGTTGGGTGGGAGTAATCAGAGTCCCATCCGAGCGGCCCCAGACGACGCAAAGATATTGCCATGCAGATTTAGTGCCCATAAAGGCACTTGGACCTGCACCGCACCCCTCCTCCTCCTCCTCTTCCCCCACAACCCCCCCAGCACCACCACCACCACCAACACGACCCCCCCCCCTACACACACACACCTGCACCCCCCCTCTCTCCGCACCGCCGTCACCATCTCTGCTGCCACTTCCTCCTCTCCATGCACATACATGCACATACGACACCCACACACCCCCACCACTCTCTCTCTCTCTCTCTCTGTGGTGCTAATTGGAGGCAGGTAGCCCCCAGATGCAGGGGCCCAGGTTACCGTAACCTTGGTGGCGAGATCGGCTGCTCGCCTTCATGCGGCCGGCTATTCATCAAAATGTTGTGTAGGGGGAGGATGGGGGTGTGTGGGGGACGGACGGTGCATGGCGGCTTGGTGCGTCGGCGGGGCAGAATATGCAGCAGCACAGGGGGGAGGGGGGTTGGGGGCGAGCGACTAGCGAGACAGCTTCCCCAAAAGGGTAACAAATCACACTCCCTGCCCCTAATCCGCGCAAGGAGGGGAAGACTTGATAGACCGATGGTCCTCACCAGGGGAACGACGGGACAGTGCATGGGGACGCACTGCAAAACAGTAGAAAACACAGTCAGATAGATGCTCACTGTTCGCTTTTCATCCAGAGACACTGACTGACTCGTTTTGGTCCATTTTGTTCAAACTCAGCCTTAAAGGGGAATTCCAACCATTTTCAATATCTTACTATGTCATTGATGTACCTTCAAGGTGCTGGGTGGACACGATAAAAAGTTCCCCCATTCTGTGTTTCCAAGAAACGGAGGTCTGAAGAAAACCACTAACATGGTGAAATATCTTGATGACATCATCAAGATGTATTTTCACCATGTTAATGGATTTCTTTAGACGCTTCTTTTTTCTGAGAGCGTACAAATGGAACCAAATGAACCCGTTAGGGTTCATTTGGTTGCATTTGTACACTCTCAGGAAAAATGTTGAAAATTGGTGAAATTCCCCTTGTGATCACAGAGGAGTGTGATTTCAGTTTAAACAAACCGACAACAAAAAACAGAGGCATTCATGTATTCCCATCATAAAACTGATGAATCTACAGCACATTACGTGAAATAATATCCACTTATACAGGTGAAGCAACGTGCTCCGTCTTTCGTTTTTGCAATATTAATTCAAACACATATGGGGAGATAAATATTAGAAGATAGCAGCGCAGCCCGTGCTGCTCGCTGCGGTAAATGCAAATCAGGTGTTATCAGCTACATCCCACCTGATCGATCGCAGTTGGTAGTGTTATCAATCATCCATCATAGCATTGATAACTGTGCCATGCCCATAATCTTACCTGATCAGAATCATTGATCGATCGGGGATTGATCTGCCAGTAACCAGCACGCGGGTGTGTGGAAAAAATATACAAAGGTTAAAGCTAAACGCGTGCAAACGATGGCCGCGTGCCTTTAGAATTGATTCCATATCAAAGCAAGGCCGAGTGTGCCTTTTAAAATGAATTCAACACCCAATAATGGGATGTTTGGGAGACACACATTTAAAATGCATGTGTTATTCTTTCTTTACAGTGACGCTCATGATGATATAGGGTAAAAAAGAAGAAAACAGAAAATAGCAACCGAGCCGAGTGGAATTTATCATTTCTAAATTTGAAGCAAAGGGAATCCCAGTTTTGCTACAAGAGAATATTTCATCCGGCATATTAGGAAGTAATTACCCCTGATCTTGCATTTGTGGTGATGGTTTTGCTCCTCGCCAGAGAATACTGAGCCAGTGGCTTGTATTCAGCAGGGAGAACAGAACAGGCAGAGCAGCCACAATCTCCTCTGCATAGGACCTTAATCATCCCAGGTTGGTGTGCATGTGCATATAGGGAGATTTGTGCATGCTGTGTGAGCAGGTTCCCTTTGTGTGTGTGCGGGGGTGTGTGCGCGCGTGCATGCACGTGCGTGCACTGCTATGCACCTGTGTGTGTGTGTGTGTGTGTGTGTGTGTGTGTGTGTGTGTGTGTGTGTGTGTGTGTGTGTGTGTGTGTGAGATTGAGACTGTGTGTGTACACACATGCGTGCTCACACTCGTGTGTGTGTGCTCTCATTTTGTGTATATTACACACATGTGTCTTTGTATGTTTGTTGTCATGCCTATGTATGTGTGTACGTGTGTATGTGTGTACATCAGAATATACCGTACTATCTGCATGCCTCTGTGTGTCTGTGTGTGTGTGTGTATGTGTGTGAGCGTACTAGTGTGTTAGTGTGCGCGTGCGAGAGAGAGAGAGAGAGAGAGAGAGAGAGAGAGAGAGAGAGAGAGCGGCTCGTCCCTCCAATTCCCCGGTGAAGCCCTCTACACCAATTTTCAGCCTTGGGCAATCACTCACTCAGCACACATATCTACATAGAGGCTGATGAGATCCTCCGTGGGCCCAGGACCATGTGACTGCAGCCCGTCACGTATGTGCCTCCCCCTAGCGCTCCGACTGCTCCAATACTCAGTCACTAGGGGTGGAGGAGGAGCAGGAGCAGGCAGGGCGGATATAGGCATGGGCATGGGGGGAGCAATGCCCCCCTAAATGCCCTGACTGACTGCCCCGCCAAACATGATGGCATGCAAAACAACCCAAATTTCCCAAAGATATTTCAAATGAAAGTGCTTATAATTGCAATGACTATAACGACAATTGTCAACCAACAACACCATTTTATCATTGAAAACAGAAAACTCTCTGAGTCAGACGTTTAGCTTTCTGCATGCTGCGTGTCTGTTGCAACTTCAACAACTGATTTTGTTGTTGATGCTTACTTGGCTAATACTTAAGTCCTGTAACCCAAAATGGTATGGGTAAGCCGCACCCATACCATTTTCACCTGCCCCCCCCTCCTCCACAATTGGGACATGTTACATCCGCACCTGGTAGGAGGAGGAGGTGGAGGTGGCGTTGCATGTGTGTGTGGATCATCTACATATACTCTTATGATACATGGGTAATCTCACAGGGGGAAATCAAGAAACTCCCCTCTCTCTGTGTTTCCCTTTGAATCTGAGAAAAATCTGTCTTTTCTTCTCTCTCTTTTTCCCCCCTTCTACTTCTTTTTTTTGCATGCCCATTATCAGTAGGGGTGATATGTCTTCCCGTTTGAGATGTCCTTGCACCTGGAGAGAGAAGAGGGGAGGGGGGGGTGGGGTAAGGGGGTTGGCTTCAGAATCCTGCATTCACCAGTGACTGATATGGATGTTGGGTCCAAGAAAAAGAAAACGTGGCCAGATAGATTAACAGCATGCAGCGGTGTTTTTCAACCTTTTTGGTACTAGCTAGGGCCCACTATTTATTCACAATTTGAGCCACGGCCCACCATTTGAAAAACCTAAAACTAAAAGATTTCTTTTGCTCTTTTTGTTCCACAATTCCAGGATGGATTTGGGAAACAAAACAAATGGCAAACATACAGATCTTAATGGCCATTAATCTTCTACACTTGGGCTAATTCAGATGATGAATATTTTAATTCTTGAGAGCGTAATCATGTTTATGCTCTCAAAGAGTTACATCTGTCCATCTTTTAGCCTGGTTGACCACCTGGAACCCTCTCAAGGACCACTGGTGGTTCCCGGGACCACCGGTTGAAAACCACATGGCATAGAGAGTAATGTGCACCCCCGCCCAGAGCTGTGATATTAACACAGTGGGCGCCATCCGATGACCATAGAGTTCATTAGTGTAATTGACAGAATATTGCCCATTGGCATGGTCATAAATGTATGGAATATTAATAACACAAACCCCCCATTCTTCTCATACACACAACACTGGAATAACAGCCACGCATCATGTTGTCATCATGCATGCAAGGCACACTAATGAAAAGATGAATGAATAACTTTGAAACGATGCCCTTTTCCCCCCCCTGTAGGTACCGTTTCAGCTTTGCTGTGTACAGGCAACCTTTTATATCCGCGCCTGTTTTAGTACTGCTGCGTATGTGTGGCGTATATAGCTGCCTTTGTCTCCAGGGAAAATAGCTGTTTTGACGAACCAAGTGAGGGAATTTCCTTGGAGTTGCACTACTGGGTTATACACGCCCACCATCCCTCTCTCTCTCTCTCTCTATCCCCCCATCCATGCTGATGTCAGCACATAGACCACCATGGTTCTTGGGTCCACAATTACTATTCTAAAAGTAGACAGGTGTAGGTTTTGTGGGTGGTGGAGGGTCAAAGTAAGTGGGGTGGCGAAAGACCTCTCTGAAAAAAACAAAACAAAACAATGAATTGCTTTCCTCTGCCTATATGACTGTATGTTCCATATGCAAAGGTTAGGTGTATAAGGAGATATTGGGTGCATAAGACAATAACTTAAAAAGGAAAATGCCATTATCGTGTCAAAAGTTATCAACATGCTATGCAATAAGCCACATAATAAAAAAATATTGACAATTGTGAAAATAGGAAAGTGAAAATAACAGTAGCGAGGTGTTGTGAGGTTGTAGATATATGCATACATATTACACTGAAATCCAATGAAGGGGCGCAAACTCAGCTACATCCAAGTTTATACTGATCATAACAAAGAATCCTAAATAATGTCAAACCTGAACTCAGACACACACAATGAAATACCATGGATTGACAATCTCAAATCAATTAGGAAAAAAAATATTTGATTCAACTATTTTACAAATGGTTGATAGTTGAGTGCATTTATGTAGCGCCTTCACACACACACACACACACACACACACACACACACACACACACACACACACACACACACACACACACACACACACACACACACACACACACACACACACACACACACACACACACACATTCATTCACCTACAGAGGCGGAAACCATGCAAGGCACAACCTGACATCAGGAGTTCAGTAACTTGCTCAAGGACACTTCGTCAGTAACACTGGGATAGCCTGGGTTCGAACCAGCAACCTTGTGGATACTATCCTGGGACTTTACCCTGAACCAGTGACACACCATGACAAGAAACAATGAACAAAATAGCAAAGTAATAATAATGTTGATCTACAAGCTCACGGTGCATTTTGAGATTGTAGATTTGATATACTTGCTATCTGTTATCCTTGAACATGAGTCAATATACTGGCCGCAGATATAGTTCTTTTGTGATCACTATCTCAATCTGTCCACATAACTTTAGTCTAAATTCCCTCAAGTACAAACGATAGCATGGTTTCTTATGTACTGGCAGGATTCTTTCTTATCCACAGCCATGAGAATGCAATAGTAAAAACCATACAGAAACATGCATCACTTACTAGTAAATAATATACAACACCCTATACAATGTCTCAAAACAACCCCAAAAAACATACAGCAATACAACAAACAATAAGCTGGCACACATTCACCCTATACTATATACAAGGCAAACAACAAACTTTAACTTCTAGCTTCTTAAATAAACAGTTTAAATAAAAATACAGAAACAATCAACAAACCTTAGTAGCTGCAGAACTTTTTATAGGGAACAGAATCTTGAAAAATGATGCTTGTTGATGCTGCATGAGCACACACTGAAAACTGCAAATCGGTCCGTGTTGGAACAACAGTATTTGGAACAAAGGTTCCGCCATAATAAAACTTTAGTTCCTTGTCAAAATAATGAACACAAATACAGTACTGACAGTCACAGGCAGTTATATATTAGATTTATATTAGATATTAGCTCTTATTTATAGGACACCATAAAGATTGGATAGCATATAGGAGAATAGAACTTAATTATGGTTATATACAGTATACATATTTCAATGTTTTGGGTTATATAAAATGCATAACACATAATGACACCATATGTACTATAAGGCTGTTGTGAAAACACCAGTTTGTAGGGGAACACAATTCCTTTCATTTATCGTGTAGGTTTAGCATTTAACTGGGCATTAGCAAGGGGGAGGCTGCATTAGCATATTCTGTAAGCACCCCCTTTTTTCATTTATTGATCTGACCTTCTGCTGCCCAGCCTCTGAAAATACCTCTGCATTCTCTTCTCACAATCTCCCACATTTAGCTTACCATGCAGGCTTGTTTCTGTTGTGCATGTGAATGTAATCACTTAAGTAGTCTATATCTAAAGCCACCAAGAGGCGAGAGCAGGGTGACAACATGCGTGAAACACTTAAAATGTTGTCTCGCTGGCAAAGGAGTCATCAGGCTAAATTTAATTGGACTACGTTGTCAGATCTGGACTGTTAATTTAACCAGAAAATCTAAAGAATGACCCGTAATGTAACCCATGATGTCCTGCATGTAGCTGCAGTTGATTCAGAATGCTGCCGGATTTCTTACAACTAATACCAAGAAAGTAGATCATATCACTCCTGTTCTTAAATATTTATACTGGCTCTGTGGCTGCCAAATAATTGACTTCTAAAACTTTTATATTTTTTTCTGTATTTTCCCAAAATACATGTCTGATCTTGAGCATCACCATCCAGACTTCACAGTTATTCTAGGACAGGTCTGGTTGAGGTTCCCAGAACTAAAAAACTAAACATGGCGAAGCAGTGTTTTTTTATACACCACATATCTGGAACAAACTCCCAGAAAACTGCATGATGATACAACTCTGAGCTCTTTTAAATCAAAGTAGAAGACTTTTCTTGCTGCTGCCTTGTTCGATTCGGTTTTGGTACATGCTGGTATATTTTCTTAACAGTTATTTTTAATTTCATGGTAGGCTAATTAAATGTGCTTTTATATTGTGTTTCTTTGTTTTGTGCTTTACACTACCCTTTTAACTATGTTTTGTGTAAAGCACTTGGAATCGCTTTGCTTGAAATGTCTGCCTGCACAAGTAATCCTGTCTTGACTTGTGTCATATCAAACTGTTACATCATGACTTGTAAAGGAACATTTTTTTTGTTCAACGTGTTCCACTTAAGGATGTTACTGTACATTAAACATGACAGTGGCCTGAGCTAATGGTGGCTAGAGAGAAGCCCAAATGGCCGTGCGTGGCCACAGAGCCACTAGCCACGTGGCTAGCTGTTAATCACAAGAGCGCTGCAGATAGACCATAATGGAGGATTTATCTTCACTTCTCACACCACTTAGTGGCCAATAGACAGCTCTGTAGACCTCCAGCTCTCCATAGCCCCCCGCCAACAACCCCCACTGTTCTTAGGCACTCTCACCCCAATCACCCTCTCTCTCTCTCTCCTCTCTCTCTCTCTCTCTCTCTCTCTCTCTCTCTCTCTCTCTCTCTCTCTCTCTCTCTCTCTCTCTCTCTCTCTCTCTCTCAGTGTTGCCAACTGGCAAAATCCAAAATGCACTAGTAGCACTTCCAAAATTCACTGGAATGCACTGGATGCTTGCTTGGAAGGGAATATACTGTATATACATTCTCTAGTTGAGTTGTGTAGACTTGGGCTAATTCACATGATGAATATTTTAACTCTTGAGAGTGTAAAAATGAAACCAAATGGGGAACACTGGTTGAAAACCACTGTCATAGGAGGGAAAATGGTGAAAAATGAGGGTTTTATCTCTGGTGCCTGTCAATCAATTTCACCCCAACTCACCAGCCAAAAAGCACCAGATTTTCCGCCAGGAGCTTTTCACTAATTTTGGCAAAAGGAGGGTCTGAAAAAAGCTATAGCGACAAATGCACCAAGTTGGCAACACTGCTCTCTCTCTCTCTCTCTCCTCTCAACTCCCCTTTCCCGCTCACCAACGGCTATGATTGAAACACCACTCCTAAGAGCTGCGAGAAAGAGAACGTGGGTAGAACAAGAGACAAAATAGGCTGAGAGGGTCGTTAGTTAGCGAGCGAGGTGGCGGAGGGTCAGAATAATGTTGCTGACACGGTCAGAACCGGCGACGACTTGGGTTAGGTCACGTGAGACGTAATTTTGTGGGTGGGTGTGGGTGTGCGCGTGTGGGTGTGTGGGTGTGTGCGTGCACGTGACCTCGCCCCAGGATCATAATAGTAACTCTGGCTCACACAGGGTCGTTCTGGGTTGAAATAAGTGGCGCGTTGACAACACATGGCCCGCTTATCTATATTTCATAAATGCATCAGATGCAGGGGCGGATATAACATTTCCCAATTGGGGGGGGGGGGGGGGCAGGAGAAAATGGTAAGGGGGCGGCAGCACTTTTATTTTTACAGCACTTTTATTAGGCAAGTAAAGCATCAATAATAACATCAGTTGTTGAAGTTGCAACAGACATGCATAAAGCTAAAGGTCTGACTCAGAGAGTTTTCTGTTTTCAATGATGAAATGCTGTTGGTTTAATGGTGACACAGCTGTAGTTATGGTTAGTAGCAGTAGTAGTGTTTCAAATCATTTTAAATATAAGGGTAACAACCCAAATCTTGGCTTGTTTTGCATGCCATCAGGTTTGGTGGGGCAGTCTGGGCATTTAGAGGGGCATTGCCCCCCCCACCCATGCCCATGCCTAGATCCGTCCCTGATCAGATGTTAGCACAGCGTCCCACTGTGCCGGGTGTATACTGGAAACACACATAGGCATGGCTATGAGGACGCGGATGATGATGCTAAGCCATGATGAATTACTGGGTTAATAGTCCAAAAGGGTTAACACTGGTTAATGGAGTCCTGCATAACATACATGTAAATGACGTAACGAGAGGAGAGAGAGGAGAGGAGGAAGGGGGGGGGGGATGTGGTCCATGTTTTTGTTTACATAAATTTAGTAAGAAGGGAATATTTACATGTGCTTTGGCAGATGATCGCAGGAGAATTATTTCTTCGTTGTTGTTGTTTTTTTTACGACCCGGAAAGAAAAAACGAAATGCTAAATATGAGAGAGAGAGAGAGAGAGAGAGAGAGAGAGAGAGAGAGAGAGAGAGAGAGAGAGAGAGAGAGAGAGAGAGAGAGAGAGAGAGAGAGAGGGAAAAGGCACAGCCTATATACAGTAGCGTGCATCATTAGCAGAGAAGACTTTGCTCTCTGTTTTTGCTTTGCCCGTGTTGTGTTGTGTTTACATCCTCGCCCCTATCCCATTGTCCAGTTTGCATATCTCTTGTAGGAGAGGGGGGTGGGGGGGGGGGGGGTGGAGGAGGAGGAGGTGGTGTAGGGGGGGGGTTGTAGAGGCTAACGCTCTTCCATGTACACATCCTTGGACTTCTCATGCAAATTTATGTTTAAGCATACTTGTTTGTGTGTACACCGGAGAACACAAACACACACACACACACACACACACACACACACACACACACACACACACACACACACACACACACACACACACACCTTTACACATGCACACACACACACACACCTTTACACATGCACATGCACACACACACGTGCATGCATGCACACGCAAATCGTGTGCGTGCATAAGGGTGGTGGGTGTGAGGGGGGGTTGAGGGAGTCTTGGAGGTGGGGGTGGGGGTGGGGGGTGTATTGGCGGTGGTGGTGGTTGGTTGGTGCAAGGCGGTGACAGAAATTGAGGGGGACGGGGTGGCAGCTGCAGGCTGCTCGGTGCACTGTCAGTGTGGAATGATTAATGAATGGCGGCCCCAGCTGAGCCTAACCTTTGGAGAACCGCACAGGACATCTGCAGAACTGTCAACGCTCTGACAAGGACAGAGCTGAACAACCAATTATTTCGCCATCACTAAGGTGGGCTGTCAGCTTAATCCTAGCCATTCACTTAGGCAAGGACAGGCAAATTTCTCCTTTACATACACACACACACACACACACATGCGAGCACGCACACACACATGCACACACAGACACGCACACATGCACGCACACTAGACCATGCACGGACGGGGCTGTGCAGACACACAACCCCACAACCACACACACACACACACACACACACACACACACACACACACACACACACACACACACACACACACACACACACACACACACACACACAAGCAAAGATACACACAAGATGAACAAACAGGCACACGCGGACAACAACGCATGTATGCATGGTGTGGGCACACACACACACGGCTTGCTACAAACATACACATGCATACTCACAACCACAGACACACACATGTGCACGCGCATGCACACCCACGCACGCACGCGACCAAGCAGCAGCTAGGGGTGCCTGGACAAAATAGAGTTAACCCCTCTCTGGCTGGTTGTGTCAGGCTCCATGCAGGTGACATATATTAAGGAAAGCAGGGCGAGCAGGGGTGGTTTAATGATGACAAAACAGGGACGGTGGCTGCTGGCTGGCTGCATGCTGGGGAGACTGGCTGGACATGGGTGGGGCCGGATACTAGAGGAATACACTGTCTGGTACATGTGGAGGAGGGAGGGATGGGGAGGGGGGAGGGAGGGAGGGAGGGAGGGAGGGAGGGAGGGAGGGAGGGAGGGAGGGAGGGGTGGGCAGTGAGAGAAAGTAAGAGAAAGGGAGATGGAAAGAGGGGGAGGAGGAGGTAGCGATGGAAGCCCTGATAGCAATAGGATATCTACATACAGTATATGCATGGGTTCTGATGAAGAATACATGCAGCTATGCCTCTGCGATGTGACATATATGTACCACTATAGAGCAGTGGTTTTCAA
Organism: Benthosema pterotum; assembly: GCA_039105355.1. Taxonomy (NCBI): domain Eukaryota; kingdom Metazoa; phylum Chordata; class Actinopteri; order Myctophiformes; family Myctophidae; genus Benthosema; species Benthosema pterotum. The sequence continues at coordinate 23,332,050 of CM076967.1, forward strand.
CCTTTTTCATACCGGGACTACTATTTATTCAGCATTTGAACCATGGACCAGCACTTGATAACATTTTTTGCCCCACACACCCAAAACTAAAGATTTATTTTTGCTTGGGCATTGGGCATTAATCTTCATTCTCTAGTGGTGTAGACTTGGGCTAATTCACATGATGGACATTTTAACTCTTGAGAGTGTAAAAATATTTTTACACTTTCAAGAGTTATATCTGGTTAACCAACTCTCCATTATTCATCAATAATGGAGGTCCCCGGGCTATCTGTTGAAAACCCCTGCTATAGAGCACCGCAGCTCCGCCCCAACCCAAGTAATGTCCAACATTCATTTTCCTCATAGACTAGACAAAAATGATTCATATGAAGATGAACAGCATTGTGCAATAACAATACATATTATTTTAATATTATCTCATTCAGCAAAACTAGTGTAATATTACAAAAAAACACCTCATTAGTTATTACAATGAGCTTGTTGTTTCATGATGTGAAACTAGAACATAATTATTTACAAGCAACAGATAACAACAAAGATGTGCAGTAGTTTGTAGATCCTAATTCTGCAAAGCTGTCTTTGTCTGAGGCATAATCGTCTTAATGTAAACACCCTACGAGGGAAAAAAACAGGGAAATCTACTCTGGAATCACTCTGACGTCACCGCGAAGCTCTATTACACACCTGCTGTGTGCTCCTACATACACCACAGTGTGTGTGCCTATAAGCCTCCTGATATCTCAGTGCTTGACTCAATATGTATACAGTCTTGTTTACATTTGCCACATTTTGTTATTATTCATGAAACAATAACAAAAAAGGGGAGAAAGAGATAATTGGTTGAGGTAGGAATAATGTCAATTAGATTGTGGTTGCCTTGGAGAACATGAATAAGCATTATTCAAATATAGCACCATAATTATCCTGATAATGATGACGATGATGATGTTGATGATGATGATGATTATACAGTACCCACAACAGTGATGTTGTTTGTATATGATGCAGCAAACTAGAACATTTACAATCGGTTTTCATGTTTATAATCAGTTTCTTTGGCACTGCATAATGAAGCAGTGCATTAACATTTTCCCAGTGCTTAAAATTTGGGTTAAACGCGTGTGTTGTAACCTAGTCTATCCCAGACTGGCTCCCAGACTGTGTGCTGAGCAGCACTGCTGCTGTGCCATGAACACACACATCCAGATGTGCCTTGACATCTTGTGATGTCATTACAGGCAAACATGTAGTCCAGATGTTAGGGGTTTTCTAGGTATGTTCAGTGATTTCACTCAAATGTTATTTTGAGTGAAATATATTCTTCTTTTTTTGATAATCTTCCCTACTATATATGTGTTGACCATAAAGAGTTCCTCCCTGTCCCCACAAGCCCCTCAAACTAAAACCCTATAGTTTTAGTTTGAGCTTTGGGAAAAAAGGGGGGAAGTCCTGCACCCATTTTCAACATTCTAATATGTCATTAGTATACCCTAGAGGTGTGGGTGGACATGAAAAAATGTTTCCCCATTCTGTGTTCCCAAGAAATGGAGGTCTGAAGAAAACCACTAACATGGTGAAACATCTTGATGGCATCATCAAGATGTATTTTCACCATGTTAATGGATTTCTTTAGACGCTTCTTTTTCTGAGAGCGTACAAATGGAACCAAATGAACAACGAGTTCATTTGGTTGCATTTCTTTCTTTTTCTTCTTTTTCCTGAGAGATTTTTTTTCTCTCAGAAAAAAATGTTGAAAATGGGTGGAATTCCCCTTTAATCGGGATGAGAGGGGGTGGGCCTTGGTGTATGTGCTGTTGGCCTGTTGCGCTTCCCCCCACTGAGTGTTAGCAGGGAGACGGGAGGATTTTCACCCTAATCACTGAATGCCCCCTTGAAAAATCTATTTTACTCATTTAGCACATTTTCTATTTTTGAGATGAAAATATGAGATTTTGACTTGTTGTGATTAGGAATCATATCCATTGATATCCCAGCAGCTCTCTCTCTCTCTCTCTCTCTCTCTCTCTCTCTCTCTCTCTCTCTCTCTCTCTCTCTCTCTCTCTCTCTCTCTCTCTCTCTCTCTCTCTCTCTCAGCCAGCCCTAACAGAGACTAATCTGTTTACTGTAATTCAGACTAATGAACATATGATCAGCACTTGCTATTGATTGGCCAAGGAGACTCTAATATAAACAAATGTGTATATGGGTGTAAATGTCTTTACCTTTACATTATTCATTAATCTCTGTGCATGTGCATGTGCGCGTGCGTGCGTGCGTGCGTGCGTGCGTGCGTGTGTGTGTGTCTGGAGCCTAGCCATAGCTTGGTGCTGATGGGTGGTGTGAGTGACTGATTGGGATCTGATTGAGGCGTTTCCGTGGCGATAAGGGATTGAGCATCGCCAGTGAGCCTATTGACAGGCTGTTGATGAAGCCCCAGAGAGAGGAGGGGGGGGGGGGGGGGGGGGGGGGGGGGGGGGGGCAGAGAGTAGTAGCATTGAGTAGATAGAAGCTGTGGAAATTAGGCAGGAGATAAAAACAAATTACCTTAAGAACAGTCTCTAATCAGCAGAGCTATAGTCTTGCGTTGCCAGTCTGTTGCCTCTCACGATTTTCAAAAGCTTCTGTATCACATTAGAAAATGGAAGTTCTGATCATGAGTAGGCAGAAGTGTTGAATATACTGTTCCATTTCGTCTGTGCTGCCACGCAATTATCCTAATTTCCTAATTCATCCTAACATGACAGACTATTTTTATGTACTGTATGTGATGTAATACTATTTTTTTCCCCCTGCATGCTTACTATAAGTCGCTGATGGATGAAGAGCACCGGCTCAATGCTCAAATTGGAAATAGTAATTGTTGTAATATGAATAGAAATCATCTAAGCTATTATATAACTTGCTGCTGAACAGAAATGGAAACAAAAAATAAATAAATTGTGAGTGGAAATGACAAAACTCTACAATAGACTCAGACAGACTCTACAATATAGCATATGGAGATTGTGGAATAGTTGTCTGGCTATGCGAGACCAATCAGCAGCTAACACTGTATGTGTGTGTGCGTGAGTTTGAGTGTGTGTGTGTGTGTGTGTGTGTGTGTGTGTGTGTGTGTGTGTGTGTGCGTGCCTTGCCCACATGCTCTGCCCTCATGCAAATGGGAAACATTTCAGTCACACACACACACAGTGATTTGCGAGTCCACTCGCCACTCTGCTGTGGTCGATCATGCGTCGACCCGACCACAGACAAATGGGCTGCGATGTTTGGGGACGAACGCTCTCTGTCCTCGCAGACAGTTGAGAGATGAAATGCCAAGTCAAGTCATGTGGATCCTCCTCCTTGGCTGCCATTTGGGTTGGGTGTATATTCATGAGTGACCTCCCGCTCTGCCCTCCACAAGCGGCGAGGGAACTGTGCGGTTCAAGTCATTTGACACAGGACAGTCCCTCCTAATAGCCTCTCTCCCCCCCTGCGTAATTGAAATTATACATTTTCTTTTAACCTCTTTGCCACGATTCCGTTGAATAGAAACTCCTTAAATGCTGCCTTGTTACACTTGGCAAGTATATGCGGTGCACCACAGTGCTGACCTTTCTGCAATTTGTCTATGCAGACTATATAGCATAGAGACCTAATCATTTTCCGAAATAGAGCCTACAAGCCATTTGATTTAAACAGTAATAGAGTAGAACAAGATTTTACATATGGAGATATTATTAACCGAATTTCACTAGCTATGACACGCACATACACACACGCACAGTCACACACGCCTGTGCACGCGTGCACAGACACACACACGCACACACTCAAACACACACTGTCAGACTGTGTTCATTATAAGCTCAGTCCTGTTAACAGGCCTGTCTACCGTCCCAGACACACTGCAGGAGGAGGTGTCTGGATGCTGGCTCTTAAACTGGGTTAGTGGACCAGAGAGAGTCAGAGAGGGGAGAGAGAGGGAGAGAAAATCCTAAACTGGGACGGGGAATATGGGAAGAATATTCTCCATCAATCGTAGTAATACACCCCACTGCGTAGCCTGCATGTTGTTTGAGCATGAGTGTGTGTTTACGCCCGTGTATGTGTGTGTGTTTGTGCACATTGGAGCTGACTAGGTGCCGCCTAGACACAGGCATGCAGCATTCTTCTGCGGAAAAAAAAGAAAAGCATCAACATATACTTCTTTATGCAGCATTTTTTTTTTTTTTTTTACAAATGCTGTTTTATGTGCGTCGACGGCGGCGACGGTATGCTGTGTTCCCAATGACGTAGTATAATGAAGCAGATATTTGTCTCGCGCTGTGCCTCTCCTCAGTCTCCTGCCCCTGAGTTGATTTAGGGAGCCAAATGGCAAGCCATTAACATGTGAGAATGATTGTGCAGCCCTGGGGTTGTAGCGTGGCGTCCCGCAGAGAGCTTTTCACCGCGCATCTCTCTGATCCACACTCTTTGTACTGTCGGCAAGAGTTAAGCATCAAAGACAAGAAGTAACTATCCTCACTCCTCTCAATCGTTGCTTCGCCATCCTCCCGTTCCCGTTTTTTGGCCTCTGGGTTCACACTGTAATTTGCTTCCTCTCTCGCCGTTCCTCTCTCTTTCTCTCTCTCTCTCTCTCTCTCTCTCTCTTTCTCTCTCTCTCTCTCTCTCTCTCTCTCTCTCTCTCTCTCTCTCTCTCTCTCTCTCTCTCTCTCTCAATGCCCCCCCTTCTCTATCACCCCTCCCACCCACCTCTCTCCATCTTTCTCTGCCTCTACGTCGCTGTCTCTTCCTCAATCTCTCTCAGGGCTGGTGAATGAGGAGAGGAAGGTGACAGGGTCAAAGTGAATCTTCTCCCTGCCGTAGATGATTATGTCTTAACCCGCCGTAATTCAAAGGAGCTGGCCCCAAGGCCACCAGCTTCACGTGCCGATGAAGGAGCAGCGCGGTGGGTGCGCGTGCTCGAGCCTATAGCGTGTACGCACGTGTGTGTGTGTGTGTGTGTGTGTGTGTGTGTGTGTGTGTGTGTGTGTGTGTGTGTGTGTGTGTGTGTGTGTGTGTGTGTGTGTGTGTGTGTGTGTGTGCGGGGGACATCTCAACATCATCACGCTATTGTGACAATGACAACGAAAGAAGAGAAAGGAAGAGTGATAGAAATGGAGAGTGGAAGAAGACAGAGAGAGAGCGGAGAGGGGGCCTCTCAAATGGACTTCCAGGGTCAGCTGACAGTAGCGATGCCTCGGCGGGTGTTTGGCACAGTGACTCACTGTGGCTGCATGCGGCGTCCCTGCTAGATGATGGATGCTTGTCTTTTCTCTAAAAGCCTGCTGGCCTGCTCATTGTTGGGCCCCGCAATCTGATAATGGACTTGGGTGACATCATTGGTGAGGCAGACATTATATTGGACAGTCGCACAAATGAGCATGATGATATAAATGAGCCACGTACGCGGGCTATACTGTACCACCGACATTATTAATTCTATCAGCGATGCTATAGCGATGCTATAGCGGTTACAGTATGTCAGGGGGTGCTAATTGAAATGATGCTAATTGCTGGTTAGCTTTGGTTAATTGGTGGGTGTAATAAAGTACCTCTGTCCACACATGCGCTCTCTGGCTGCCAGATAGTGGCCTAGTTGTCAGAGAACAGAACTCCAGCCTCCACTGAGACACACATTCAGACTTTTTTTTTTTTTCTTTTTGGTTCTTCCATTTTTATTTTGTCTCCCTGATTTCCATTTCAAGGAGAATTCTGGACTATAGCAATTTTCTTACCGAATTCTGATATATCCATTATAGAGGTGGGAAAACAATTATTGCAAACGAGGTGAGTGAGATTACTATGTAAGACATGTGCAAGAACCTTTGCATGCGTGTGTCTGTGAATGTGTGTGTGTGCGCGCCACACACCCCATATATGGGAAGTGAACAGCCTAATAACTCAATCCCAAATGTACCTCAGCTCAGACTATGCTAGCCAGGCACTGTAGAGTCCCTTTTATGACCATATAGGCCTATGGAGATTTCTGTATGTCTATCTGTCCCTTTATTCCTATGGACTTCTATGGGCATGGCAAAATATATTCACAACTTTCCTAGTATGTATTTGTTGCCAGATTTTCAAGAGAAAAAGGTGGCAAGGTATATGACATCAGTATACCTTGAGAAAAAAAAAACACATTGGGAATGAATTGAATTATTTGGAAGAAGGCACAAAATATTTGCAGATTGATGAACAGTTACACGTCAATCTGGGCTTTAAAGTGGCTCGAATGTTGTTCATAATGAGCCTCAATGGAAGGCAAGCACACCCACAATATGTTCCAGTACCTTGGCTGGGGTAATGTCAATAGTGTTGTGAGGTCAGAACAGGCCAAGTCCCTTCCTATATAGACGCTGGGCAGGGGCCTAGTCTAGGGCCAGGCAGAGGGCTGTTTGGGGCAGTTCAGAACAATGAACGGTCAGAGCATCGATGTATGATGATAAGAGCATTCCTCACTTCACACAGGTGTGATATTTGTCTGTCTGTCTTTCATAATGTCTTCCATGTGTCCCAATGTTTTATCCCATGTGGGCTTAAAGGGGAACTCCACCCATTTTCAACATTCTAATATGTCATCATTAGTATACCCTAGAGGTGCTGGGTGGACATGATAAAAAAAAAGTCCCCCAATTCTGTGTTCTCAAGAAATCGAGGTCCTGAAGATAACATGGTGAAACATCTTGATGACATCATCAAGATGTATTTTCACCATGTTAATGGATTTCTTTAGACGCTTCTTTTTGAAAATGGGTGGAATTCCCCTTTTAAGGGAAACGGTTAAATAACCTCTCTGTTCTTTTTTTCACATTCAGTGGTTAATGGATATAAAAACATCAATATTCTGTAACAAAATGGCTAGTCCAGAATTGTGCTTTAAGCCTGAAATGCAGATCTGTTCTTAATAATACATGTCTTCAGTGATGTGACACACCAATACAGTCACTATACCTCAGACAGGTGCACATGCATAACATAACACTGTATCTACTCATATACTGTGCACACCCTCTCCCAGACGCACTATACAACAGCATTTAGCACGGGTAACTAGGAAGTCAATGAGCGCTTATTCGAAATCCAGTGGCGACACTAACAAGCCAATGTGAAGGTGTGAACACAGCTGTTTGAGTCACAACAAATCTAATACGCTTTTCATCACTTCTTAAACAAGTCATCAGCAAGTCTAATGCTCTCCGCGGTCGGCGGCGGCGCTCCACTATGATACATGTGCCTTCAAAGCCTTTTCTTAAACATCAGCACTTAGCACATCCTCCCCACACCTCCGCAACAACGCCGCGCCGCTACTGTACGCACAGCTCCGCTGATAAATCAAATTAATCATTTCACAATACAGATTTATGAAACTTACAATGCTCTAATTGATAACACCAACAGCTGCCGCGCCGTCGGTCTCCCCGGCACCTGATCTGCGTGGAAATTATCTCTTAATCAGCGATTATCAACCAGTACGTGGCAGAATAGTGATTGCAGCTTAGTTTTTCATCCTCCTTTTTTCCTTCTTTTTTTAGGTGTGTGTGTGTGTGTGGGTGTGGGGGGGTTGCCTGCCCACCCCCGCCTCGCCTCCTCCCAGAATTCTTATGCTTTTGGGATGAGGAGACATGCCAGAGTAGTCTGTGTCAGTCACGGCTGAACCAAAGCGAGGCAGAGGGATTCACCCTGCATGTCTGTCCCGGGGCTTAAGAGCTACTCTCTCATGACGCCTTACCATTTTAAACCTTATTTGGTTTGCAAAAGTGAAACTAAGCTCTTTCTCCACCACTCTCTCCCTCTCTCTTTTTTTCCTCTTTCTTTCTTCTTTCCTCCGCCAAGTTCAATTTTTTGGACAGCCTGGCGTTGAGACGGAGATAAGGGGCCAGGGGGAGGGTAGGGGGGTGGTTGGGTTGGGTATGGCAATACGGGGATAACTGGTGTGGCTGGCGGACCGGGAGATTTGGAGTCGGGGGTCACTCGGGGCAGTATAACCCATTTTGTCCTGTCACCATTTTGTCTGGCACTATACTAGATTTTAGTTCTGATACTAAATTCTAGTTTTTGACGTTAGATTCTAGTTCCTGATGCCAGATTCTAGTTCCCGACAATAGATTCTATAATTTTTGACACTAGATTCTAGTTCCCAACACTAGATTCTATGGTTTTTGACTAGTTTTTTACTCTAGATTCTAGTTTGACTCTAGATTCCAGTTTCTGAGGTTAGATTCTAGTTTCTGACATTTGATTCTAGCTTTTCCGAAAAATGTTCATGTGTCAGCGATGATCAACATATTTGAGGACCCCCAGAATTATCTGTGTTTGCCTGAAATTGTGTTCCCCCGAAGCAAAGATTCGAGTAGGAAATCTTTCCTCCGAAAGAATATATTAAAAGATTTGCAAATCATCATTTTCACAATTTCTCAAAAATAGCAGACCTACAAGCTCATAGCGCGCCACAGAGTGAGATCTGCTATTTTTCAAAAGTAAATTATAGTTACAGTGAAGAATGCGATAAAGGAGAGGAGAGGGGGACTGTTTGAGGCAGGGGGGGGATCAGGGGGTCGGTATAGTGAGACACTCTGGAGAGCTGACTGAGCTTCAAAGGGAAGTTTTTTTTCTTCTTCTTCTCCTTTGACTGACAGGCCCCCAGAGTGAAGAGGACCTGCTGGAGCCCGTGGACCTCCTGTCCCAGGATGCCCGGCGGTCTCCATGGCACTATGTCTGCCCACCCCTCCCTCCCTTCATCCCTCCCTCCCGAAACACACACTACACACACTCTCTCACAACCATCCACACACAAGGTGGGACTGAGGGAGGAGATGGAGAGTGGAGAAGCACGTTGGGCTGGGCTGGGCTGGGTTGGGTTAGGGTGTCACTGGGGTTGACTCTCTTCCTACAATGTTTGCCCTTGAAGGAAGCTAGGATGTGAATGAAGCGCGATCACAATGCCTCATTGAAATAAAGGCAAAGGACGAGCATTCCAGCAGTTTGTATGACTGCATGTGTACGTATATATATATATATATATACAACGTATATACTGTATATATATATATATATATATATATATATATATATATATATATATATATATATATATATATATATATATATATATATATATATATATATATATATATATATATATATATATATATATATATATATATATATATATATATATATATATATATATATATATATATATATATATATATATATATATATATATATATATATATAGAGAGAGAGAGAGAGAGAGAGAGAGAGAGAGAGAGAGAGAGAGAGAGAGAGAGAGAGAGAGAGAGAGAGAGAGAGAGAGAGAGAGAGAGAGAGAGAGAGAGAGAGAGAGAGAGTCCATCTCCACTATAGCTGTCATACCAGGGCTAGGGCAACCTCTTTGTTTGTGTTTGTGTCTTTATTTTTTAATTTTTTTTGATAATTAGCATGCACTATCAACGTTTTGTTTAATTACGACACCACTCTGATTTTGATGGTACATTTTCTCTTCTTCTTTAGATGAATTTTCTTTCAGGATGTATATGACAAAAAAACTCACAGAAAGACTCGTTCATAATCATTATTATTACCAATGTCTCCCCAGTCAGGGTCAATGAATGTGAGCTTGAATGAATGTAGAATCATGTACAGGATATAATTTTTAATTGTGAGCTGTACATCTTTTTTTTAAGATTATATTTAAATTTAAAAGAAAAATCACCTCTCTCATACTTGTGCCAGTGTGCCACGCTCTAAAGTGCCAATGTTGGCATCCGTACCAATACCCCTACTCTATACTACAGCAGTGTGTGTGTCTCGTCAAGGAGGAGAAATAGCAGGTCAATGGGCATATAGGTTGGCTACATACAGTATCCATGATGTTAATTGTTGGGTACATGATCCTCGACAACTTTTGGGGTACATTTTATTCCCACGATTTTAACCCCTTTTTTCACCCAGTGCCAATTAGCTATTATGATCCTGGGCTCTACACAGCCTCCACCAGCCTATAGGGAGGCAGTGGACTGGTCACATACTTCCTTCCTTTTCACTCCCACCTGTGAAAAGGAAGGAAGTTTCCCTGGTTGGTGTGGCCTGGTACGACCTGCTGGAGGAACGGACCGGGCAGGGAGCTGGCACTGACCACCATTAATCAGACACAATGTGGCTTTGTGTGCGGTTAGAGTCAGTGTTAGGGAATGAGTCGGGTCAACAGCATATTAACACTGAACCTTTGGAAATACCTCTTCCAGACTTCCGGGCTCTGGGCTACATACTCCCTTTACAGGTGTTACTGATGATTGATGACTGGCATAGCCAGACAACTAGTCCACAATCTATGAATGCTATACAGCAGTAGTTTTCAACCTTTTTCATACCAGGGCCCACTATTTATTCAGCATTTGAGCCACACACCACCATTTGAGGTAATTTTAGCCCCACAGACCCCAAAACTAAAGATTTCTTTTGCTTTTGTCCACAGTTCCATGCAGGCTGGATTTGGGAACCCAAACAGTCAAACATACAGATCAAAATGACCATTAATCTTCTACTGTACATTCTCTAGTTGTGTAGTTGTCTAATTCAGATGGTGAATATTTTAACTCTTGAGAGTGAAAACATGTTTACGCTCTCAAAGAGTTACATCTGGCTAACCAACTTTCCTTCCATCATTTAGGCTGGGGACCACCAGGAATCCTCTCAGGGACCACTGGTGGTCCCCGGACTGTTGAAAACCCCTGCTATACAGAGTCTGGATTAGCCTAGATGTTTTGAATTAATATTAGGATTGTAAAGAAGTTTAGGAGGCTCCAATTCTGCTTTATATTTCACCCCATGATGTAGCTTTTCCATTGGAAAATTGGCAATTGGATATTGCAGTCTGGTAACATGAGACTACTAATGATACTAGTAAAGGCTCTGTAGTGTACAGGTTCTCAAACCTCCATTACTGCTTACTAGTCCACTTGGTTTCCGTTTCAACACTATCACACCCATATGAGGCCATTTGTAACCCATGAGACACTTTGAGACCCACTGGTGTAGCAGAGTAAAAGGATCAGAGCCTTATTAATTAGTATAATGGGTTAAAACCTGTGGGGAAGGGTCTCTTGTAAGTATGGAAGAGTTATTCCGTGTACGTACGGAGGCCTGTTGAGAGAATATCTGCTATGCCCCTTCTTCTTCCTATGCCCCAGACATTAGCCGGTATAGCTTGGATCAGGGAGGGCTGTGTTTAAATGTGTCTCAGTAAACAGTGTTAGGCCTGTATAAACAGCGCTGCATCGACCAGCCTCTATTCATGATCAGCACGTCTCCGTCTGCACTGGATTAGTCAACACACCCAACGCTGCTGTTTGCTTTGCTCTGAATGTAGCCAATGTCAATGCCATGGCCTAATTGGAATACTACCACACTGTAAAAATCCTGTGTGGTGATTTAACTCAAAGAGCATGGAAAATGGAACCAAAGTATTAGATCTCTGTCTGGTGTTACATACTAGACCAGGGTTGCCCAAAAGGTAGATGGTGATCTACCAGTAGATCATACATGACTTGCAGGTAGATCACACCCCAGCACTTGGACCCTTATAGATCTGTAACTCTTGAGAGCGTTAACATGAAACCAAATGGACCGTTACAGGTCCATTTGGTTTCATTTTACACTCTCAAGAGTTAAATTATATTTAAACATACGTCATTGTCCACACAATTAGAAAATGGAGAATAATTGTATTTTGACCAATGTTTTGCCAGTTCTCTTTCGCAAATGTGGACAAAAACATGAAAGTTTATAGTTTTGAGTGCAAGAGACTACTCTCTGTCAACTCAAACCTCAAATACTGTTTTCAAATGTGAGTAATAGCATATACAGCAAAACCTTTCAATTCTCCCCCTCTATGTTTCATTATAAGTGCATTATTTCTAAACACTATAACAGTAAGTAGTTTCATTAATGGAAGTTTCATTAATGGAACAATCACATTCTTGATGTGTAGATCCTGATGAGCCGGTCATTTTGAAAGTAGCTCTCAAGTCAAAAAAGTGTGGGCACCCCTGTACCGTAAACGTCCCTTCGCCCGTATCCTCCAGTTCTTTAAGACAGATGTGTCTTTACTCTAGAATACACACATACGTATTTGCCTCAGTCCTAAGTCCTCATCTTCACTTACTTTAAACATTGATTGAGGGCCATGTTGAATAAGCCCTCTCCACTTGCTTCTACCATAGCCTTAGTAGTACACACAGACACACAAACTGCATGCGTGCACATGCTGGTACACGTGTTATGCACACGTTCACGCATGCACATAGACACACATATTTGTTGTTTGCCATGTTTTATTGCTATATTTGACTTACTATTTTAGGTGAGAACCTTGCAGAATGGATTCACATTCTCACCTACATTTATTTCTGCCTTAAAATAATGTTACCTTTTTGTACTGTTTTGAATGTGTGAATTAATAAACCAAACTAAACTGCTGGTGTCAGAGCGACTCCAGAGAACATGTTCAGATGTGACGTTCAGCAGCGTTGAAATAATATATTTCTTTGAAGTTTTTTGAATCCCCCTCTTGCTGCATGGATGTTGCGCGGTGCGACTACCAGAAATAAATCTCATGTTCCATCTCGTAATTTCACAAAATATTCTTGAGGAGTGAGGATGACAAGCCTGTCGGGCTGTTACGCAGATAGATAAAGTCAGCCTGCAGTAAATCCCCTCCATGACTCCAGATACAGTAGTGCAGGGGCGGATTGGCCATCTGGAGTACAGGGAGTTTTCCCGGTGGCCTGCGCCACCTAGTGGCCTGGGCAAGATCCAAAATGCACTAGTGGCACTTCCAAAATGCACTAGAATGTGCTAGATGCTCGCCTGGAACATACAGATCAAAATGACCATTAATCTTCTACATTCTCTAGTTGTGTAGACTAAGTTGGGCTAATTCACATGATGAATATTTTAACTCTTGAGGGTGTAAAAATGAAACCAAATGGACCCGCAAGGGTCCATTTGGTTTCACTTTTACGCTCTCAAAGAGTTACATCTGGTTAACCAGCTGCCCCCCCAGGGTGGCCTGGCAAAAGCAAAATTGTCCCGGTGGAAAAATATGTGCCAATCCGCCCCTGTGTTGTACTGTAGGTAACACATTCAGTTCAGCCACTAGTCCGAGGCAGTCCTGCCTGGCGCCTGCGAGAGTCTGGACTAATAAAAGGTCAAGTCCATGTTTATCATTTCACTTTCCCCAGCATATCACACACCCTCGCAGTCATTAGCTACACATAACAAGTGGGTGACAGTTGGTGTCGGTGAGAGAAACACTCCTGGTGCCATTAGCGGGCTCTCCACTTTCTCCTCAGAGGAGGAACGGGCAGAGGCAGACCTGGCTGGCTAGACACTGGCTATACGGAGCAGTGGGAAGGAGAGAGAGAGAGAGAGAGAGAGAGAGAGAGAGAGAGAGAGAGAGAGAGAGAGAGAGAGAGAGAGAGAGAGAGAGAGAGAGAGAGAGAGAGAGAGAGAGAGAGAGAGAGAGAGAGGGCTGGATTTAGCCAGCCCTACGAGGGTGGGCTGGAAGAATGGCAGGGTGGGCAACTCCAAAGTTTTTCATATAAAGCAGTGGTTTTCAACCTTTTTGACACCAGGGCCCACTATTTATTCGGCAATTGAGCCACGTTTGAGGACATTTTAGCCACACAGACCCTAAAACTAAAGATTCCTTTTGCTTTTGTCCACAATACCATGCAGGCTGGATTTGGGGGAAAACAGTCAAACATACAAGTCAAAATGAACATTAAGCTTCTACTTTGAACATTCTCTAGTTGTGTAGACTTGGGCTAATTCAGATGATGAATATTTTAACTCTTGAGAGTGTAAAAATGACACCAAATGGACCCGCAAGTTCCATTTGGTTTCATTTTTACGCTCTCAAAGAGTTACATCTGGTTGCAACTTTCCACCATTTAACTGGGGACCATGAACTCTATCAAGGACCACTGGTGATCCCCAGACCACTGGTTGAAAACCACTGATATTACCTTCCATTGGGTGGGCAGGATGCACGTTTAGGTGGTCTCTGCCCACCCCTGCCCCCCTCTAGATCCGGCCCTGGATAGGGGAACGAGTGTGAGACGGAGTGGTGGCAAGAGGGAGCAAGAGAGCGAGAGAGAGAGAGAGGGGCGCTGGAGTGTGGCGGGCAGCTGCATTGTATCACCCCATTTTAGCCCATTACACTATGTATGGGGGCCTTTTTCTCTCCCTCCCTCTTTTGCATGGTAATTATTTTCCAGCCCAAAGGTAGCTGCAGGCAACGTCAGCCACTGCGTCAGGGCCCACTGCATTAGCCGGCCATTGCATTATTTATTTGTGCTCAGGCAGCCGGATGGATACCCCGAATCCGCCGAGACGTGGGGCGGGCTATAGTGTGGGGGGGACATGGGGGGCAGTATAGTGGTGGTGGTGGCCTCTCAATGTCACCTCCTGCATTGTGGGAGGCAGTTTGGCGCTGTGGCCACTTGGACTTCTCCACTCCGCGAACCGGGAGAGAGCTTAGAGGCAGAGTGGCTCAAGGGCAAAGCGGTGGCTGTGGGGGGGAGTCAGGTGGGGGATCGAGCGTGCAGTGTGTGTGTGTGTGTGTGTGTGTGTGTGTGTGTGTGTGTGTGTGTGTGTGTGTGTGTGTGTGTGTGTGTGTGTGTGAGAGACTGTGTGTGTGTGGGAGTATTAGTTAGGGGCGGTCTGTAATGTATTCAGAATGGGGTCGAGGGGTCGAGTCAGTGCCCTCGACTGTATGCACGAGTCAACCTGCGGTGGGTTCGTTGGGACACGCTGGACGCCCTGTGTGAACGGGGCTGTGTGTGTATATGACATTGGGGCTTAGGCGTAGTAGGGTAGTATATGGGTGCAAAACTGCCTCAGGGCCTCGCAGTGTGTAGGTATACAGTAGATGGTCATATATGCAGCGAATTACCCCTGGGTATTATAGGGAAATAGACTCGAGTTGGGTGTATTTTTTTTTTCCTATTTTTTTCCGCCCTCCCCTGTCCCCTGTGTATGGATAAAGGGTTATTACATGGAAACACCAGTGGGCTGGATGGGGTTACAGCGTGTCAGGGTGATGCGCTGAGGTAGAGCGACATGCCTCAGTGATCCTGACGTCTGGGACGTAATACCCTGGTTACCCCTCCCCTAGTACAGCCCCACGCACGCACGTGCACACGCACACACGGAGAGACAATCACACCGCTCTGTCGGACATTACTCCCTCCTGACCTGTCAGCCTCGGCCAATCGCACCGCAGCACCGCGGAATGACAGCTGAACTACTGTCCCTGTCACGGCTCCTCAGTGTAGAAACACACACAGGTGCACGCACGCACACACACACGCACGCACGCACGCACGCACGCACGCACGCACGCACGCACGCACGCACGCACACACACACACACACACACACACACACACACACACACACACACACACACACACACACACACACACACACACACACACACACACACACGTCTCTGTGCAATAGCAACATCAACAACATCAACTCCTGCCCGACCCCAGATCCCTCTCCCACCTCTCTCACCCACCATGAGCACCCTAGATGCTCAGGTGGTCCCTGTGACGTGACATGACAACGACAGCATACTGATGCTCTGGAGAGCACCCACAACATACCCTGCACTCCCCTAACTCCCCCCCACTGGTGTAAGTAACTCACTCCTGTGTCTTTTATTCTCTTTCTTGCTCTTTCCGCTTCCTTGTGCTTGCTTTTTTTTAGATTCACTGAATGAGTTAGTTGGATGGAGCGAGACAATCAAGTGTCATGGAGTCAGAGGAGCAGTGGAGATGGATGATACAGAACCTGCATGTGGTGTGCAGTTGGAGAGTGAGTTAACTTCTGTAGTACAGCAGTGTCAGAGTTATAGAGAATCACTGACATGATCAGGGAGATAATGACTCTGACTGAAGTCAGAGTTACAGTAGAGAATGAGTGACATGAGTCATAGTAAGAGTGACATGGTGGATTTAGAGTGAGAATCAGCAGCTGCTGGAAAAAAAAGTATAACAAGTCTTGTTCAAGTAAAGGTATCAGTACTGCAATATAGAAATACTCTGTTACAAGTAAAAGTCCATTAATCCGAATTAATATTTTATATTCACGGGGCATTTTCTCAGCTTTGGGTATTTTGGTTCAACAAGTTCAAAATTGTTATATTTCCTTTGAATTGTTGTAATTTCAATGATGCATCATAGAAAGCTTACATTCTGTATTGTATGATACAGAAAAGTTACTTAGGCCAAGTTGAGCCTACTTGTGCCAGACGGAGACAGAAGACGCAAAAGTGGCGTCGCGTCTTCACTTATTATTTCGCGTCTATACGAGCGTTCTCATGAGGAAATCTGTGTGCATACAGTGACGCAAAAGTGTGTAGAAATCCATTGGGCGCGCTGCCCTGTGCCCCCGCCGGGCGCACTTTGTCCGCGGCGGTGCTTCGCGACCGGCTCTGGGTCGGCCTGGAAGGGTCCGGCATAGGGTTTAATACCGGGGATCCTGGTTTCCCGGGACGCCCGGGTACAACTGACTGAAGTTCCAAACATCACTGATAATTAGACTATGCAGCGAGGGGGTTTGCATGAACAGGAGCCCCGCGGGACACAATATTGGCGACACGTGGTCTAAATGCGAGCAGTCAGGACTCAGGACTATGGACCGCACGAATGCCGCATCCTCCTTCATTCATTTAATCAGATGCAGACCAGCTTATACAGCCTACAGTAGCAAAAATATGAACTTCTGAAGAGAACATTGAACTTCCCTATACTGCACGGACTTATTTTCCTCGCGACAGATTGTCCCTGTTCTACAACTTATTGTACATCACATGGCCACTCAGCAATGTGAAATAACTTACAACACAGGTAAAAAAAAAAAAAAACACACCAGCGCTCTCTGTCTGTCTCTCCCCCCCATGTCCACCGAGGCTATTGATATTACAATATTACAATATATACAAAATAAGTTATATAACTTGCATCCCGTAACTTGTTGTCATGTCAGACAGCGACTAAAACATGCGTAGTCAACAGCGCTTCGTTTGCATTGATGAGCTGGAAACGCAGCTGCAATCAATAGTATTAATAAATGCCCATACCAAATATTTGATCATCAAGCCTCAATCATCGTATCTTACGCGATGTACAAGAGCACTTTTGAGGCGCGTTCTACCATCGTATCCTCTTGATGTGCAGACAACCTTATTATGCGATATACAAGACCACATTTGAGACACGTACGCTGTCAGCTTCTCTCTCTCTCTCTCTCTCTCTCTCTCTCTCTCTCTCTCTCTCTCTCTCCAATGTCCTAACCTTCCGATAAGTAGCCTATTTTGCGTGCCGCATTGCTAATATTTGTGTAACCGGCTTACATTTGTATTTGATATTGTTCATATTTCAACACGAGTCGCGCAAAGCGTCTGCGTTGCCTAGACAACGTGAGCAGAACAGCCAGTTTTGCGTCTTGGCCTGTTTAGACGGAGACGCTGCGCTGGAGCGTATACAACTTTTCCACTTTCAAGGGTGGTTTGAGATTTTTGCGTCTTCAAGCCCAAAAAACGCCGTCACCATATAAACGAAAGGCACTTCTGATAAAATATTTTATCGTCTTTACTCGCAAGCGTCTCCGTGTAAACGTGGCCTGAGCCTCATTGTGCCAGACTTAGTCATGATCACGAATGCATACCAAATGCATACCAAAAGTAAAAATGTATTGTCATCAAAATGTTGCCGAGTGAAAAGTAAACGAGTAAAAGTACAAACGTGTATTGGCATCAAAGAGTATTCCTCCATCAAAAAAGTATTACAGTTTTCAAATATATTAAAATCTTGTTTTTGTAGGGAGATCTACAAGTGGCCAAAATGCAGTTGTAACAACTCAAATCAAAACAAATCAAATCCTAAGGAACTACAGTTTGCAAATAATTGTAGTGGAGTAAAAATAATAATAACAATAATATTGAAAATATATACTCAAGTAAACAAAACCCTCAAATGTACAGTACTTGTTTAAAAACTGTGCTAGTTTCCCAGCAGTGTTGCTGTGGAGTCAGAGCAGCCATCCTGGTCTCCCTAATGGGAGCTGACACTGCTGAAGCGACCCGGATGGACGGAGGGAGGGAGGGAGGGAAGGACCGGCGGTGCATTTGCAAGGCGGCAGGGCAGGCAGCCCTCCCAATTATTTTTCTGCCTGATAAGTGCAATGCTTGTTTAAGACCGTGGCTGTGGGGGGATGCAGGGGTGAGGTGGAGCGAGCGAGCGAGGGCAGAGAGATGGAGAAGGAGGAGAGAGAGAGAGGTTGAAGCAAGGGGCCAAGTTACAAGGATGACAGGCCTTGATCTGGCACGATGGCTAGCCGTCACACACAGTACAGTATACGCACACACACACGGACCCATGCATGCACGGATCTGCATGACAAAATCTGGGTGCTTTACCATACAGTACATACTAGCAACGGTCCGCATTCCAAACGGTCCCTGACAAAATGGGGGACACTTTAACCACTAGAAGACAAATTCACAATGCATTGTGAAGCACTGCATTATGTGCTTGCACTGTAGATCTACCTATCTATTTTTGAAACATTTGAAAGGAAATTCTTGAAAGAGAGTGAAAAGGTTGGAATTTGGAATAATTTGGGGAAAAAAATCTTCTCTTTTTGATTCCTCACTTATATTATTCTCTCATTATAGTGCTTTATATGTGTCCCTAACTCATGCCAACATCATATTTTCAGACTGGGGTTGTGGCCAAATAGGCCTGCATGTCAATTTGAGGGTCCTTGACATGAAAATGTTTGAGAAGCACTGGTCTGTATACGCTGCATGCTCATATGCTGATTGCTGTTGGCTAGACATTGTTACAGGCAGAGGAGGGTCTGTACCATGGATCTGCTTGACTGCTCAGATGTACAAGAGGTGAGGGCCAAGCGTCTATGAGGAGCGACCAAGAGAGAAAAGAAATGAGCAATTTGTGCTGGGTGTGAATCTGTGTGTACATGTGTATACATGCATGTATGTGCGGGTGCATGATGTGTGTGTGTGTGTAGTCTGCGTACGTAGATGCGCGGGCGTGTGTGCATAATATGCACTGACGGAGCAGAAGCATATGCTTGGATGACAGTGAGTTTTGCGCTACTTTGTGTCTCTTGGAGCAGAGACTGAGCGTCCCAAATGGACCCATGTTTACACTGTCAGTGTTACAGTAAATGAACATGAGGATTTGATGCACGGTAGGAGACGTCTGGCTGTGTGCGTGGCGTGCATGTGTGTGCTCGCATGTATGTGTTTGTGTGTGCGTGTGTATGTGTGTGTGATGGTGGAACCTGAGAAAGCAGGTTAGTTTAAAAAAAAAAAGTAGCGCACATCTCAAAAATGATATGACACGTACCGAATATCAAAGGCACTTCACATGAGAGGAATCACGGCATCAGTCACATCAGCCCAAATCACACAACAAGCACGCAGCACGCGCTGCATGCTCCTGGGGTGTCAGCTCTTGTCTAAACAGACGTGGTGTTCGTGTCGTGACAGCCTGTAATTTGCCCCCATCCCGGTCTACTTGAACGCCGTAATAAGGGTTATTCAATCCAATGCTAAGTGTCATAATCCGAGGCGGAGTGGCTGCACTACATTAGTGTCAGTGCTGCTGTGTTAATGCTCCAGTGATCACTGTAACCACTGCTGCTGCTGCTGCTGCTAACTGCGTGATGTCGGCCCGAGGTTTCAGCATGGCCTACAGCCAAAAAGCTCCTGATTCACATAGTCTACAATGTAGTCTGTCGTAGCAAAGCGTCTCCTTCCGAAAATACTAGGCGTTCGTGAATAGTCAAGTATAGCAGTGTGAGCTATGGTTCAGGAACAAGAGCAGGTTGTCCAATGATCAGTGGGGTCGGCGGTTCGAGTCCTTGCTCCTCCCGCCACAAAGTTTCCTTGAGCAAGACACCTAACTCCGAATTGATGCAGATGTACTGGTGAATGGGTGAATGTGATATGAAAAGGCGCTATGAATGTACCAACAGAAAAGTGAAACAGTCGGTTGTATATAAACTCTGAACATTGCAACAAGGATTGGCTGTGGTGAGTGGAGGCAGGTGTAGTACATACTGTACAGGTGACTGGTGAATAGAGAAGAGAAGAGAAGAGAAGAGAAGAGAAGAGAAGAGAAGAGAAGAGAAGAGAAGAGAAAGAGAAGAGAAGAGAAGAGAAGAGAAGAGAAGAGAAGAGAAGAGAAGAGAAGAGAAGAGAAGAGAGAAGAGAAGAGAAGAGAAGAGAAGAGAAGAGAAGCCGAGAAGAACAACCATAGGACCAGGAAATTACATAAAGATCGTCCCCATATGGGCTGTGATCACGGGAGGAGTGGGTCATTACGTCATCATGACGTCATTTGGGTTGCCGGGAAGAGAAGAGAAATGTTCCCTGTAATGGCTAACCTATATATCAAATGGTCTCTAACGCCTGACAGCAGGTCCCTGGTTCTATTCCTGTCCAGCCGGACCATTTGCTCCACAGTGATCCCCTATACTCCCTCTCCTTTGTTTCCTGTCTCTCACAAGATGAGAGAAGTCTACTATATTTTTTCCATCACTCGATCAGCTTTATAATATTGCTCATTCGTTTTCACTGTCTTCCTCTGTTGTTTTTCTTCGCACACACGCACAAAAAGAACCCACCATGCACCTTCTCATATTTCTTCGTCTAAAAGCCACCATGGGATATACTGCTGAGGGAAAATGTACATGCAGTTTCAAGGTCCCCCTAGTGAGGAAGCCTTTATGTGTGCTTTTTTCCCCCCCTTCTTCTTCTTCTTCTTCTTTCCCTCTCCAAGTCCCTCCTTCGCTTTAATTACAGTAAGTACAGCGGACCCCCCAGGCTTGTTTAAACAGATCAACTAGCAGAAGAAAGAAGAAAATGCTAATTAGTCCCATAATGTTGCTGACCACGCTAGTTCCTTAGCACTGCTGAGTTT
>CM076967.1:23360602-23370602 GCA_039105355.1 Benthosema pterotum
AGGGGGGCAGAGACAGAGCATGGTCGATAGTGTCAAAAGCGGATGACAGATCTAAAAGAATGAATATTGATCTTTAGGGGCCTTTACTCTGGCGACCTGTGGGAGGTCAGGCTGTGTAATTAGAGCAGTGGAGGTCTAACGCTGAGCTGGAGATGCATGGGGATTGGGCAGGAGCTAAGGGACCTGCGGGATGCAAGCTTCTGCATGTGTGCTGAGACATCGGAGTGTATACTGTAGGTTCAAGGCTAGAGAGAGGGAGACGCAGGTAAAAGGTCTGGGTGGAGGTTTGCGGCGCTCTGGAGAATGTTAGGACTGCTGGGACTGTGAAAGCAAGCCCCATCCAGCAAAAAGTCAAAAAAAGAGTCCTAATTAAATGTTTTCTTTTTCTTGGAAAATGAAACACTGTGCCTGCTTCTTCTTTTGTTCTACTGCAATTCATGCCGCTTAATGTTCCAAAAGTATACACACCTGCATAATGATGCTAACTTTCTAAATTCTAAAACAATACATTCTGGCGTGTATTTGCTCATAACTTAATATATCTTCTACCTTCGTTCTTTTCTTCCCAATTGTTTTAGAAAACAGTGGGAGCACACACAAAACTAATTCAGCTGATGCTTTAAAAACAAAAAAACAATAAACTATAATATAAATATACAGATAAAATGAATATAATAAATATGAATCCTGACAATTTTAGAAAATTATTGATAATGCTGAAATATAGTATAGACTGTTTCATTCCACTGGTTCAATTTATGTTCAGGAACCCTTAGACATCTGACATACAGTATAGGGTTACACTTCCAAAGCATTCTATATCGCCAAGGTGTCACTAGCTCCATTACTCAAGATTTTCTGCGAAGTTCTACAATTCTCCACTTCCTTATTGCCCTCTCTTGTTTTATCAGCAGCAGCTGTCACTCATATTCCCACTAAGCTGCAAAAAACATGCTCCTTCCCCAAATAAGATGAAGTTAGTGCCGGGCCAGTGGGCTTGTGCGGTGGGAGCTGAAGTGATAAATGTGGGCTCAGTTAGACGTGGATAAGGTGTGGGCCTGTTTATTGGAGCAGGCCAGTTGTGGATTACGACCCATACAACCCCAGGCTAGAGACACTGCTCTAACAGGGACCCTGTTTGATGATGGGAGGTTATACGTTGTAGATAACTCTGACTCAGTGCTTCTCTCTCTCTCTCTCTCTCTCTCTCTCTCTCTCTCTCTCTCTCTCTCTCTCTCTCTCTCTCTCTCTCTCTGTCTCTTCCTTATTCTTTTCTCTCACATCTAGCAGTGTAAATACATGCTTGAATCCAGGGAAGCACGCACACAATCACACACACACACACACACACACACACACACACACACACACACACACACACACACACACACACACACACACACACACGCACACACGCACACACGCACACACATCTCTTTATCTGTCTGGCTGTGGATAAGTGCGGCCAGCAGAGAGTGAGTGTGGCTGTAATCCATGTATCAGTGGCTTTATCCACTGCAGTAGCGCTGCTGATTTAGTGCTTCACAGCCTTAGTAATGTGCCCTGCACACACACACCACACATGCACACGCATGCAGACACCCACACACACACACACACACACACACACACACACACACACACACACACACACACACACACACACACACACACACACACACACACACACACACACACACACACACAATGCCACACAGTGCATCCGTCCCCATGCTCTGTCCTCTCCCTGATGTTACTTCTCAGTGGACGACCCTTAGGTTCATACACGCATATGCACACACGGCCATGCACACATGGTCACGCAAAGATGCAGGGACGCACACATGTAAACACACACACACACACACACACACACACACACACACACACAACAGCAGTGTGGTTGTCACCGCCCGGGGACGTCTCATGGTAAGGTGAACTCGGAGTGAACCTGCTCAAAACATAAATAACATCTCCCTCTCATCTCTCCCTGCGCCCCTCCTCTCTCTTTCTTTTCTCTTTTTCTCTCTCTCTGTCTCTCTCTCAAGTCCCCCTCTGCTCGCTCTCACTCTTTCATGTGAGCAGACACACGCACGCTCTGTGTGTGTGTGTGTGTGTGTGTGTGTGTGTGTGTGTGTGTGTGTGTGTGTGTGTGTGTGTGTGTGTGTGTGTGTGTGTGTGTGTGTGTGTCTGCAGACACAAACAAGCGCGTTGGTGACATCACACGATACCTCTGGGCGTTCACACATACCTGTCTGCACACCCGGATATCCTATACTCCAGGCGTTTGCCAAAACCTTTTGTAGATCAGAGCCTGATTTCAAGAAAATCTTGAAATTGTTTACACGTGGTCTACCCATCCCATCGGCTGCCGTGTGTTGAGCAACAGTGCTCAGATGGGTGGGCTGCATGCTTGTGTGTTTGTTTGAATGACAAATTAATCTTCGATACAATGTTTAATGGCATTAAAATACCCCAAGATAAAAAAAAAAAGTTTTGCCATTTTTGGGAGGCCTACAGAAGGCCTACAACATTAAAGAACTTCCTGCCTTACTCATAAACAGTCCTGGACAATCCCTTGGTCACTCCTTACAGTCTCTTTAGTAACACATGATGCTCGATATTCAAAACACACGGATTATTAATATTTCTTATAAATTTGCAAAAATGATACACCAACCACTTTAATTGAAATCCAGTAGAGTATGATTGTAAGGAGATGTACGATATAAACATGTGTCTCTGATGCTGACTCTTTCACCCCATGCATTTATAGATAGATAGATAGATAGATAGATAGATAGATAGATAGATAGATAGATAGATAGATAGATAGATAGATAGATAGATAGATAGATATAGATAGATAGATAGATAGATAGATAGATAGATAGATAGATAGATAGATAGATAGATAGATAGATAGTGATGTGCCTGTAGGGTTAATTGGGTTTACTGAGCACAGAGTAAATGAGACACTTTACCTTGAAAATGAGTGTTGCATTCTGATTGGTGCACGATCAAGTGATGTGTTCTGATTGGGGTTTTCGGAGGTGAGAGAATTGAAGCAGAGATTTGAGTTCTGGAGAAACTCACCTAACGCTAATTAACAGTAACAGCAGCTGAAGTTTGATGTTAGTTTGCTGCACAGTGCATTATTCTCCTGTTTGTTTTGTTGTTGTTTGAGTTCTAAAAAGTCTTAAGTGAGTACAGTAGCGTTACAAGGATTTGGATTGAGAGAAACAAGCCAGTTATGTCTGCCCAAGAAGAGGAGATGTTGCGGTTTATGAGACTAGTGTTGTTTGCAGTGTGTTCCTGGAGTGAGGATTCTGTCCCTACAGTCTGCTCAGTTCCATCACCTCATGTACTGCTCAGCAGATCTGTAAGTATAGGACTTTTGCAGTTTCTCATCAACAAGGACGGAGAATTATATCACCATCACCAACCCCCACCTCATCACCTCATCATCAAGTTCAGGCCTAAAACTTATTGTTTGGGCGTGTGAGAGTGTGCATGAGTGTGGGCCCCCTGGATATTTATATAAACGGTATTTTGTATTTTTTGTATTTTTTATATACATTAGTTATAGGAATGGTGATGGCTCATTGTTGTTTGAAGACAACGATTTTGTTAGTCCGAGGACTTCCAGTGTTGGGTTTTCACATTTTGCAACTCTATTGTACTTTTATTTGTGAAGGTTTTTATATGATTTCACCAGTTTAAAGGCCTTGAGCATATTGGGTTATTGTTCAAGACCTATTGGTTAATTCTAAAAAGCACTTTCCATTATTGTGTTGTCCACTATTGTATTGTCCACTTCATGTTGTTTATTATAACTTGTTTAAAACGATTAAAAGGTTTAAAACATTTGTAAAAACAAGTCTTTAAACAAAGTCAAAGTCAATTCATATCACAAAACAATCACTAACAGCCCACCAAGTCCCCTGCAATCTATCTACAGCTATTTTATGTGACAAGAACACCATCCTATTCACTCACACAATCGCTTGTGCATGCTTCATGTACGCAGTCACACACAATCACACACACACACACACACACACACACACACACACACACACACAAACACAAACACACACACTTTACCCCGTTGGCCCGTCGTTCGGCCCCCTCTTTGGTTCCCCCGGCTAGCGCTTCCTGTTAACACGCGAGGCGTTTATTGATAGGCCATTCCCATTAGCGCTGTTTACCTGTCAGGCCCCGCCGCACTAATGAGAGAGCTTTGGGGAGGAAAAATGAGCGGGGATGGCTAACCACTAATGGATGTTTACAGCCTCCCTGGGTGCCGTTATGCTAGTAGCCGCGGTTCTCTGCTACACACAGCGACACTGTCGCTGGTCTCGGGACCTCAGCGCCGGCTAATTGGTGCCGCGGAGAGAGGACTCAGCCCCGGCCTATTTGATTACCACGGGATATGCTGGGGAGAGAAGGGAAGGCATAGCCCAGGGGTGTCAAACTCAAATACAGAGTGGGCCAAAATTTAAAACTGAACAAAGCTGCGGGGCTAGGTTCCATGCAGGTGGTCTCCAGCTAAGTTGTTTAACCGGATGTAACTCTTGAGAACTCTTGAGAGCTCTCTCAAGAGTTAAAATATTCATCATGTGAATTAGTTCTAATCTACACAACTACGACAGAATCAAAAGAAACCTTTAGTTTGGGGGGGGGGGGGGGGGGGTCTGTGGGGCTAAAGTATCCTCAAATGGTGGTCCGTGGCTCAAATGCTGAATAAATGGTGGGCCCTGGGATGAAAAACGTTGAAAACCACTGCTGTATATTACAGAGCAGACGGCAAAAAACAACAGCAGAGCATTATGGGATTTGTAGTATTAGCGGTAAATGCAGTGTTACAGCGGCGCCACGGCTGTATAATACCGGTGGGCTGCTCTAATGTTAATTTGATATTGCCTCAAGGGCCAAAGGAAATTACACAGCGGGCCAAATTTGGCCCACGGGCCAGAGTTTGACACCTATGGCATAGCCAGATACGTGGCATGCAGGGGGGAGCGTCGGTGTCAGAGACTGGGGGTTTGAGGCTGGGGTCGCCTAGGCCTAATCAATAGGGAGCTCTATAGCGCTCTGGTGGGGTTGGAGAGCAAACGGTTATAGCGAGGGCTGGATGTGGGTTGAAGGGGTGTGCGAGGGTCACAGCAGGGAACCCTTCCACAAAATGTTCTCTTAGACCACTATTAGTGCTGGCGATGAAGGGTAATTGTGCCATTAGGGGCTGTAAGTGATACTAAATGGTGCAGGTATACGTATGGGGCTGTAGTATAGTATAGTCAGCTATGGCTGCAAAGCTTAATGCACATCTCCAATCAGGCACCTTAATGGCCGATGTATCCTTGGGGGGAAAGCACTCATAATTGTTTCAGTTTGAAAGATGAAAGCAAAAAAAAAATGCACCGTCTTAGTAGCCTTATGCCCGATTTACTCGCATCCATACATCACTTTTTACACAGTCTATTTATAACGTTTCTTTCTTATTCAAGTGAAGTGCCTTCTCTGAAAAACAACAACAACGGAAACAGTGCGGATCGACGCACCGCCAGCTCAATTTCACAACAGTAATATCCTGGAATGCTGTTATAAAATTTGCACGCGGAGGAAACTCCACACTAAACGTTTATATGCCTTTTCTATTGCTCTCGCTCTGCATGCACGCTCCCCAGAGGAGATCAATTTGTGTCCTTATTAGATTATTACGGAAATCTTATCAGCGCTGGATTAGCCATGGAGGGTATTTATCTGTTTATCGAACGGCTAGGGCTCATAACCCTCCTCCTCCCCTCCTCCCCCCCTGGTTATTCTCCTTCTCTTCTTTCCTCTGAGCTGGCAGCATTGGCGCTCACACACAGACGCTGACAAGATAGACAGTCGCTGATCAATAGCCGGTCAGCCCTAACACACCGCCGTGCAAACCGTCCTCTGCCTGCTGTTGTCCATGGAACACCTTTCCAGCGGATGGCTGATATCGTGTTGCTTCACATTATGTCATCTTTCTGCAACAACTACAGAGCCCACATACACCGGCACCGTTACAAGTTACTGTTTACAGTTGTAGGCATTTAGCAAAGTGTTTTCAACCTTTTTGATACCAGGGCCCACTATTTATACAGAATTTGAGTAAACATGAAACCAAATGGACCCGCAAGGGTCCATTTGGTTTCATTTACGCTTTCAAAGAGTTACACCTGGTTAACCAACTTTCCATTATTTATTTGGGGACCACCTGGAACTCTCTTAAGGACCACTGGTGGTCCCTGGACCTGGTTGAAAATCACTGATTTAGCTGATGCTCTCAAAAAACATATATTAAGCTTGAACAAAAGGAAAAAAAGATGGTAATACATCACATACGAAAATAGTCATCCAAATCACACAAGAAGGTGACAGTAGAACATACATAAACTGCTATATAGGTCTACATACAACGTAGAAATGCAATCTAAGATACACAATTTTAGCTTAACTACTGCTGCAGGTGCTATGGGTGATAAGAAGAAGAGGTGTGTTTCCAGATTGTAGTCAGAAGTTTGGGATCTGTAGTTCTGAATGCATTGATGGGAAATGCATTCCATAATTTTGGGGCCAGAAGGCAGAAGAGTTTGAGCAGGTGCTCTGGTGTTAAATTGAACCCCATCAAGGCATGTCATAATAGTAGAACAGGAGGGAGCCAGCCTATAGCGGGGCTCAATGGGTCAAGTAGTGAAGTAGCCTAGTAGTAGTAGGTTTAAATGCATGGGGTGGGGGTGGGAGTGGGGTCAACATTGCACCGTCAACAACTCAAAGGCCCTTATCCTCATTTGTCTCATTCACTTCTCTCTCTATCTCTGCCGCCAATCCTTATCAGCTCCATCTCTCACGTTAATTAAAACCCTCTCATGAAACAGAGGGGATTGTGCGTGGTTGTGATGGTGAGACAGAGAGACAGGACAGACAGATGAAGAGAAAGACATGCAGATGGAGGAGGAGAGAGGAAGACAGAGAGGAGGAGAGCGAGGGAGTTGGAGCTACAATTACCAGGCAGGCCTCCAGTGTCTCATTGGGTGTCTATTAAGAGGGGGCCTGGGCTCATTGTAATGATGGCAGAGTTTAATTACTTCCACCCGGCGCCTGTTGTAAAACATGCTGATAAATGAGCCAACAGGACGGCGCATCATTATTTTTCCATATAGCGCCAAGCCGCTGCTCGCACTACATGATTATTATGAGAGCAGGAGCGATGGAGGGAGGCTGCGCTACCTGCATGGGAGAGCTACATGCATGGGGAAGGGGTTGGATAAGTGTGTGTGTGTGTGTGTGTGTGTGTGTGTGTGTGTGTGTGTGTGTGTGTGTGTGTGTGTGTGTGTGTGTGTGTGTGTGCGTGCGTGCGTGCGTGCGTGCGTGCGTGCGTGCGTGCGTGCGTGTGTGCTTTTAATGTGTGAAATACTGTTGCTGTTAAAAATACTGTTAAAAGCTCTGGAATGCAAAGTTTAACAAAAGATAAATAAAAGTACAAGAGTATTGGCATTGAAATTCAAGGTAAGTCAACTAAAAAGTAGAACGTACTCATTATGCTAAATAGCTCATTTCACACATTTTCCAATATACTCTTTACTCTACCGTGTAAACATTTTTTGAAAAAAGTGTATATAGAGTTGATGTGCTTAATGTATGTATTATAAAAATAATCAAAACATACAAAGTAACTAGAAGTTTATAATGCAATATTTGCCTCTGAGATGTATTAGAGCAGAAGTAAAACTACTAAAATGAAAAACTTTCTATGTACTGAGTATCTATGCATGTATTTTGATCTGGAGGAAGCTGTGACATCCAGAGTCGAATTGTAGATCTTCATCATGCCTTTAGTGTAATGATATTTGATTCATTGATTCTTTAAGATTAATCTGCAAGTGAGTATACAGTATAGTGCACACCATGCATAAAATGTACAAAAGTATGACGGAAACAAACAAACAAATAAGCACCCCCCCAATGCACGCACGCACGCACGCACACACACACACACACACACACACACACACACACACACACACACACACACACACACACACACACACACACACACACACACACACACACACACGTCGACCACATCTCACCAACAAATATACATATTCATAGTCATTAATTATACACAGATTTCTTTTTTTTGGGAGGGGGGGCCTTCGTTGGGGCCCCTCTGATTAATCGTGTTCCACCTCTACCATTATTAAATCGCTGAGGCAAATATCCCACATGCAATAAATCCCTCTTGGCCTATGATTAATCAAAAAGAAAGAGAGAGGAAAAAAACAGCCAACGAACCTAAGACTGGTGGCAGGCAGGTAGAGTTCCAGTCCTAAATCATCTTTATTGCACGGCGAGCAGGTTTGTGTATGGGCTCCGGGGCCAGTGCCCATGCTGGAGGGTCCGCAGTGTATGAGTGGCCTCTGGTCAGACACCTCAGGGTCACACACATACACACACACACACACACACACACACACACACACACACACACACACACACACACACACACACACACACACACACACACACACACACACACACACACCAGGGACGGATCTATCTAGGCATGCCCTGACTGCCCCACCAAACACGATGGCACGCAAAACAACCCAAGATATTTCAAATTAAAGCTCTTTATCATTTAAAATGATTTGAAACATTATACCACTGCTACTAACTAACTACAGCTGTGTCACCACTAAACCAACAGCATTTCATCATTGAAAACAGAAAACTCTCTGAGTCAGACCTTTAGCTTTATGCATGCTGCGTGTCTGTTGCAACTTCAACAACAACTGGTGTTGTTATTGATGCTTTACTTGACTAATAAAAGTCCTGTAACCGAAAATGGTATGGGTGCGGCTTCATTGCCCGTGGCGCAAAGCGTCACGGGCGATGAAGCCGCCCCCATACCATTTTCTCTTGCCCCCCAATTGGGAAATGTTACATCCGCCCCTGACACACACACACACAGCACGTACGCAGTGTGTGTGTGTGTGTGTGTGTGTGTGTGTGTGTGTGTGTGTGTGTGTGTGTGTGTGTGTGTGTGTGTGTGTGTGTGTGTGTACTCCGGTGCACATTCTGACCCCATATACTGTACGTCATTGATCTGCCAACCTGGCCAGGCCACAGAGGTGAATGGAACCATTGGCAAAATAGACTCTCCATATAGAGAGA
The DNA here is from genome assembly GCA_039105355.1 of Benthosema pterotum. Taxonomy (NCBI): domain Eukaryota; kingdom Metazoa; phylum Chordata; class Actinopteri; order Myctophiformes; family Myctophidae; genus Benthosema; species Benthosema pterotum. The sequence continues at coordinate 23,369,816 of CM076967.1, forward strand.
CCCTGCAGTGATTACATGGACTTTGCTGTCCCATCGACAAGTTTGCTGGTCAGCCTCGAAGCTGAATTATGTGGCAAATCCCAATCCAGGAATCACACTTTCCTTGGTGTTTCACTCAGGCAGAGAGGGTGTTAAAAGGGATTTCACTTCCAAAAAAACTTTTGGTCATGTTATGGTCTACTCCGTCTCATGTGAACACCCCAGTCAGTTTATACTCCATTACTCCATTTAGTATTTAGATATTTCATGTTCATTTTAGCTGCCCTGCCACCTTCCTACAAACCCATTATAAAACTCCATTTTAATCATGATAGATTCTTCAAAAACACCCAATCTTTTTTCTGGTGACTGATGTTACCATCCTAATATGTGAGAGGGGTGCTTTCTCATTTACCAATTTCATTTCTTTAAAAAAATATTGTTTTATTAATTTGGGGGCAATCATGGTGGTATGGAGGCTGCTACATTTTCCAAAACAATATTTTAAAAATAACTGATAACTGTAAATGAAATGCCATGGCCTTCGCACGTATTAGGAGGACAATATCAGCCACCAGAAAAAATATGGGTGTTATAGATTCATCTATTACGGTTAAAATTAAGTTTTAAGTTATAACTGTCTGCAGTGTTCACATGCGCCTGAGTAGTAAAATGACCAAAAGCTTTTTTGAAAGTGAAATATCCCTTTAAGCGTAATTTCTGTGGGGTTAGGGTTAGGGCTGGGGAGTTAGTGGAGTTAAATGTTATGGGGTTTAGATGCAATCAAGCCAAAACACCTGGGATAGAG
>CM076967.1:23375602-23405602 GCA_039105355.1 Benthosema pterotum
CTAGCAGACCTAAAGCTCGATCTAACAGTAGATCTGTTATTTTTTTTCAATAGCTAAGGTATATGCTTAAAACACCAAACGGGATTCACACACAGAATGAGTTAATTTCGGATCTTAGCCACCCCTCCTCTGAGATTTTACCGTCGCACTTCGCCACACTCCCAAGACAGTAGGCGACTGTGAAGAAGGGGGTGGTGGGGGGTGTTGGGGGGATGGCCTGTGGGTTCGGCACTGAACTAGGCCCACCGCCAGTGCAAGGAGAGAGGAGATATTGTAAAGAAGGAGGACCAGGACAAAAGAGGTGGAGGAACAACGATGTGTGTGTGTGTGTGTGTGTGTGTGTGTGTGTGTGTGTGTGTGTGTGTGTGTGTGTGTGTGTGTGTGTGTGTGTGTGTGTGTGTGTGTGTGTGTGTGTGTGTGTGTGTGTGTGTGTGTAGAAGGAACAGAGGGAGACAGAAGGAGACTAAACTGTGTTGAAAAGGATATAAGTGAAAGAAATCAGGCATGGGAGGAGATGTTAAGAGGATAGCGGAGGGAGAGAGAGAGAGAGAGAATATTCAGTCTAGTCCACGGCTACCTCCGAGCAACAAAAGGTAGCTCATCCTATTGGCGCTGCGGCGTTATCCTTTTAGCGTATAGAGCGAGTCCTGCTTCTTAAGGTCGCAACAGAAAGACTCTGGGCGTGAAATTTTCTCCGCTAAGCGCGGTCGGGGGAGCCTCGGAACATGGAACACGGATGAGCCCGGATTAGGGAGGCCCAAAGCCTCGCAGGGTGTCTGTGATCCCGGTCAGGGCTGGCAGGCTCAGTGGGCGACGCCAGGCGAGTAGAGCTGAGCTGAACGCCTGTCAATGTCCGTGGAGCGGCCGCCCGGCGGCGGAGGGTGCTGCTGCCGGCTGCTATAGCAGCTCCTCCTCAGTACAACCCACCGGCCTTATAGCTGCACCGAAGCAGGGGCCGATCTAGGCATGGGCATGGGGGGCAATGCCCCCCTAAATACCCAGTCCCCCCCCCCCCCCCCCCCCCCCCCCCCCCAAACACGATGCCATGCAAAACAACCCAAGATATTTCAAATTAAAGTGTTTCTATTTAAAATGATTTGGATCCCTATAGCAGGGGTAGGCAACCTTTTCGACATGAAGTGCCATGATTTTTTTCGTTGACCCTCCGAGTGCCACAGTAAAATTTACAATAAATTAAATAAATAAAAAAATATGCCTAGAGTCAATAAATGGAGCATTTTCACGGTTTTTACATATTTAATGTCCATTTTCTGCAGTTATGTCATGCTTAGGCCATATTAGACTTAGGGTGACCAAAACTCTTCATTTGAGGACAAGTAGGCCTATTACTTGTGAGGGTAAAGTCGGACAGTTAATTGCGGGTAGCAATATATTACTTAAGTTGGTATTAAAAATGCCTCTTGCCATATTTGTCCACACATAGTCCTAATAGTGCCCATCATTTTGTTATTTATTCATGTTGGTCTGTATTTCTCCTGTTATTTTAACAGGCTTAAAACGCATCTAGCAAAAAAGAGACAGTGAGAGAAAACAGAAATGGGACTATTAGGGCAATTGACCACTGTAGTCTGTCAGTCACAATGTGGGACAGGGTGTCAATTTGTGGGATGACTGAAAAGTAAAATGAGTGACTGTCCCACATAAAGAGGGACCTCTGGTCACCCTGAGACTGTCCCACAGAAACAGGGACATCTGGTCACCCTCAAACAACAAGCCGTTTTTCTGCTCCGACAGAAACACACACACACACACACGCACGCACGCACGCACACGCACGCAGGCGACGCAGCCTTTGCAATGCGCAAGGATAGCTCTGCTACAAGCTAGCCATGCTAACAATATTCACACACCAGCCAAAACGCAATAATTTCAGCGTTGTCTGGTTAGGCTGACATGACGGCAGGTCCGCGGGTTCTGCAGGGCAGACACAGACGCCATGCCAAGGAGGAGATTACTTTTTACTGGTGTTGGAGGAAAGTTGGACACGGGGCTCCACGTGCGTGCACGCCCTTATGATTGATCAGAGCGCAGCAAGTGTCAACACTGGATGTCTGGATCAGTCTCGCTCCGGTTGAATATTAATTAAATTAATTAATAATCGCGGCCGTTGCAATTTGCTAATCAAATCGCAATTTCGGTTTGAAGCCTTAGCGAAATAGTAGGCCTGTAATCTTTTATTTTACAACGTGCACATTCAATAGGAATAGGAATTATTACTGAGATGAGATAAAAAAAAAAAAAAAAAACTTCCCCCAGAATCTGGCCGCGTGCCAGCTGATACCACCCGGCGTGCCATCGTTGGCACGCGTGCCTAGGGTTGCCGACCCCTGCACTATAGTATAGTGTTTCAAATAATTTTAAATAGAAGCACTTTAATTAGCAGTAGTATAGTGACTATACTGCTGCTACTAGCTAACTACAGCTGTGTCACCACTAAACCAACAGCATTTCATCATTGAAAACAGAAAACTCTGAGTCAGACCTTTAGCTTCATGCATGCTGCGTATCTGTTGCCAGAACAACAACTGACGTTATTATTGATGCTTTACTTGCCTAATATAAGTACTGTAACCGAAAATGGTATGGGTGCGGCTTCAATGTAGCCGTACCCATACCATTTTCGGTTCATTAATGCCCCTCCAACATGTTCTCTCACCCCCCCAAATGGGACATGTTACATTCGCCCCTGCGCCGAAGCCTCACGCACACACACAGCTATACGCGCCACACGCCGCCTCCGCAAATCCCTCGCTCTCCCACTGAGCACGTGTCCAAACACCTCCTCCACTGTCCTACCTACACCCCCCCCACACACACATACACACCCCTCTCCCTTTCTTCCAATCCTCCTCAGCTCCCACTCTACCACTTCTCTGCACCGACTAGATCTTCTCACTGTGATCTCATCACGCCTGGCACCATGGGTGTGTGTGTGTGTGTGTGTGTGTGTGTGTGTGTGTGTGTGTGTGTGTGTGTGTGTGTGTGTGTGTGTGTGTGTGTGTGTGTGTGTGTGCGCGCGCGCGTGCACGTATGTGCATGTGCACAATGTTGACACACTGTGCGTTCCGAACTTGTTTGTATCCACGCTCTAAGACACATGTTATTTTGAGTGTATAGTAGTATTACAGAAGCAACTGAAATATATTTGGGGCCTTGTTGTAATGTATAGTTTTATAAATAAATATATAAATAGGAAAAGTGTGTGCGACATATACAGCAAGTACGTGTGGATGTGACAGCCAGGGTCTTATTATATAAGAGCAGAACAGTATATAGACTCGGAGCATGCCTCTGCATTCATTGTCTGGGACTTATACGGTACAGCCGTGCATGCATGCATGCATACGCACGCGTGTGCCTTTCCAGTGCACCTATACTGGTTGGTGCGTGCACCGACTATGAGGCTCGTTGAGGTCTCCTTGTCATTCTGTTTGTCTGTCCCCATCCTTAAGGCGCATGCCTTTCATCTGCAGTCAATACCTCTTGAGCTTTCCATGAAAGGGAAATGACAGCTACTTCATAACTTCCAAGGCTGATCGATAGGCACCTGCACCACTAGCACTCCTCTCTCTCTCTCTCTCTCTCTCTCTCTCTCTCTCTCTCTCTCTCTCTCTCTCTCTCTCTCTCTCTCTCTCTCTCTCTCTCTCTCTCTCTCTCTCTCTCTCTCTCTCTCTCTCTCTCTCTCTCTCTCTCTCTCTCTCTGAGACTGAAGCCATCTGGGCCTCAGTAGACATCAGTGCTTTACAATTAATGTTGATTTTGTTGAATAAAACTATGACAAAAAATGTTAGTCGACTACCTTTTTTACTGACAAAAGCTGAATAAAAACTAAATGAGAACTAATATGGTATGATCAATAAAATTGAGACTAAACATTGACATTTTTGTCAACAAACAAAAACTAAATTAAATGGGGGTGACTGTGGCTCAGGAGTAGGGATGTCCCGATACTGCATTGGTATTGGAAAAAGTATCGGATCGGCCCTTTTTTGTCATGGTTCCTATCGTATCGGCAATACTGTATCGGTACCAGCCCTCATTTGTCATTATCAGACCATTCGGTATTGGTAAATAAATATAGCAGTATAACCAGTGATCCAACACAGGGGGAAGGCATTGACACTATGGCAGGTAAATAAAATGTTGCTTTGGAGTTGACAAGTGCACATTTGAGTGAGGAGTCTGCTATTCTAGTCTGCTATATTATTATGCTATTTGGTGGACTTAAAATGTATTTTTTTATATTTTGATAAACCATCCATGGGCAAGACACTGAACCCTAAATTGCTCCAGATGTGCTGGTTGTGCCTTGCATGGTAGTGTGTGTGAATGGGTGAATGTAATGCACTATGTAAAGGTGCTATATAAATGCACCATTTACCATTTAGATGACAATGTTAGTCAGAACAAACCCAGCAGAACTGTAATGGACAAGTCATTTTATGCTTCATGGTTGCATGCTGAAAATAGCAGCATGCTCACAACACGTCATATGCGTGACACACGTGTAGATCTGTTGTTTTCAGCATGCGAACAAGTCTAAATTCAGGCATTACGAAGACATCAAGGCTAAAAAAGGAAACCTTTTCGTCATGTGACAAAAAGGTGACTATAATGGCAGTTTTGTTCAAAAGACTATGAAAACTGAAATCATAATTTGCTGTCAATATCGACACTTAGAATTCAGCTCATGTTTAGTTGTCTTTGTGAAATTGTCTAATTACTCTATTTGTCATATGACATATGAGTGTATAAGGCTGAAGTGGTTAAATTGATTTATCTGATCCATCGATATATTTATTTGGTGATAAAAAAGAGGAGAAGACATTAGCATAATGTGTTCTCATAATGTGTGTGCGTGACTGTGTGCACACGTGCGGCAGTATACAGGGTAGTATGGTTCAATGTGTGACTAAAGATTTGAATGCATATTTGTGTGTTCATGTGCACATTCATGTGTCCACAGTTATAGCAGACCATTAAATGTGATCCATCATTCTGCATTTTTATTACTAGTGATAAATACATCATCCATCAGTGCATGCTTTATCGTTAATTGGTAGGACTATTCTCTTTCTGTTAGGAGGGAACAGCATAGGTTAATATGAGTCATTTTAGCAGTTAAGTCTGATTAGTCCTGTGGCAATGTTATGCACAAAAAACGGATTCTGATTTACCAGTTTACAAAGCGTCAGTATCCTCTGTAGTAGAGCGCCTAACAACAACTACCTAAAAAAGTTAGTGACTCCCACAGCCACAAAACAAGAGGAAGCGAGAACAACGATCTACTTTCAAAACAAACATGGGCAAATTCTCCTTCGACAGCACTGCCACTCAAGCGTGGAATGACCCGACTCCCTCGCTAAAAAATGCAAATCTTTTGCATCCTTTAAAACAGGCCTAAAAATCCACCTTTCAGCTTGCCAAAGGGTGAGAAATGATTAGACCCCCCATTGGTTGTGTATGACTGTACCCTTACTGATTTCATTTATGTTTGACTGTACCCTTACTGATTTAATTTATGTTTGACTGTACCCTATGCTGATTTCATTTATGTTTTACTCTATGCTCTACTGATTTCATTTGTTTGACTGTACCGATCACATTTCTGCAATCAATCAATTAACCAATCAACCATTAAGCCAATCAATCAAACAATTAGCCACACACAGGAGACACCAGTAGACTGTACCTAGCCTCAACAGTTCCGTCCATCTACCTAACCTCACCAGACTTTCCACCTCTAAGGAAAGCACATACTGTACCTGTGGCAGAAAATACACATAATGGGCCTCATGCGCCAACCGTTCTTAAGATGTTCTTAAGAGGAAATTTGTTCTTAGGTACTGTAGCCACGAACCCGTATCGTGCTACTGGGGAGCGGTGGACGGCCGGCGGGCTTAGGCCGGACGTCCTAAATCTCGGGGTTATATGAAATGGGACGCAATGTCCGGAGCGACCGATCCCACAGGATGTGAGTCGCGGATGCCTTTCTTAGTGACAACCAATGATGAGGTGTGCTGAACCTCTTGTAAAACCCTTGTTCCGAAAACCCGCTCCCCCCCAGACCACGGGCTTTATGGTCCGGAGTTCGCCTTCGGGCGCATTATCATGACGTCACGCTGTCGGGGCGTCGCCCTTGGCAACACTCCCCCCTGAAGCCGGGTCCCGGCTTCACAGATCGCCCGTCAATGGCGGCGTGCCGCAGCGTGTCTAGCCCTTCGGTTCGTCTTCTCTCCCGTGCTCTGGGAGGCTGGGGGCGGCCCGTCCGGCTCCCCCCGTCGCGGCCCGCCTTGACATCTTCATCGGTCTCGGCTGCGGGCCTTGCGCCGAGACCTCTCCTCCTCTACCTTCCTGACGTGCTCCCTCAGCGTGGCTGCCTCGTCCGGCAGCTTTGGGAGCTTGACCAGCCTGGAGACCGGTCGCGTGTAGGCGCGGCCGTCTACCTGTATCGTGGCCGTTCTGACCCGCCCGTCCTTGCCTGGCTGGACCTCCTTCACGCTCCCCATCTGCCAGAAAGCCCTCGGGAGCTGGGGATCGACGACCAGGACGAGCTCACCTTTGGCGAGGTTCGGTGCCTCGGCCGTCCACTTCTGGCGCGTCTGCAGGGAGGGCAGGTAGTGGCGCGTGTAGCGCTTCCAGAACTGATCGGCGAGGATCTGGGAGTGCTTCCACCTCCTCCGGCTGAGGAGCTCGACCTCCGGGTAGATGGCCTGGGGTTTGGAGCCGTCGGATCTCCCTATCAGCAGCTGGTTCGGTGTCACAGGATCAGGGTCGCCTGCGTCCGTGGATACGTATCCCAGGGGACGGGAGTTCAGCGTGGCCTCCACTTCTGTCAGCGTTGTGGCCAGCACCTCTTCTGGGACGACCTGTGCCCCGAGGACCACCCGCAGCATAGTCTTCACTGATCTCACCTCCCTCTCCCATGCTCCGCCGAAGTGCGGGGCGGCTGGCGGGTTGAACACGAAGTCCACCTGCAGGGGGGCCATCCCGGCCCTGAGGGAAGGCTTCAGGTGATCGAATGCCTCCCTGAGCTCCCTGCTCCCGCCCACGAAGTTCGTGCCCCGGTCACAGCGCAGCTCGTACGGTCGGCCCCTGCGTGCCATAAAGCGCCGCAGGGACATGAGGAAGGAGTCAGTGGTCAGGCTGCACAGGAGTTCTATATGGATCGCCCGGGTCGTCAGGCACTTGAAGATGATGGCCCACCTCTTCTGGGTCCGGCGGCCGTCGCGGACCGTGAGCGGGCCGAAGCAGTCCATGCCGGCCGAGTAGAATGGGGGGTCCAGCAGCCTCAGGCTGGATTCCGGCAGGTCGGCCATGCGGGGCTCCCTGGGTTTGCCCTTCCATCTCTGGCACCCAAAGCACCCGGCCTGGTGCCTCTTGATGGCCTCCCTGCCTCTCAGCACCCAGTACGCTCTTCGCATCTCTGCGAAGACGCGCTCAGCTCCTGGATGGCTCAGGTCCTCGTCGTACTGCTGGATCAGCAGCTTGGTGTACGGGTGGTTTGGTGGGAGCAGGACTGGATGTCTCGTCTCGTATTCTAGGTCGTGCCCCCTGCGCAGCCTGCCCCCCACCCGTAGGAGTTCCTGGTGGTATTCGGGGGCCAGGGCGCGGAGTCTGCTGGATTTGGGGAGGTCCTTGCCCTTCCGCACGAGGTCTATCTCCGTTGCGAAGTCGTCTTGCTGGATCTGCTTGAGGACGGTGTGCTCGGCGTTGCGGTAGTCGTCTGCGGTCAGTTCCCGCTCGTCCGCTCTCCCCCCCTGCGGGTCCTTCTGGGACAACGCAGTCATCCTGACGAGCTCCTTGAAGGAGGTTGGGAGGGGGTCTGTCGCCACTGAGCCGTGGAATATTGATTTCCTGATCTCCAGCATTTCCGCTTGCGAGTCCGTTTCTACGGAGAGGTTTATGACCGGTTGCTCGGGCCATTCTCCCTCGGCTTGCCTGAGGAACGGCGGGCCTCTGCCCCACCGATCCCCACTGGCGATCGCTTCCAGCGTCTTGCCTCTGGTGATGTCGTCCGCCGGGTTGTCCAGCGTTCCTACATGGCGCCATTCCATGCCTTCGGTTAGTGACTGTATCTCAGCCACTCTATGACCCACAAATACTTTGTAGTTGCACGACTCGGATTTTAGCCAGTGCAAGACCGTGGTGGAGTCTGACCAAAGGATCTGCGCTTCTGTCTTGATTGTGAGCTCCTGTTTGAGGGTGGCGGCTAGTTGTGCTCCTGCGAGAGCTGCGCAGAGCTCCAACCTGGGGATGGAGAGTTGCTTCTTAGGGGCTATCCTGGATCGCGCTGCTAGGTACGATACGTGATAGTCGCCGTGGTAGTCTTCAGTGCGTAAGTAGGCCACCGCCCCGTAGGCTAGCTCGGAAGCGTCGCAGAAGACGTGTATGGTGTGGCTTCTGGGGGGCTGCCCGTCCACGTGTCCGCTGTAGCACCGTGGCAGTGATACTTGGGCGAGGTGGTCGAGCTCGGCCTCCCAGCTCTGCCAGGCCTGGAGCAGCTCTTGGGGCAGGTTGGGGTCGTCCCAAGACCTGTCGGGCTTGTTCCATAGCTCCCTCACTATGACTTTGGCCCTAGTGGTGTAGGGGATGATGAAGCCCAGGGGGTCGTATTGCCGCGCTAGCACTTTGTAGATGTTCCGCATGGTGGGTTTCAGACGCTCCCCTGGCTTCTGCTTGTACCTCAGTCTGTCGGAGGCGCACTGCCATAGGAGACCTAGAGTTCGTTCCTCTGGATCTGCCCCGTCCTCTGTGAACCACAACTCACTGTTGTTGGATAGCGATGTAGCCGGGAAGTGCTGAATGACTGCGGGGATGTTACTGGCCCATTCGCGCAGCTCGAACCCACCTTCCAGGAGAAGAGCGTAGAGCTTGTTCACGCTTGCCTTGGCCTCTTCCTCGGTGGCGAAGCTCTGGAGCCAGTTGTCCACGTAGAAGCATCGCTCGACCGAGGTCCTGGCGTCGTCCCCTTCGTCGGAGTGCGCCAGGACGTGGGCTTGAACAGCATAGGTGGCGCAGCATGGGGAGCAGGTGGTGCCGAATGGGACCACCTGCCACTCATAGATCGTTGGAGGTTCTTGTGTCTTCATGTCCCTCCACAGGAACCGGCACAGGGGCTTGTCCTCGTCGAGCAGCCGCACCTGGTGGAACATCCCTTTTATGTCGCTGCATGTCGCGACTGGCCACTCTCTAAATCGGAGGAGCACTCCTAGCAGCGTAGCTCCTAGGACTGGTCCTCGGAGTAGTCTCTTGTTCATGTTCTGGTTCTTGTACGTATAGGAAAAGTCGAAGACAATCCTGTTCTTCCCGTTGTGCGTGCGCATGAAGTGGGGGATGTACTAGGAATAGGGGCTCTTCGCGGCCTCTGCTCTAGAGACCGGGAGGATGTATCCCGCTTCTCCTAGCCTTCTCATCTCCTTTGAGTAACTTTCTGCGCCCTGCGGGTCTTTGAGCAGGCGGCTTTCGGTTGTCCGCAGCAGCCCATAGATTGCCTCCTGGCCTACGTGGGGGTGGTCGTACGCCTTCCTCCACAGAAGTGGAGTAGCGTATCGCATCACTCCGTCAACCTCCATACGGACGGTCTTCTGCTCGAGCGTTCTCAGCGCTTCGTTATCTTCCTTCGACCTGGTGACAAGTTTGTCGCTCCTGTAAGGGAGTACGTCTATCTTCCACAGACGCTCCACGTGACTGTAGAACTCGGCGTCAGGGGGCGGGTTGGGCACGTAGTGGTACCTGACCATGCCGACTCGGTTCGGGTCGCACACGCCCGCGCTGCCCACTATGGTCCATCCGAACGCTGTGCGTACTGCTATCGGCGAACCTTCTGGGCCCCTCCTGACCGCCTCCGTGGGGAACATTAGGTTGGCGTGGTCCGTCCCAAGCAGCAGCTGTGGGGTGGCGTTATCGACGTCTTCCAGTTCCAGGTCTTGGAGGTGGAGGTATCTCTTCTGCAGCTCCCTGACCCGGTAATTGATTGGATCGAAGCTGAGGAAGTCTGTGTCCGGGGCGAACACGTTCTCGAGGAGGTACTTGTGTTGCGCGCCGGACGCCGCCTGAATGTGAAAAGTCACCGAGGTGCCTGTGACCTGCCTTCCACTAGCTCGTTCGATTGTCTTAAGGTTGAATCTGTCCTGTGGGCCGCGGAGCCCCAGCGTTCTGGCTGCCTCCGGGAGGACGACCGATATCTCAGAGCCGGTGTCAAGGAGGGCATATGTTGTGAGGGTCTTGGGCCCATTGCTGAGGGTTACGCGTGCCGTCCACAGGATTCCTCCCTGCCGGCGTCCTACGGGGCGTGTGAAGCAAGTGTATTTGGTTTTGTTGGGTTTTGGGGGCCTGGCGTCTTCATTCAGCTCGTGGAGAATCGGGAGGTGGTCTCCTCCGCACACCGGGCAGTTACCGCTTGGTAGGTCACAGTCCTGGACTGGGTGATCTCTGGCACATTTCCTGCAGGCGTTCCTGGTAGTTATCCACTCTTCCCTCTCGTCTTTGTGCATGGCCTGCAGGGACGGGCATTTGTTGGTGGCGTGGGCTAAGTCGCATACTGGGCAGGCTCTGCCCTTCGAACTCGGAGAGGCAGCCTGCTGCCCAAGGGCCTGCGATGGCTGGGGCTGGGGAGAGCGGTACGGTTCTTTAGGGGGGTCAGCTCTCTTCATAATAACGTGGGAGACGGTTGCTTGTCTGTCTCTGTCTCTGTCTCTGTCCCTCCCCCCATCAGACCTATTGGGCTGATACCTGTTCGTTGGTCCGTATCTGGCCGCCTGGCCATTGCCGCGGCGGAAGTTGCTCGGCTGAGGCGGCTGTTGGCTCTGGGGACGAGGTGCATCGTGCAGCCTGTCCGTCTGTCCAAAATGCGGTCGTTGAGGGGGTGGGGGGGTGTTTGGGGCAGGAGGCGAAGACTTCCAGACGGGGAGGGCCCGTCGGAGGTGCAGGGCGAGATGCCGGAGCGTAGCGGCTCCTGCGCCTCCGGGCATGTTCATGAGTGAGAAGTCCCAGATGGCTCTGGTCGCTGGTGGAAGCTTCTGAGCGATCTTGCCTCCGATGGGGTTCAAGTCGTAGGTGATGTCACGGTTGTGATCCTCGAGCTTCGTGCATAGGTCTTCCAGCAATTCTTTTATCCTCCCCTGGAGATTCCTTTGACCAGAACAATATTTCCCCCCATCAGACCTATTGGGCTGATATCCTTAGGTCGCTGGTTCGAATCCGGCTCGAAGGACCAAAATGTAGCCACGAACCCGTATCGTGCTACTGGGGAGCGGTGGACGGCCGGCGGGCTTAGGCCGGACGTCCTAAATCTCGGGGTTATATGAAATGGGACGCAATGTCCGGAGCGACCGATCCCACAGGATGTGAGTCGCGGATGCCTTTCTTAGTGACAACCAATGATGAGGTGTGCTGAACCTCTTGTAAAACCCTTGTTCCGAAAACCCGCTCCCCCCCAGACCACGGGCTTTATGGTCCGGAGTTCGCCTTCGGGCGCATTATCATGACGTCACGCTGTCGGGGCGTCGCCCTTGGCAACAGGTACACTTAAGAAGTTTTTAAGAACATTTTGGGATCCCTCAATGTTTTCTTAGCTGTGATTTGTTCGTAGGTAAGAACAAAATCTACGCACACTGAGGAGGACTCTTAGGGTGCCTTTTATGTTCTTAAATGCAATCTGAAAAGAAAAGGAAAAACAGCGCCCTCTACAAGATGTGTAAAGTCTGGTGTGGGGACCTCAAGGGCCGATGAGGACATTCCAGGCGGACCACAGCAAACATTTTACAACTCTTCTAATCCCATTTTATACTTTGAAAATAGCTCATCTACAAGGTCACAGCACATTCCATTACTTTTGTAGATCAGATATTTGATAAATCTTCAAAACAAAAAATATTTTGTGCCCCCCATAACCCCCCACCATACCCACCTCACACCCCCCCACCATACCCACCTCATAACCCCCCCCACCATGCCCCCCATAACCCCCCACCATACCAAACCCACCTCATAACCCCCCCACCATACCCACTTCGTACCCCCCCACCATACCCACCTCATAACCCCCACCATACCCACCTCATAACCCCCCACCATGCCCCCCATAACCCCCCCACCATACCAAACCCACCTCATAACCCCCCCACCATACCCACCTCATAACCCCCCCACCATACCCTCAACCCCCCCCCCCCTTATCCCCATACACCCCCACCCACCCACCCACCCACTCCCTTCATACCCACCCTACAGAGTCCAGTTACTGTATAACATTTTATATTCACTACTATCCACTACTTCTGCAAATAACATGGGTATTGTGCTAATTTCAGCCATTTTAGCCTTTATTTCTCTGTGTGAGATCCTGTGTTCTGAGTGCTGCAATCACACACAGGTGTGACTGGAGTCATGCAAAACCACACCCACCTGGGTAAAGCACAGGAAGGAGAGGGAATTCCCAATGCCTTATATGGAAATCGGTAGGCGGTTCCCTATGGTAATCAGGATGCAAATTAGGATATGTGGGGCGTCAACCTATGATAATTTGAAGGAACTGGCACACCCCTTCAACTTACAAGGATTTGGATTCATCACCATAAGAACAAATTTTGTGAACAAAATGCCTACTTAAGAACGCTTCATGAATCGGACTGAACTTCTCTTAGAAATTCTCTTAGGAAGAAATCTAAGAGGAAAATGTAAGAACTTATTGGCGCATGAGGCCCAATGACTCAAACATCATAACATCTCTCCTATCTCTGTGTGAATTACTGTACTCAGACATGGAGTCATTTTCAATTAGCACTTTAGTCATTTAAATGAAGAACAAGACAAATGTACAGTATATGTTATGTGCATTTGTGCTAGGTATACTGCATGGGTCTTTAGACAGACGTGTGTGCCCATGGGTCCATGTTTCTACAATAGTATGACATGTAATGTTCAAGATGTCAGCCTCACCGACTCTTTCCATGAAATAGACATGCAATGTCAAATTCAGGAAAAAGATATGATCTGTTGTCATCCATTGTGTATTATAGAGAAGTGTTTTTGCCTGCTAGAATCGATTGAACCGTGTTCACCTTTGACTAAGATGTTCCTAGTGTTGTTCTTACTGATGTTAGGATGTTCTAAAAAGAGTGATTTGGGGGCCCTGTCCATCTGAAGGGCCATAGTTACTGTACACACATGCACACACACACACACATGCGCGCGCGTGCACGCGTGTGCACTCGCACTCACACATGCACACACACAAACAGACACACACACTCACGCATGCACACACACACAGGAAATATCCCTGATTATATTTTTTCAAATGTGCACAATGAAAAATATGATGACAAATCAACAAGACATCTTTGCACGGCTTAATAACAATGAATTTTGTCCACCGGCTGGTCAACCTAACTCTGTCTGGTTCTGTCTCTCTCTCTGTCTCTCTCTCTCTCAGTTTCAGTCTCAGTCTCTCTCTCTCTCCCCCACATCTCTCCCCCGACCTCCCGTTCAAAGCAAAGTTGGCTCCTTATTTATGTGCAAATTTGCTCTTAGGCCCTACGAGGGTGGTGCGCATGCTGAATCTCCCCTTTCTGGGCTTTAGCAGATTATCCTGCTGCTCCCTTTGGTCCCCGTCGCCCTAAGCCCAGCTGCCCCGACCTTTTGTCATTGAGACTTTTCTCTCTCCTCTCCTTGCTAGTTCTTTCTCTTCCTCCCCTCCCTCCCTCCCTCCCTCCCTCCCTCATTCCCGCCTTCTGTCTGTGTCCTCCTCCCCCCTCGCCCATCCCTAAACCCTCACCACGTCCCCCCCGCCTCCAAAACGCCATGCGAGGCCCGAACCCGGACCCGCCTCTCCCCAGCTACCAGACGCCCCAACGCCGCCGCGGCCGTCCGTCACGCCCCTCCCTCCTCCACCTTCTCCATCTTGTCTCTCACTCCTCTTCCTCCCGCCTCCCTCCTTCAGTCGCTCTCAAAGGGCCATTATATCGCTCTCTGCGTGGACAAAGGACCCTGGAGACGGAGAGAGAGAGAGAGAGATGGGGGTGGGGTGGTGGAGGGGGTACTTGTGCTCTGCTCTCTCGTTCCTAATCGATGAAAGTGGCCCACGTGGATCTCTGAAGGCTAATCGATAATCCAACCCCCTCCTCCCCATCCTCCCCCTCCTCCTCCACTCTCTCTTCTTCTTCCTTTCTTTTTTCCTCCCTTTCCTATCTGTATTTTTTTCTTCTTCTTGATCGTCCATTTTGCTGCTGACTATGACAAAACGCGACGGCGGTGCCGAATTACGGAGAGAGGGGTGCTGCAGGGGGGAGTATAGGTGTACTGTATAGGGGTGATTCGCTCATCTCCTCTCTACATGGGAAGGGGTTTGGGTGGTACCGTAGCGCTTACCAGCAGGCACCTATCTATGCTCCGTGTGTATGCAGTGTGTCTGTCCTACAGTCTCACAAACACTGGACCAGACGGGACCGTCACACCCGTTTTTGTTTTTGATTATTATTACTTTTTTTTCATCTAAATCATTTTCAAAGAAGCAAAACATTTCATGAACTAAATCAAGGATGCTTTTCAAATGGGAAAATCACCGATCTACAAGATGATTTGTTATTCTCACTACTGTAGTTTGGGTCACACACAGAGCAAACATTTCTTAACTAATTTCTCTTTTTAGGTGATGGGCTGAGATGTTTGGGAACCGTTGCACTGTTCCTGAGTGTTAGCTCCTGAGACCCATCTGCAGTTTAGAAGAAGAACCTTTTATTACATGTGTTGTAACTCTTTGTAAATGTACAGCAAATAGACCCGGCGTACATTTGTTTCCATTCCACAGGACCAGTGTTACTCTACAGTACAGCATGTGTCAGAGGGTCCAGGGGTTGAAGGAGGTGGTAGTGGTGGTATAGGGTGGGGTGGGGTGTTACACTGCGTGAGCACAGAGTGGGTACCTAGATCAGGAAAAAAAAAAAGAAGATTGACAAAAGGATCAAGTATAAGCCTCTCTGTATCCCTACATCGGACCCCCGCGCCGTCAGACACAATGCCACCGCGCATTTTGTCCCCTTTCAGTTGCCGTCTCCTCCTCCCTTCAGGCACGGCTGCTGAGCAAACAGAAGGGCTGCTGGGAGTCTCTCTCTCTCTCTCTCTCTCTCTCTCTCTCTCTCTCTCTCTCTCTCTCTCTCTCTCTCTCTCTCTCTCTCTCTCTCTCTCTCTCCACCTCTGCTTGC
The DNA here is from genome assembly GCA_039105355.1 of Benthosema pterotum. Lineage (NCBI taxonomy): Eukaryota > Metazoa > Chordata > Actinopteri > Myctophiformes > Myctophidae > Benthosema > Benthosema pterotum. The sequence goes on from CM076967.1 coordinate 23,390,830, forward strand.
CGTATGGCCACATGGAGGGATTTGGGAAAAGCTGGCCATGCTAAGGCACTTCATTGTATTCTCCTCCATCTCTCCTCTCCACACCATGCGTATATAGTGTATATATACCACCACCCCCACCACCACCCACAGCACACCAACCAGGCGCGTTTTGCCATTAGGCAGACTAGGCAGTTGCCTATGGCGCCATGAGGGGAGGGGGGTGAGGAGAGGGGCGACCACCAGACATGCTTTAAAAGGATACCAGGCTAATACGACTAATATGGATAAATACATTATACCTGTCCTCTATAAATAGAATTGAACATTTAAAACACATATAATAGGTTTTAGTTTTAAAAATAGTTCTTAATTTTATCCCATGGGGGGGCTCCATTTTACAGGAGAAAATCTTGCCTAGGGCTCCAAATTGCTTAGAAACGCCACTGACACCAACCCCAACGACCCCCCCTCTCTCCTGCTATTCTCTTACAGGGGGACGCACTTTTTTTGTTATATTTATTTTTCATCCCAAATAAATGTGAGGTGGTCATCTCTGTAAGATATCCTCCTGCAGGTACTCCTCATCCTGTTGTAAATGTTACAGCTAGGCTGACAAAAACATGAAGCAGGTGTTATCTGCTTGAGCATTTGACAGCCGTTAAATCTATAGGATGTTTCTTTTCATATATAGGTATGTGAGCAAGGTGATTAGGTGTTTGTGTGTGTCTACCCGAGACAGACTGGCCCTTCGCTTTTTCTGTTCCAACAGCCAGAAGAGAGCATGGAAAATTGCTAGATTATGGCAAAAAACAACAAATCAGCTGAGCGGTGCATGCATTAGACTGTGTGTGTGTGTGTGTGTGTGTGTGTGTGTGTGTGTGTGTGTGTGTGTGTGTGTGTGTGTGTGTGTGTGTGTGTGTGTGTGTGTGTGCTGCATGCATAATATGCACACATGCATTTCTTTGTATCAGCACACATGCCTCATTCCATCGTCCCTGATGCTTCACACACCCTGTCTAAACTGGATGTTTAACCCATTATATTCTATACAAAACCTCATCAGTCTCCTGAAAAAAAAAAGAAAAACATATAGGCCTACTGTATGTTTATATAGTGGTTCTCAAACCTTGACCCCCAAGAAGCAAAAATTTAATTTTAAAATGTTTGTGTTAAACACTTTGCATTTGCGGCAGAAGCTCATAGCATGTTACTTTTATGCAGTGGTTTTCAACCAGTGGTCCGGGGACCAACAATGGTCCTTAAGAGGGCTCCAGGTGGTCCCCCAGGTAAGTTGGTTAACCAGAAGAAAAGGTGTTTAGCCAGACAGGGGTCCATTTGGTTTCATTTTACACTCACACAAGAGTTAAAATATTCATCACCTGAATCAGCCCCACTCATTTTGATCTGTATGTTTGCCTGTTTTGATTGCGAAAATTTAGCCTGGTATTGTGGACAAAACCAAAAGAAATCTTTAGTTTTGGGGTCTGTGGGGTGAAAATGTTGTCAAATGGTGGGCCATGGCTCAAATGCTGAACAGATAAGTTTATTTTTTTTAAACTGCCCATTGTGAGCTTGTACAACATAGATCAGCTGTTTTGCAGAAACAGAGAAAAATCACTGGCGTTGTGTCAGTGAAATGACAACATGACTTCCTCTGCAGGTCCCGCACTGCAACTCACCCTGTTAACCTTATACACGCTACTAATTACCGTCCGCTATAGCATCTTTATTAGATCTATACACACAAGGCCTTCCTCAACGTAAATAGCATCCAATAAAATGGCAATTAACCTCGCAAATAGGTATAGACGGCTGTCCGGGAGAACGGGGTATTGACAGGCCCCTCTGCATGCATGTATGTGAAGGAGGGAGGGAGAGGGAGAGGGAGAGAGAGAGAGAGAGAGAGAGAGAGAGAGAGAGAGAGGCAGAGGAGAAAAGCGGGAGATGGGGTATAATATAAGGCATGGGGTGCAGATGATGCAGCATGCAGCCCCATAGGCAAACAACTCCCACAGGTCATTGTTTGTTGTGTCTGTGTCTGAAGCATTGTTTTGGTGCCTATTAACCCCGTGGCCCTCCGTGCAAGAGTGCAAAAAAGATGGGTGGAGTCAGAATGACAGACGTGGCCTAGTGACATGTGGGGGTTAGGAGGCCTGGTAACTGGGGCTTAGGGGCTGCGGTACACTGGGAACCATCGCTGACTGTCCAAACCAGGAGGGCATGTACGTGTGTGCACATGGGAACTGGTGTCTGGACAGAAAAAGAGATAGTTTGTAAGTATGCGTGTATGTGTGTGTGTGTGCGTATGTACGTGTGTGTGCGTGCGTGCGTGCGTGCGTGCGTGCGTGCGTGCGTGCGTGCGTGCGTGTGTGTGTGTGTGTGTGTGTGTGTGTGTGCGTGTGTGCGTGTGTGTGTTGGGGTGAGGTGGGGGGTCTGTCTAGCTGACCATAAGGGGAGGAGGTGTCCAGCCCTGCATACAGCCCAGTCAGGGTAATGTGATCTGTGCTTGTCTGCGTCAGACAAAAGACTATCCAGCCATTGTCCTGACGCTTGTCCTGCTCAGGAGTGTGACAAATACATCTTTGGCTTTTTCTCACATTCACAGGGAGCGGGAGATGCACAGAAGCCCAGTCAACAATATTTAAGCCAGTGGTTTTCAACCTTTTTGGCACCAGGGCCCACTATTTCTTCAGCATTTGAGGCACTGACCATCATTGGGGGACATTTTAGCCCCACAGACCCCAAAACTAAAGATTTATTTTGCTTTTGACCACAATACCAGACTGGATTTCAGAAACAAATCAGTCAAACATGCAGATCAAAATGATCATTAATCTTCTACATTCTCTAGTTGTGTAGACGTGGGCTAATTCAGATGATGAATATTTTAACTCTCTGAGAGCATAAACATGAAACCAAATGGACCCACGAGGGTCCTTTTGGTTTCATGTTTACACACTCAAAGAGTTACATCTGGTTAACCAACTTTCCATCATTTAGCCTGGGGACCACCTGGAACCCTCTCAAGGACCACTGGTGGTCCCCGGACCACCTGTTGAAAACCCCTGATTTAAGGAATGGCTCCCGCTTTCTTCGGAATCTTGCCAACGTGGGGATTTGTAATGGTTTCCGCAGAAATTATTCCAATTCAAATTTAGTTTAAATATTGTTATTTTTGCATGCATGAATCCACTATTGAAAATGCTCCATACAAGTCATTGGGAAATCCTGAGGATGGGAAAACAGACCTCCGTTCAAACGGTTCAGCTCTCTGAACTCGGGTCCTCTTATACATCAAGGATGGCAAATCTCTGAAAAGCTGAGTGGCTGTCGGAAAAGAAGAAACAGCGCTATCTGCAATATTCCTTGAAGTTTTAGATTGTCAAACATCAGCGACTGCAGCAGCGCGGCAAAAGATCCTCACTTATCTGTCTCAACATGGCGACAAGATACAGCAGGCTTTCTCCCTTTATCCCTCGGTGACACAAAACCCCTGCTCCTTTATGAAAAGCATGCAGCACTAGCTGCTGCTGCTGCATGAGTCAGTGTGTCACATCCCAAAGAAAAAGTCGCTATATGGGGAAAAGCCTCGGCCGCGCTTTACATGGGGACACACCATTTCCTGCATATCAAGGACCCAATCTCCCAACCCCGTCCCGCGTCTCTCCAGGAATTACAGTGTTGGACGAGAGGCGGCGGGGCGGTGGGGCCGGGTTAACCCCCCTGAGAGCCCTGTACCTGTGTGTGCTCCAGTCAGGAGTGAAACGAGAACTCACGCCGCCACACAGCGAGAGCCGCTGGGAAGGGGATCCAGGCTAGAGGCGAAGCTCGCCCCCCTAAGAGCGTGAACCATGGGATTTACAGTCCTGCGGGTAGCGCACAACGCCAGATAGTCTAGCAGAAAAGTCCTGCGGATCAGATGAAGCTGTCAAGCAGGGCGGTGAGATGAGAGAGAGAGGGAGCTGAGGTTGGGGTGGGAGGAAGGGGGTGGGGTGGGCTCAGAGATGGAGGCCAATGCAGGGAAAAGCTCGGCAGATAGCGGAGACAGAGAGCTTAGGCCCGGGATCAGGGTTGTTTTACAGGGAACTGACAGGGCAGGCAGGAGCAAAGGAGAGGCTCTGAGGGCATGTGACCGGAGAGTCGATGAGGTGAACAATTGGAAAAGTTTAATTGTGAATCAACTCCCAACTGCAGAGATTGGACTGAGGAATGAGGTTAGATTTTGTATTTTTAACCCTATACTTCATCAGGTAAATTAACACCAGAGGTGCAATTTACTTTCAATGTTACTTCTTGAAAGTTTGTTGTTGTAGCATCTTGACCTAGAAGCAGGTTTAATGATTACTGCTATGCTTGTTACTGCATGGCATACTTCTTGTTTTAGCAATCTAATTGCTTGACCTCTTACCATGTCGTTGATTGATAAGCATTCCTGCCGCTTACTTGCCACCTTGTATGACTTTGAAAGTTGCTCTCTGGATATAACATGATATAATAAGACAATGCAATCATAAACAGAGGTTATGTTTACTTCCAACTTTTATTTCCTCCAGAAGCACTTCCAGAAGAACATTTGCAAACCCAATTCCTTCATGCCACTGTATTCCAATGTTGTCGTGTGTATTCATCTGCAGAGAAGTAGACATAGCACACAATATTCTGCTATCAGGGTTTGGTGGAGGCAGACGAAATGGTGTCCAGATGTAGAGTTTCTGGCCTGCTCCATGTATGTAGATCTAGGTTATGATTCAATCTTATTGAATCATAACCTATATGGCTATCCAGGGATTGATGAGGTCAGTGTTGTGGTCTTCATACTGCAGGACACAGTGATATATATAGAGCTTGTCACAAGACGTGACGGACTGACTGACATGAGGCGTGACTGACTGACATGAAAGGTTGCAATGTATTGTTGGGATCTACTGTCACAACAATATTATCTACAGAAAATAACAGATTAAGAGTGGAAACATGGAATGAGGCTGCTCTGCCATAGGAGCTGTATGAAAGAAACATCTGAAAATGGACAGCAATAAATGGCAGAGCTGACCCGGGCGATGTTGAAGTGAGGAGGAATCCAGCATGTCGCCCTGCGTCTGTGCTTGCTTGTCCGAGGAGCCTGGGAAAGCAGCAGTGTTCAATTATGCAGAAAGAGGTAGTCGTGTCCTGTCAGGCCATGGCACGGCCGTGTGGGGAATGCCACAGCTGGACATGGCATTGGCTTGTGCCCCCCGGAGAGCCCTGTCAGGGCTCATGACTGCACAGTGTCACAGTGCCTCGCACTCACGCACCACAACATAGGCAAATACTGTACCCAAGACGATTAACATGCACGCATGCATGCATGCACACCACACACACACACACACACACACACACACACACACACACACACACACACACACACACACACACACACACACACACACACACACACACACACACACACACACACACACACACAGGGGTCTAAGGATGAGGGACTCATCCTTTGAGTCCCTTAGAGTAAAGGATATGGGCTTTGTATTTCAAAATATTGTTCATCTCTGCACTCTGGCCTTATTATACCTCTATACTGTGGTATACCTTCATAGTGTCTGGTGAGATGCCTACTGGGTTTTAACCACTATACCCTATAGTATATATACTACTATCATTTTTTTATTGATAGTCCACAGCAAACAATCAGAGAGCCAGGAATGACATGCAGAAAACGTCAGCTGGGCAGCTAGGGGGAATTGAACCCTTGAAGGACTCCGTTTGACCCCAAGCCACTCGGCCCAGTACTCCCAGGAGTCTATGTGTTCCAGTCCTGAAGTGTTGTCACATTGTGAGCTGTTGTGAGCTGTAATATTCACCAAATGTTCACCTATTATGACAGCATAGCTCATAACAGGAACGCTATATGTGATTCAAATAACTACATGACCCTGTAATATCACTTTAAGTCTGAGGACCACCACGAGTGGAGATACTCTATTGTGTGTGCCGTTGCTTTATATGTGCAGAGAATACACGTCTGTGACCATAAATATTCTAGCACCTCAATTATCACAATAGTATTAGTATGCTTAGTATGCTTGTGAAAAACATTTGACAACACTGTATCTAATTCATACAAGTCTAATAATAAGATACACACAACATGCAACACACATGCATACTGTACGCTAATTCTCTTCTCGTTTCTTTCTATCAATCCTCCATTATCTGCTGCAAGGCACGATACATTGTCACCTACTGTAACACTTGGTCTAATACTGTATTGTGCTGCCTGAAGAGAACACTGTGAAAACATTGAGTTGTAATTGAACTCTGGGAGAAAGCAAATGGATCACTTCGGGTACCCTTGTGTACTCCCAGAGTTCGTGAAACCTTGCGGCGGTAGTTGTTGGCGGTACAGATCGTAAGGACGTTGTTGAGTTCGGCATACTGAATGAATCTTTCTCTCACGTGTCGGGTGGCTAGAGTGCCATTGCCAAATTGGGCGTGTGTAAAAATGGCACGGAAGTGGAAAATTCCTTCGATGGCATGCAGGGTGCGCAGGCAATTTAACTTTGGCATTCTGCATATTCTGTGCCACTTCGGGGGTTACAAATCGCATTAATAAATGCTTAATTACTTTAAAAGAAAATTCCCCGGGCTTTTAATCGAATATTAATTACTGCTTATCGTTGTCTTTTAGTCACGCTTAATTGCATGTTTTCCCCCCTTTTTTCCTTTTTTTTGTTCCTTTCGTGGGGCGTTCAGGGGCATGGATTTGGAAACAGTTTTGTTCCGAACGGGGGAATCTGATACTTGTGTTTCTGCTAAACCTGATTATCTTCTGTATCCATCCATTTTCAACTCTATAGGACTGCTTTATATTGAATTGGCAAGACCTTGAATGCATATTTCTGTCAATACTATACATCAAGGAGAATCCTGTCAGCAATTTCAAACATAATAGAGGAACCAATCCACACACAAAAAACAGCCACTTGTGTCTTCATTTGAACACAGTGGTGCGCAGAAGGATGCTAGAAAACTGGATTTTTTAAATGAAATATTAGTTTGTTGAGCATAAACGTACAGTATTTCCCTTGTGTAGCTGATTTATTGGTGCACTGTCACACAGTTACCACAAGGTCCCGAATGTGATAAAAGTGATGAATTTCTCGCAGCATTTATCAAGTGTAAGTATAGGTCAAGCTTGAATTATCCCCTCTGTTTCACATCTCTTGCTCACACACACACACACGCACACACTCTTGCACGCACTCTCGCACAAGCATTCAGGGTGAATCAACTATAACTGTGCATTCAGCAGTGGTGGGAGATGCAATACTCAGTTTATATAGAAATTCCTTTACAGCTAAATGCTGTAAATGTTACGGAAGGTACACAGGTACTCAAAATATACATATACGGTTCATCCAATAATCTATAGGACGGTGGTTTGAATCCCAGCTCCTCCTGTCTACATGCCGAAGTGTTCTTGGGCAAGACAGTGAACCCTAAATTGCTCCCAATATGCTGGTTGATGCCTTGCATGTTTTCTGCTGGAATCAGACTATGAATGTGTGTGTAAATGGGTGAATGTAATGTACTATGTCAAGCGCCTTGGATAAAGGTGCTGTATAAATAAACCATTTACCAAAGCTGGTGGGCTGATTTGAACCCATTTAGACCTGAGGGCGCTTTTAATTACTTGATGTGCTGATGGGTAGCAGCCTATATTTCTAATACATCATCATTTATCAGTTAATGTATGTCTAGCATTAATCATTTAAATTAACTAGCACATAAGTAAAGCTGTCCATGATTTGAATTGTATTTGAAATGTACAATATTTGCAAATGAGATATATTGGTGTAAAAATAAGTACTAAATAAAAATCTCAAGTAAAGTCAAAGTACTTCAAACTGTGTACTTGAGAACAATAATTGATTGAGCAGACTTCCCTCCTTGTGGCCATTCAAAGGACATTTTTAAGCAACATTTTATACATTGCGTTGCAGGCTGAGGCAGCTTGACCCCGCAGACCAGCGGCTTGCCAAGCAGGGTGAGTTTCGTCGGTATACCTTCAACCACAATATAGCCTGACATGTCACTGCCGTGCCCAGAGAGCATAATTCAACCTGATTGGCTGGTTCTGCTGGAGGGCATGATTCTGGCCTGTCCAACACTGTCCAGGGCCATGGCCATGGCCCAGGGGCATTGTGGGAAGGGAAGGGGGTGCTGCATGTTAGCCTGATCCAGTTAGCTCTATTCATTTAAACAAGGAGGAAAAGGACAACAGGAGATTGTATATATAACGTGTATATATACTGTGTACACTACGATGGTCACACACGTGTGGGCGGGATATTATGCTGTATGCCGATGCTTTGCTGAAATAAACACAACCATCTGAGACCTTCATCTGCTGTCCAGAACTCCATCCTTCGCTCTGATCAACTATATGCTTTTTCTCCCAGTGCAGTAGTATGTTTTTCATATATTGACGCCTGGTACATATGCAATTTGTACCGGTGAAAATTTACCACACGGCCCACCCATCTGACCACAAGGCACCCAAGATGACTGGCCCACATTACTTTTCAGAGCATGTATATCGTCATGATCAGTCAATGGTTCGTGTTCCCGAGACCATCCGCCTATGATCAATCAATTAAAGCAGGGGTCTCAAACTCAATTTGCCTTGGGGCCACTAGAAGCAGAGCCTGGTTGAGGCCGGGCCGCAGCCACAGCGCGTCACATGGACAAACGTTTTTTTGCTGTTTCAAGCCTATTTTTTTCGCTATTTTCGCCTTCATTTCACTTAAATTTAAGTATATTCAGACTCACCAATGTGGGATAAAGAGTGTGTGCATATGTGGTGTTGTGTCGCACAAAAAACAAAAATAACATCTCTATAATAATATTTCTATTCCTTTCTATTTCCATTCCTTCCTTCCTTTTGATATACCACTGTGCTATCTGTTTCATTCGTTAGCACATAATAGGATTATGATGATAATAACTATAATTGAACAATATTAAATGAACTATTTACTGGACAATAGAACCTACAAACAATACACCTGGACACAATAACTGGACCAGCCAACCCACAAAGTGGCTCTGATTTGATTGTGATGGCATGAATTACAACCAATAAGGAAGCAGTAACAAAATGTTTACTTTATCTATCAATTTATATTCCTCCTAACAAAGCCAACTACAGCAATTTTGAACTTATACAGCCACTACAAAGCAGCGTCATAAAATAAATAAAATCAAAAATATAGTTTGTCAGTGTCACTGAGAAACTAGTCTTGCAAACATGACGCTAGAGTAGACCATCAGAATCGCCACTTAGGCCCAACTAGCAGCATTGGTTTCCCAATAGTTGTCATGTTTTACACGTGCCTAAATAGGCTTTTATTTATTTGCGCTAGCCTCTTTGAAAACTATATACCAGTTGCGCGACGTCTCATCTTTGCTGGCAATGCTGTCTGCAGTGGTCGCTCAATGGGGCTTTGAAAATAACTATTCAGCACGTTCGGTTTCTGACCCACAATGTCGCAACTTTTCTACTAGATGGCTATGATTCTATCCAGCGCAGATGTAAGCCTGCCCTGGAGCAACGACAACACCGTTCACTACAAGGCAAGGGGGACACAACAGCTCGTTTTAGACTACTTACCTTAGCTCAGCGTGCTGCTTTCTAAGCCATGCATCCGCCCGTATCGGGCTTTAGAAAACTGCTCTGCTGTCATTATTTATCAAACCGAACGCTGTCCTTGGTAAAAAGGCAAAGTTTTCTTTTCCCTACATGTGTTTGTAAACAAGGAGCGGTGGATAGAGAGACACCATGACAGGATCTCGCCCGTACTGCAGCCAATGGCGTCATTGCATTTCCTCAGATTGACAGTTCAGCGACAAATCAGAATGAACTAAACTGCACGGGGGGATATCCGGTTCCTCTTTGCTATTCTGTGTAAATGGCAAAGCCAGTAGGCGGGCTTTAAACAGGATCTCGGCAATCAACAGTCAATAGTAACAGACTATTCTCCCGCAAATGCTTTTGGTTGCCTGGTCGGTTTGACGGGGGAACTCGTGGCCGTCGCGGGCCACATTAATATTAAACGTTCATATTAAGGTGGGGGCCACAAAATATCATCTCGGGGGCCGGAAATGGCCCGCGGGCCGGCAGTTTGAGATCAATCAATTAAAGCTTCTGTAATATATGCTGTACCTTAAAATTGTTTCAACATTAATATCTTTGTTTTGTCAATTAGGTGTCCACTGCGGTTCCCCACATTGTTGTATGTGTTAGACCAGGTGGTATCCTCTCACAGTATACAATCTGCAGCATCCATCTTTCTATCTGCAGATCCCAGAGTGCATGAATGTAATGTGTGTCCAATTTGTCAAATCAACATGGGATTTTACTGCGCCTGGTGTTGGGCGTTCTGCCTTTAATTGAATCTCCTGTTATTTCTACCTCTCATTCCACACTTCTTCTCCTCCGTCCCTACCGTAGCTCCTCTGCCCTTTAACACACATGCACGCATGCACGAACACCGCGCACACGCAACATGACTGTGCACGTGTGCAACTGTGCATGTTACGTTGTGCGCTCTAGCATGTGCCCCTCTTTTGTTTCTCAGTTGTGACACAAAGTGCTACGGGCCAAACACGGTGCAGGCGTGGCGTGAGAGAGAGAGAGAGGGATGCTTGCACCGATTCCATCTCTCTCATTGACCCCCCACCACCCCCACCCCACACCCCCAGCCCCGCAGGCTGGACACCATGACCTGGGAGGCTGCACCATGTGTGCCCCACCTCTGACCGACACACACACACACACACACACACACACACACACACACACACACACACACACACACACACACACACACACACACACACACACACACACACACACACACACACACACACACACACACACACACCGCTGTGCGCTTTTTAACACTGAGCATTTGACTGCATGCCATTGTGGGCTGTTTAGTGCAGCTCTGTGTAAATGTGGATGAACTAAACCATTGGTTCCCAAACACTGGATCGGGATCCATTTGTGGGTCACAGACCATGTATGGGCCATGACTCAAGTAAAAAAAAAAGCCTAATTCTTAATGTTCGCTGTCAGTGGTGCTGCATGCGTTTTGGCATGAGGACGGGTGGATGATAGCATCTTGGGGGTCAGAGTTTTATTTGTTGGATTTTTGTCAGCGCTGGCATACTAGAAATTCCACTGACTTGTGACATTAACTTCCGGTGTTCTATACAGGCGGCATGCGCTGGATGCACAATGCATGCCAAAAAAGGGAAAATTTGCAATTTTGTGTATTTAAAAAAAAAAAAAACTCTATAAAAATAGATTTTAATTACTTAATTACAAGAATCGCCCTCTACAATCACAGGTGGCTTGATTACTGTCAGAAACAGTAACAGTAATTCCATTCTGGCATCCAGACAGTGTATTACTCAGTTTAAACTCACTCATCACCTTGGAATATATATCTGAAACATTATATGGTGAAAATAAGCTAGTAAAGTGGCAGAGCTGAGCAACAAATAGTCCATGCGTCGTGTGTAGTATAGCTCAGAGTAAAGCCGTCCCTCACTCTTTGTGCCAATAGCCTGAAGGGATGCAAGCTCTGATCAGAGGTTCACAAACTTCAGATAAGCTTTCCAGGCTGAAACTGTACAGTAAAACGTCCTCCATTCCCATTTCAGTGCACCTTTAAATACACCATAAAACATTCATAATTCACAAGTGGGGTACTCAGTCAGTGATACATTTTAGGTCATAGAATTAAACCTGGAAAATCTCTTAAGCCCGTGTTAACCACATTACATGCCTTATTTCAGGCATCTATATAAAACCGTCTTTGAAGACGAATAGGAACCAGATGTTGGTATTTGTATCCACCACTTAAATACCAGTACATATAAACACTTGAGCCAAAAACGCTATATGGAAATCTGTCAACTTTATCCAACACCCCGAGAACTTTAGCTTCACCCCTTTCTAACCTTCACAAAATGGAACCAAAGGGATCCTAACGGCTTACAGAGATAATATTAACCCTGGGGATTTCATTCTGTGTATCCAACAGGCTTCCTGAATCCCCAGCTCTCTTCCCATATGGAGAGAGTGGGAATGCCTGCAGTATCTCTCTCCTATAACAACCGCACCGAATTACTAGCGGCTGCAAATGAGCTAATATCCAGCCGCCCCCTCGACCACCACCGCTATCACCGTATCAGTGTAAAGGGGTGGGTGGGTAGGTGGGAGTTATATGGCGATGGGTGTGTGTGTGTGTGTGTGTGTGTGTGTGTGTGTGTGTGTGTGTGTGTGTGTGTGTGTGTGTAGGGGGGGTTGGTTGTAGACGGCGGGCCGATTATCCTCTAATTAACACTGATACCTCCCCCATGGACAATGTCCCATCTCATCAGCAGACTGCCGCGTCTTAATGTTAGGTGCTAACTGCCTCCCTCGCATATGTCAGTCCTCGTTATGGGACTTGGCTGTGCAGTAATGTCCTCCTGTTTAATGGCTTGTAAAAAGATGGTTAACGCTCACTATTCGGCCTGCTTCCCTCTCTTTCCCCTCTCTCTCTCTCTCTCTCTCTCTCTTCCCACCGTTATGCGGTGTAGTAGATGACAGATTCGGTGTGATCGAGGACTCTTTGGGGGGACTTAATTGCAGACGTCGAGCATGTCGGCGGTTCGAAGTACAGACGGCGGGGAGAGAACGACAGTGACTGCTCCCGCGGCTGTGCCGCCGTGTGAACCAATCATAGCCACCGTCGCAGATCCATTATTTTGTTAGCCTATCTATGGTTATGATGCCTCAAAGTAAACAAAGTACAAAAACGCTATTGGCTGCGCAACGCTGGACATATTCATCAGAGCATTTCATGGGGTCTGACATGCTTGGTTTTAGCATTAATAACAGCCAATTTGCCCAGAGCAATTCCCCATTGATTAAGAATGACCAATGACAAATGATACACAAGGCAATACCCAATCAGCGACTCATGTGTCTGGACAATTAAATGTTTCCCCCTCTGAACTTCATTTCACCATTGATTAACCAATAACCATGTCTGGGAAATCTATTACGCGGCACAAGTTTACCCGGCCATTAGTCTGCACAGCCGTAAAAGCAAAATGAACTGTCGCTTTTTTTCCCTTCAGTGTTGCACAAAAAATGCCTTTGTGCAGGAACAGTCACAGAATTATTCTACTGTCAAGATTGTGTGTTTTTTTATTTCTCTTCATGCCGTCTCCTCGCTCTCCTCCTCTCCTCTCCTTTCTCTCACTGCCTCCTCTATATATGTGTCCGCCGTTGTATTATGGGGAAAAAAAGCAAACACGATTATTTTTGATTTCCTGTTCGCCTGAGCAGTACATTTGGCCCACCCCTCTCTCTCCCCCCCGACCCTGGTGATTGAGGGCTAATGAAAAAGCTGTCCTGAGCGCCCGCTCCCTCCCTGTATCCATTAAGCCACACTGGGCGGATACGCCTTTTGGTGCCTAAGCATTATCGGCATGTGGCTAATCATTATAAATAGGGATGTCAGATATATTTGCCTGGGCCCCTAGTAGCGTATTGGGCGCGGGGGGGCGAAACGAGACGCTTAATTCAAAAGCACTCTGTCAACAGCGCTGATTTGTGTGGTTAATGAGAGCGTTTAAAACAACAGACTCGGCTCATGCATCCTAATGCCGATGGCAGGAGCGGGGTTCGATAAAGAGGCTTGTCCGCCGTAATTAGCCGCGACAAACCGCCCCGGATTAAGAGGGAAGGGAGGGTGGGTGGGGGGTCGGAAGCGTTGGGGCGAAAGCGCGGTCTCCAAATGGGCCCCTGTTGCACTCACTGTGCCACTCGGCTCACTCCCAGACACTATGCTCTTTGGCAGGCCCCCTCTCCTCTCAAATGGGCCTCTCTATCTCTCACACTCTCTGTCTTTCTCTCCTCTCTCAGTCTCTTTTTATATCTTACAGCATGACTATCCACATCTGTCCTATATCTTTCGCTGGGTTTTGACAACATGACTACCTCCTTTTCAAGTGTTCTCTCTGTGTTTTTTTTTCTTATTGTGGCCTGTCTCTCTTATTCGCTCACCCTCTCTTTCTCTCTCTCTATATATAATACCTTATATATAAAAATGGAAGGAGACATAGGAGAGAAGGGTCTGTCAGGATTCAGTTCTTGACCAGGCAGGCACTGTAGAGCAGGGAGGGAGACACAGATACACCTGCAAGAGATGTCAAAATCACTCTATTATGAACGGGTGCATATTCCACCCCCGAACTCTCTCACCTTCCTCTCTGACTTGTCAACCTTTCTCTCCATTGCGGTGTCTCTCCAGCGAGCAAATGCACTTTTTTGTCTCCCTTTCCATAGTATATTCTGTTCTGTTTATCTTTCTTCTAACCCCCCCTTTCTTGACCAAAGCTCTCAGTTTTTTTTTTTACCCCCTTTTATAACACGAGGCATTCTCTTTCTGCCTACACAAACCATACACACACACAAACCCACACTTTTGGCTATTAGAGTTTGACAATAAGAAGGTCAGATGGCCAACCTGCCCGCAGGCTAAGGACCTGGGGCTAAGAGGAGCGGGAGGCAGGCATACAATGGACAGCTAGCTGTGAAAAGCTGTCCCTTCATTCTAAATGAAAAGAGCCGGGGCGCCCACGGGAGAGAGACCCCCGCGCTCTGATGAAATACTGGAATATCCACAGTGAAACACACACACACACACACACACACACACACACACAC
>CM076967.1:23410602-23486383 GCA_039105355.1 Benthosema pterotum
TCACCCTCCATCACACTACGTCGGCTATAAGAAAGTATAATTAATTATATTGGATGTACTGGTGTATAGACAACAGGTTATCCTTCGGCATGTTCAAACTTTGCAACCCTGACGATTGAACCTGTAAATAAAACATTAGCATGTGGGAGTCAATGTTCAACTTCTATATCACTTCTTTGCCATCTACAACCTAACTGTTGTTGCGTTCAACACCCAGAAAGTAAACTTTTTGGCATTTCGGATCTTATTATTATTATTTTTGTTTGGCAGCCATGAAGTGTCGAGCCGCTTTGCTCTCATACTGTAGTTTTACCGTAGCCTATAATCTATTCTTCCAACCAACCTTCACCTCACCCATCCATCAATCCATCCCTGGCCCCAGCAAAACAACTCTATGCATCTATCAGCATCTATCTATCTTTCCATCCATCCATGTGTTGTTCTCTGATCATGTAGATGACAGGGATCACAGTAATATGATGCAGGTGCTTATCGACCCGTGCTGCTCCTCCTGATTGACTCTCTGTCTGTGTGTGTGCGCTCAGAGCCACACGCTTGTCAGAGCAGAAGAGACACGAGTCACGGAGAGGCGCCGTGTCAGCAGTAGCAGGCAGAGAGAGCAGCCCAGCCGCACCGCGCCACGACTCAACTCATCCATATTGTTCTGTCTGTCTGCCTCTCTGTATGTTATCAATCTGTCTGTGTAGTATTTATGGTAAAGATTTAAAAGAAAGCACACACACACTTTAAGTAGATGGTTTTAGAGCGTGCAGTGCAGTACAGTGCAGCTCAGTGGGACAAAATAGAACAAAAAAATGGCTTAAGCTGAGAGCCGGAGCCGCCAGACAGTGTTTCAACAAACTGGCACTGGTTTACGAGGCAAACAGCAAAAATCACAGCAAGATGCATTACAAAGTGAACCAAGTATAACTGCTTTGATAATAAAAATGAGAAAGTAAATCAATTCAGCTGAGAAAAACAATCTGTTGTATTAATTTATTAACATACTAGAGAGCCAGTTCTAATGATAATCAGCCCATATTTGAGCATGCCCAAATATGTGAGTGTGATGCATAGACACACACAGACATTTCTGCCTCGTTTACAGAGTACTCTCACTCTGTAAAAGTACAAAAGTACAGTTTTACTGTATGTTTTGTCGACCACTGAAATATGTTTTGTCGACCACTGGAGCAAAGCTCTGCGACATCAACTGCTGGCTCAAATGTCACAAGGTTTCCAGTTGAAACTCCACACTTCTTTTTAAATGTTAGTAGTGGAAACATTGAAAAGCTCTTTTCACACTGACTGAACAGCATTTCATTATCCATTCTTATAAAGAGAGATTGAAAAACTTTTAGCGTGAGCTATGGAAAATGAATATTAGTCATGTTATTAGTAGTGGAAAGTAGAATGGAAGGATCTCTTAAACTGTGATGGAACAGAGTTGTGTTAAGACTGGATGTTCCCAAGGTGGTCTGTTCAATTCAAACTCAACAGTTTTCATTCTTAACAGTTTTAGAGTTAACAGTTTTTGAGTTAAACTCCGCCCTGAATGCCGCATGATCAGCTGCTGAGATCAATCCCAAGCAATCCCAATCCCTAAGCAAGGACAGAATTTACCTTGCATAAAATGCATCCATTATTGTTTTATGTTTATGCCCACCTCTGTTGAAGTATTCTTGTTTGAGCAAACTCAGTTTACACATCATTCATGAGCTCTATACTGAAAAGTGTCTATTTTTGGTGAGACAACCATCTCACAAATAACCATGTGAGTCAAGACACTGTCTGAGGAGAATTCAGTCCAGTCTGTGAGATGGTGGCTAAATCCAGGTTTTCTCAACATTTGGCTGGGGACCAGATATAATGTTCATGCACTAGGGATTTGCAAACAAAATAAGGAAGGTCCTCACAAGAGAATGACATTTAAATAATATTTATTAAAGAATTTAAACTAAATAATGCAAAATTAGGAAATGATCATATCACACACACGCACGGACGTTTGAGAATCAGCAGATCACGACACAGCTTGCACACAACTTTCTTTACTCAACAAAACTCAGTGTAACATCAGAGCGACAACAACACACACTGTAGTAGTAGTCGACAAAAAGTAATCAATCCCAGATAATCCCCACACATCAGAAAGGCAACAAAGGCATTATATAGCGAGCACAGCACAATCAAACAGCCGTCAGTGAGCCATAACAGATCAAGTGTGAGGTTGTCAGTAATCAGTAATGTTTGCAGTGTATGGATGTGTGTAGTGAGTGTGTTTGTTGTAAAAGGTGTAAGACGAAACTTTGAGAAAACAAAAAGGGCAGGCAACCCACAACACCATGTTATAACCATCCTTCCAGGAGCAGGGCTCAACAATACATTAGAAAGAGAGGAAAATGTCAGCACTCATGAAATGTCTTTCTTTTTTCTTTTTTTTTGGCAAGAAATGACATTTCATGAGTGCTGGCATTTTATACTCTTTCTAATGTAAAACATAACTTACCAATCAAAACCGTTAGGCCCTGTGGGCCAGGTGGCATACCAGGAGTAGTTGCTCTGAGGGAGGACAGAAGAAACTGAGGCAGTGGAGAGAGACCTCCTTATATACCCTCCACAGGCCACACCCACCCATCAGCTGTGGACTGTACCATTTGGCTGATGGCCTGTTCCATTCTGCCAACACAGAGCCTGCCAGCAAGACTGCACTGAGGCAGAGGGAGCGGGGCTGCCATAGCCCAATAAAAATGGTGTTCCAAAACATTATCTATAAGCAACATTATTTAACTTGGTACTTTATACACAAGGCCCATACAGCCCAATACATGCTATTGACAACTTAACCAATCTAAAGTAGTACAGCAGATTAACTCATTTTTTTCATACGATACTTCACTTTGGTATAGAAGCGTGAAAATTGGCACAGATACTCTCCAAGGTCTACTCTTTAGGAAAAAGGCGCGTGCCACTCAAAATTCCAAGATGGTGGCCCCCAAATCCAAAATGTCCGCCCAAAAATGTGGTTTTTCCTTCATAACTTGAAATGCATTGATTTTACACCCCATAAATGTATTGAACATTAATACAAAGTTGGCCATTACGGACGGTTTGGCACCAAGAACATGTCTGTATCACTTACGGCTCTTGAGATACAGCATATAGGTACTTTCACAGATTGAGGAGAGCAAGACATTTGTAACATTGATTCTTAAGTGAATCAAATGGTGATACAGGCATGAAAATTGGTACACACACTCTTCAAACCCACTATTTCTAAAAGTACTGCGTGCCCTGCAAAATTCCAAGATGGCAGCCCCCAAAATCCAAGATGTCCGTCCAAAAATGTGGTTTTTTCCTTCATAAGTCGAAATACGAAGATCCTAAGCCCCATAGATGTATTGAACGTTAATATAAAGTTGGGCATTACGGACATTTGATACCAAGTACATGTCTCTATGTGCTACGGTTCTTGAGTTACAACATATACGTAGTGATGAGGCACCATAAGTGTAACATTTTGGCACATTTCCCTCTTTAACTCAAAGATTCCTTTATCACCATATCTTCTGTTTTCAGGAAATGGACCTACATGTATCTGCTATCATAAACCACTTCAGGTTTTTCAATTGATGAAACAGGTCGGGAGTTATTAAGCCGATCGCGAAGGGCTGTTTCAGTGCTAAATTTGCTGCGTACATTCTGCGAATATAAGCCACCCAGAAATGTCTGTCTGTGCATCTGTCCTTCACAATAAGTGTATATGTGAAGTGGACGCACCAAGTGCACCATGTGTCATACTATAATTGTATAATGTGCTAAAATGCGTAATAGTGTAATATATGCAATAGTGTAATAGAGCTAATAGTGTAATATATGCAGTATATAGCGGTATACTGTAATAGGGTAATGTATGTAATAAGTGTCACAGTGTAACATGTGTAATAGTGTAATAGGTTAATATGTGTAATAGTGTCAGTGTAATATGTGTAATAGTGTAATAGGTTAATATGTGTAATAGTGTCAGTGTAATATGTGTAATAGTGTAATAGGGTAATATGTGTAATAGTGTCATAGTGTAACATGTGTAATAGTGTAATAGGGTAATATGTGTAATAGCGTCATAGTGTAACATGTGTAATAGGGTAATATGTTCAATAGTGTCATAGTGTAACATGTGTAATAGGGTAATAAGTGTAATAGTGTAATATTTGCATTAGGGTAATAGTGTAATAGGAAATATGTGTAATAGTGTCAAAGTGTAATACGTGTAATAGGGTGTCATGTGTAATAGTGGCATAGTGTAACATGTGTAATAGCATAATAGGGTAATGTATGTAATAGTGTCATAGTGTAACATGTGTAATAGGTTTATATGTGTAATAGTGGCATAGTGTAACATGTGTAATACTGGCATAGTGTAACATGTGTAATAGCATAATAGGGTAATGTGTGTAATAGTGTAACATGTGTAATAGTGTAATAGGTTGATATTTGTAATAGTGGCATAGTGTAACATGTGTAATAGCATAATAGGGTAATATGTGTAATAGTGTCATAGTGTAACATGTGTAATAGGGTAATAGTGTAATATATGCAATAGTGTAATAGGGCTAATAGTGTAATGTTTGTGCATTATGGTAATAGTGTAAGAGTGTAATATATTACTGTAATATTGGTATAGCATAATAGCGTAATATGTGTAATTGTGACATGTGTAATAGGCAAATATGTGTATCATGTGTAATGGTGTAATAGGACAATTACACTAGACCACTATTCCATATATTACACTATTACCCTAATGTACACAGATTACACTATTACACATATTAGCCTATTACACTATTACACTAGTAGCCTATTGTACATACATTATGCTATTGCACGTATTAGCCTATTACACTATTACACAAATTACCCTATTACAGTATTACACGTTACACTACGACACTATTACACATATTACCCTATTACACATGTTACACTATGACACTATTACACATATTACCCTATTACACATGTTACACTATGACACTATTACACATATTACCCTATTACACTATTACACATATTACCCTATTACAGTATTACACGTTACACTACGACACTATTACACATATTACCCTATTACACATGTTACACTATGACACTATTACACATATTACCCTATTACACATGTTACACTATGACACTATTACACATATTACCCTATTACCCTATTACACATGTTACACTATGACACTATTACCCTATTACCCTATTACACATGTTACACTATGACACTATTACCCTATTACCCTATTACACATGTTACACTATTACACATATTACCCTATTACACTATTACACATATTACCCTATTACAGTATTACACGTTACACTACGACACTATTACACATATTACCCTATTACCCTATTACACATGTTACACTATGACACTATTACACATATTACCCTATTACACTATTACACATTTTACCCTATTACAGTATTACACGTTACACTACGACACTATTACATATATTACCCTATTACAGTATACCGCTATATACTGCATATCTTACACTATTGGCTCTATTACACTATTAAACTATTGCATATATTACACTATTACGCCTTTTAGCACAATATACCATTATACTATGACACATGCTACACTTGGTGCGTCCGCTTCACATATACACTTATTGTGAAGGACAGATGCACAGACAGACATTTCTGGGTGGCTTATATTCGCGAAATGTACGCAGCAATTTTAGCACTGAAACAGCCCTTCAAAATTGGCTTAATAACTCCCGACCCGTTTCATCAATTGAAAAACTTGAAGTGGTTTATGATAGCAGATACATGTAGGTCCATGTCCTGAAAATAGAAGAAATGCTGATAAAGGAATCTTAGAGTTAAAGAGTGAAACATGCCAAAATGTTACACTTATGGTGCCACATCACTACGTATATGTTGTAACTCAAGAACCGTACTACATACAGACATGTACTTGGTATCAAACTGTCCGTAATGCCTGACTTTATATTAACGCTTAATACATTTATGGGGCTTAAAAGCTTTGTATTTCGAGTTATGAAGGAAAAAACACATTTTTGGACGGACATCTTGGATTTTGGGGGCTGCCATCTTGGAATTTTGCAGAGCACGCAGTACTTTTAGAAATAGTGGGGTTTGAAGAGTGTGTGTACCAATTTTCATGCCTGTATCACCATTTGATTCACTTAAGAATCAATGTTACAAATGTCTTGCTCTCCTCAATCTGTGAAAGTACCTATATGCTGTATCTCAAGAGCCATAAGTGATACAGACACGTTCTTGGTGCCAAACCGTCCGTAATGGCCAACTTTGTATTAATGTTCAATACATTTATGGGGTGTAAAATCAATGCATTTCAAGTTATGAAGGAAAAACCACATTTTTGGGCGGACATTTTGGATTTTGGGGCCGCCATCTTGGAATTTTGAGTGGCACGCACCTTTTTCCTAAAGAGTAGACCTTGGAGAGTATCTGTGCCAATTTTCATGCTTCTATACCAAAGTGAAGTATCGTTTCACTAATCTGCTCTACTAAATCTAAAGTTGTCCAAAACAAAATTAATATGCAACTATACCCCACATACTCATACTACCTGCCTCCCCACCTTGTCACACCATCCTGCCCCCAGTCTCAGCGACCTCCCTGTATTTAAACAATAAATTTTCATTTAAAGCCATTCAGTTGCAAAAACAAGCAAGAAAAATCATCTAGCTCCTCACAGGTTGAGAATCCCTGGTTTAATCCACTGCTTGATGATAACATAAAAACAAGTAGATGAAGATAAGCACACACACACACACACACACACACACACACACACACACACACACACACACACACACACACACACACACACACACACACACACACACACACACACACACACACACACACACTATGATGTCTCTGCGGGTCCTGGGGCCACAGAACCAGCATCTTACCCCACCATCAAACTACTGCCCTCCTTCCTCCTCTCATCATCATCATCCTCCTCCTCATCCTCTCCACTCCCCATAGCAGGAAGCCCTCCAGAGAGAAGGTAGTTGTGATGCTCCCCTGTGTGGTGTTGGCCCCAGGCAACACAAGGTTACATCAAACACTCCCTTTTCATGACTTATTTATTTATATTAGAGAATCTGTGTGTGTGTGTGTGTGAGGCAAGTTAGTGAAGGAAGACCATGAAGGTGTATACTTGCGCTTGAGTGCATGTGTGGGGCCACACGTGCGCATTTTGTCATCGTTGCGGGGCTTATACTGTTTGTTTCCCCCCTCCAATCTTCACATGTCAGGTTTGGGGAGTTCCCTGGTGGTGAAGCATTAAGGGACGTTTGGGGGAGGAGTCATGTCTCTATCAGCAGCAGCTCTCAAAAACCCTGGGACCCCCGCGACGGTCCCTGTGCTCCCAGCCTCCATGTGTTCAAAGGAGTATACGCAGTATACTGTACTGTACCCCCCCCCCATGCGGTCCCAACAGAGCAGCCAGGTATACACTGCAACACACACTTCAGAGAATGCTGTGTGTGTGTGTGTGTGTGTGTGTGTGTGTGTGTGTGTGTGTGTGTGTGTGTGTGTGTGTGTGTGTGTGTGTGTGTGTGTGTGTGTGAGGGGTGTTTACAGACGCTAGCTGTCACTTTGGATCATTGTGATGGTTTTCGGCGCTCTCCCGCCGTACCCCGGGATGTTTTCACAAGTTCACATGTGAACCCGACGACTGTCACCAGAGGAGTTGAAGAAGTACAAGACGCTCTCTGATCATCTACAAATACTGCATAGACAGAGAAAAACAAACAAAAATGTTCACACATACAGTACACCTATATATTTTTGAGTGCAGATCGTGCATGTGTATGGCGTGTGCGAACGTGGCATATGTCGCAACGTATGGCACTGTTGGTGACCATTCCTACCGATCGCAAGTGATCTATAACGGTCACACCACCACCCGCCGCGACCGATGTCCACCCTTTGTGACCGTTTGGCCACTCGTCATGACATACAGTATGCCACGCACATTCATTTTGCTGTCTCTCCTATAATAACTTTGAAGCAGGTCTGTCTGGAGTTTAGAATTTGAATGAGCAGCATCAGTCAGTAGGGAGACATCGGAGAGGGAAAGATCAACATATGGAATGTCAGAACGGGTTCTGAAATATATGCATATAAGGAGACCTAAGGATTTGAGATTCGATAATATCAGGGATCTTCATATATGGGCTTAAATGTGACAGCAGATAGCTTTTACACAATGGTCTCCACATCTTCATCTCTGAGCTCATGGAGTCTTACTGAATGGTTGGTAAAATGTTTACTTTATATAGGCTATATATAAAGCCAATACTTAATTCTTGCTGTCCATCGCTGTCCATATACAATATACTGTCTATACCCTGAATGTGGCCTGTAATAATGCCTTGAAGGTCATTCTGTTTTTGGTTTTTACGATGCTTATATTATGCTCCACAAAATGATACACAGAGTGAAATGTACTCCGGGGAGGGTACAAATAGATTGTACCCTCTTGGATTTAAATAACACATGTCTCTTACACACTCACACACACGCACACGCACACGCACACGCACACGCACACGCACACACACACACACACACACACACACACACACACACACTGTGTGTGACAGAGCTTCTCAGTCAGCCTGCTGTGGCCTCATTCTTTCCTTGGCTCCGTACACTCGCACCTCGTATGTCAAAAAAAGTTCATTTTTATTATTACGATGAAATATAAAGTGAAAATGGGCATTTTCACAACTTCTGTAACTGTAACTTCTGTATAACACGATAACAGGAGGAAAAAGTTGAAATGGAGATCATGGCCGCCACCGTATGAGTCATGTGTCAGCGCATCCTCCTCCATGTTTCGTTCACGCACATAGACGTAGCGACGGCTTGGGGTCCCATCAGACCCTCCTACAGATGTACGGTACCGACGGCTCGAGACCCGTCAGACCCTCCTACCTACTTTCACCTGTGATGAATCGTGTCAATATGGGGGGGTTGGGGGACGTACATAGCGACCCAGATGATACCCCCAAACCTCCCCACCCATTCAACCGGGCTGAAAAATGGCCTGGCTAAAACGGGTGGGTTGGAGCGCCTCATCCCTCAGCCCTGCTGCACCCCTCTAGACACTGCCATCCCCCCCCCCCACCTCCCCAAAACGAATACCCAGTCCCGTCCTCCATGAAGTGCATTAGGCACGGAGAGTCATTAGTACAAATGGGCTCTGAGGTACTTTCACGCTGAGGGGTACATGTGTGTGCGGTTGCATGCATTTGTAGATGTGGGAAGGGGTAGGTGGGGGCGCAATAATGGGGCTTTACTTATGTCGCCTCCTGCCTGTTTGCTGTGACCACTCCAGCGGACACGCAAGCACGCACTCACACACACAACTATCCTCATATAAGATGTAACTGTACCCTGGACTGGCCCTGCACCCCCATTCTTGTGGAGAAGACAGGGTGCCCCCTCCCCTTGTTCTGTCCTGCTGCGATGGGGAAGTGCATCCTCATTTAATAATGTATCACAGAGTATGAGAGAGAGAGAGAGAGAGAGAGAGAGAGAGAGAGAGAGAGAGAGAGAGAGAGAGAGAGAGAGAGAGGTCACACAGATACAATAACATGGATGGAAAGATATAGACAGACAGACAGACAGACAGACAGACAGACAGACAGACAGACAGACAGACAGACAGACAGACAGACAGACAGACAGACAGACAGACAGACAGACAGACAGACAGCTCTGACCCAGCTAGGTGGATGGAATTCTCTCTATTATTTATCATTTACAGGCACCTTCCAACTGATTTCTGAGCTTGTATTTAATACAGTTGTAAGAGGAGGAGGACCTCTAACACTCACTTGATTTTTCACTGTTATAACATGCATGAATATATAACTATATACACCTTCACAGACCTTTGGCAGGGAGAAACGGTTTGTGTGTGTGTGTGTGTGTGTGTGTGTGTGTGTGTGTGTGTGTGTGTGTGTGTGTGTGTGTGTGTGTGTGTGTGTGTGTGTGTGTGTGTGTGTGTGCAGCGTGCAGCGTGGCACGAGGATGATCACATGTACGTGCTGTCCACTGACACACACACATCTTCTTCACTTTGTCATTACGTATGCTGAACATAAATTAGAGGGAAAATGCATTCACCCGTACCCACTCTCTCAAGCATGTCGCACACCCATGTGTGCGCGGACACAAGCGTGCGTGGACACAAGCGTGCGTGGACACAAGCGTGCGCACACGCGCTTGTGGCACTCTTGTCTTTTGAGTTGCTTGCAAGAGAACAAATATACAAATACGGTGTTTATGCGGAAAGACAAGTAGTGTGTGTGTGTTTTACAATTATGGGCATTTGAAAATAGCATATTTAATTTAATTTAAATGTTCAAAATGAGTTGCAATGTGACCCTTATGTGCATTTTGACACAGAATGGCAGTCATGTAGGTCAATGGTTTTCAAATTTCAACCAGTGGTCCCTGAGAGGGTTCCAGGTGGTCCCCAGCTAAGTTGTTTAACCAGATGTAACTCTTGAGAGGGTTTCATTTTTACATGATAAAAATATTAATCATGTGAATTAGTCCAAGTCTACACAACTAGAAGATTAATGGTCATGGGCAGGCTCAAATGCTGAATAAATAGTGGGCCCTGGAATGAAAAAGGTTTAAAACCGCTGATATAGGTCTCAGGTGAGGTGTAGGACAGACAAGAGCATGGAATTGTTAAAGGATGCACTGTGATTGGCCAGTAACACCTTTTAGTGTTCTAGCCATTAGATGATTTACTACTATTCACAACTAGCATGGGGCTGAGCCGACTAAAGGCGAACAGACAGAAAGACAGACAGACATGTCTTTGAGCTCCATGCACCACTATAACTGGGGCTAAATACCTCAGAGTTTATTAACATCAACTGCAAGCACACATTTGATAAGAGAATTCCTGCATTTCACACAAACATTGTATTTATACAGAGATGTGGACCAATATTGGAAGCAGATGTTGTTTATGGATGTTGCTGCCTGATCATGCAGCATGTTTACAGGTAAACAGCTAACACCAAACACACATGCAGATTATTACCTGTATACGACGGTAACTCTGGAAAATTATGCTGCAGTTATTCCCCACCCGTGATAAGTTACTAATGTATGCACTTCTTAATGAACTGAGATATATACCACCAAAACGACAAACAACAAGTTGATGATGGCAAGTGTGTGTGTGTGTGTGTGTGTGTGTGTGTGTGTGTGTGTGTGTGTGTGTGTGTGTGTGTGTGTGTGTGTGTGTGTGTGTGTGTGTGTGTGTGAGAGAGAGAGAGAGAGAGAGAGAGAGAGAGAGAGAGAGAGAGAGAGAGAGAGATAGACTGAGAGGTCCCAGGTCTGTTCTGTATTGGTAGTTGTCTGTAAATCCTGCAAGCTGGTTAACAGGTTGGGCCCCGGCGTCGTGGAGGACCGCATACAATACATGCAGGACTGGGAAACATTTACACCATCTCAGGAACCCGGGGCGCAGGCAGGCAGGGTGTTAAACGCTGGGCTCCGGTTCCCATGAAATATTCATCATGCTTTCAATTACCTTTTTCATTTGAAGTAATGAATGTGTAATTAAACTCTAAGAAAAGGTGTGAGCGAGCGTGCATGCAAAGAAGAGAGCGAGAGGAGGTACGAAGCGCAGCGCTATATAGAGAGTGTGTACAGTTTGCACACATGCACATACTGTACAGTGTTATGCCATGCACACAGGTGTGTGTGTGTGTATGTCATCCTATGCACGTGTGTCTATGAATCAGACGGTTGAACAGGTGCTACAGTATATGCACATGTTTGCAAATGTACTGTACGGGTGCGTCTGCGTTATGCGTCATCGTCACCGCTCCTGTCTGTCGCGGAGCTCGAAAAAGTGACACACCAGTATAGTGTTGATTTTGACTTAGTTTACATACACTTTGAATAGGTATAGTTTTGTTCACATTGTACTCGGCTGAGTGGTTTAGTGAATGGTTTAGCGTCCTAGCCGACAAAATAGCACATAATTTCAGACGATAAAATGCTGTATATGATTTAGCTAATCCTGAATAAATGGTGGGCCCTGGCCCTGGCCCTGGGATCAAAAAGGTTGAAAATCCCTGATTTAGTTGACTGAAATGTAGGCCTTGGTGGCATCGTAATGGCTGGTTTTAGTGCTGGTTGTCGGACGCGTTGTGAGTTGTAGGTCAGCTATTTTCAGCATGCAACCATGCAAGCATGAAATGACTTCTTTTTAATTCTACTGGGACTCTTCTCCACTTATAGTCAATATGGTCTTTGTTTTAATCATCGTATCTTGCCTTTTATTTTGTTTTTCTTTGAGTTTTCGTCAGTGAATAAAGGTTGACGAACACTTTTTGTCATAGTTGTAGTTGACAAAATCAACAGTGCCTTGCAGGCAGCATTTGGCTGGAGGCCATGGTGGCTTTTAACCCCACAGATATGTCAAGTTCATGTATCATTTGTTGCAGAGCGGAGGAGGAGGGAGGAGGAGGGATGAAGGGGAATGACTGGGGTGGTGGAGGAGGGGGAGGAGGGGTTCAGCTCTTTATATGCAAATGCCTGGCCCTGGTTTGTCAGGTCTCACCTCTGTCCCCCTGACAACACATACAGGAACAAGGAGACAGAGAGAGAGAGAGAGAGAGAGAGAGAGAGAGAGAGAGAGAGAGAGAGAGAGAGAGAGAGAGAGAGGTGGGACAGGGGACATACAGCAGGCCCGGATGTAACATTTCCAAATTGGGGGGGTGGCTTCACGGAGCGGCTATGGGGGGCGCGAAGCGACACAGGCGAAGTCGCGGCCATACCTTTCAAAAATCGTTGAAATTTAGGTTGTTTTGCATGTTTTGCATTCTGCATGTTTTGTGGGGGAGTTAAGGCATTTAGGTGGGCATTCCCCCCCATGCTCATGCCTAGATCTGGCCCTGAATGGAAGGAAATATATGAGAGAGAGAGAGAGAGAGAGAGAGAGAGAGAGAGAGAGAGAGAGAGAGAGAGAGAGAGAGAGAGAGAGAGAGAGAGAGAGAGAGAGAGAGAGAGAGAGAGAGAGAGAGAGATTTCCTGGCTAGTCAGTGGACTCCTGGAACAAAGCCACTAGCCAATGTAATTTATGCCAGAAGACTGGCATGAAAGCTTGGCACCATGAACTGAAACACTGCAAGAGAGAGAGAGAGAGAGAGTGTGTGTGTTGTGTGTGTGTGTGTGTGTGTGTGTGTGTGTGTGTGTGTGTGTGTGTGTGTGTGTGTGTGTGTGTGTGTGTGTGTGTGTGTGTGTGTGTGTGTGTGTGTGTGTGTGTGTGTGCGTGTCTTTTTATTTCTCTGTTTCTCTCACAGACGCCTGTGTGCACTCGTGTCCTGTATATGCATGTATAATGCACACTTGCGTACAGGCTTGCATGCACACACACACACACACACACACACACACACACACACACACACACACACACACACACACACACACACACACACACACACACACACACACACACACACACCTTGCTGTTCACTGCTCACCCTTGTCCTCAGTCAGTCAGTCTCTCATTCCATTTGAAACCATTTGAAATTAGAATCTCGCAAATAGGCGCGATGCCACCGTTTAAAAAAAATTGAACCTCCTTTAGAATTTGTACCTTTACTTTAAAAACTGTATGTACATTCTGCTGCCAATACTTTGCTACCCTTTTACTGAAGTACATTATGAATTCCAGGCTTTTACTTGAGTATTCTACTTCTACAATGCGATACTTTTACCTAAGTACAGAATGTGAGTGTTATCCCCACCTCTGTTCTTCATCCAGTGTATGTGAAATTGTGCTGCTTCATAAATTGGCAACATCCACGGCTGACGCAAACAAAAGGAACTAGATGAGGATGAAAAAAACACTGCATTAAAAAATTAAGTCAAGCTACAAAGTATATGGCATAGCCACAGTGGGACTGTTTGTGTGTGCGTTGTATATACGTGCCTGCATCCGAGTGTGCGTGTTATGTGTGCGTATATGTGTACGTGTTCAGCAGGGATTTATGACTTGAGTGTGTCACCATTTGGCTTTTTCTCTGCTCCCAACCACACTCTAACTAACAGAGTCAGAGCTGTTAGCATGGCCTCACTAATCATTTAATGCACCGCCTCATTTGTTTACATTGTCTCCGTGTTGAACGTCACATTGTGCTGTACATTTAACTATAGTGGGACTTTCAGAGCTTTCTGCTTCCACGTATTTCTCCCCCATTTATCTCTTGTCTTTTATTGTCTCTTTTTACGTAAATGTATCACTCATGCCTCGACAGTGTTAGTCATGAAGATGGAATGCTGTGAGTTTTGTACCTTTTATGTTTCTGTTAATGTAGTCAGACTATTCAAATGTCTTCCCTGTGTATTTCCGCCTGAAGGCTGAGAGCCTTTGGGCGCCATTTTTGTCACATGCTAAACCCCTTATCCCTAATGCCTTTTTACTATAGAAAAAACTTTTTGGAATACTTCATTGATCTGATCTATTGACACGCTGTGAGCTTGTAGACTGTCCATTTTAACTATTGAAAAAATATTTTAAATAGTTTAACAAGGTAAAGAATTTAAGGGATAAGGGGTTTAGCAGTGTCGATGATCTATAGGCCTTTGAGTCAAAAGCCCCAATCAACCTAAGACCATTTCAGCGACATCATTACCCTAACTAACCCTTCCCCACATTGTCATAGAACAACAGCTGTGGGCGCTGCATGGGTACTCCATCTTTATATCTAAAACAGCATTATTTATTTTATTTTATTCATTTTTTTTGTTCTTGGCAGCACAACAACAATACATTGTGTTGTACATGGCAGCCCTGCGAGGGTCTGCTGGGGAGCTAGTTAGTTACTGTGATGATATTGCCAGCTAGCAGAGCAATTTATCCTGAGTAAATGAAATGGAAATGATTTGCAGGACAAGAGGGGGAGACAAACAGAGTAAACCAATTAGTGGGAGCTGAGCTTTTCTTTCATTACAGAAGCAGAGCACTGCACAGTTGGCCCTTTGAAACTTGTTAGTATATGAGCACTAGATTTGTGTTTCATTTTAGCATCCGTGTTACAGCTACCGAGAATGAGTTATTTTTAGACTCGCTCGCAGTGGGGCTGCGCTATAGGGTGGCACTATATCGGTTGGTTGGATCCAAAAAAAACATAATAATGTATCTCTGTGGATTACCATGGGATTGTTTGGATTTACGCATTCATGTTCAGGGACTAGCAGTGGATCAGGGGTTGAGTGGCCGAATGATAAGCCCAG
Organism: Benthosema pterotum; assembly: GCA_039105355.1. Lineage (NCBI taxonomy): Eukaryota > Metazoa > Chordata > Actinopteri > Myctophiformes > Myctophidae > Benthosema > Benthosema pterotum. Next base: position 23,425,969 of record CM076967.1, read on the forward strand.
GGTTGCCAGTTCAAACCCGGGCTGCCCCAGAGGTAGTGCCTAATTGCTCCTGAAGTGCTGGTTAGTGCCTTGCATGGTTTGCACCGCCATCGGTGTGTGAATGTAAAGTGGCTTGGATAAATAGTCTGTGTAGTTATGTAGCAGAATCTAGTTTACTGAATATTTCGTGAAGATTTTTGTAAACCATGTTTTTTCTGTTCTATGAACCGTATGGAACATGAAAAAAGTGGTTTACATTTTTTATCTTTGCCCAGAAAATATTTACCCATAACATCCCATATAATGTCAGGGTTGACGTTACGTCAGCTCCCCACGTCACCCCCTCCCACAACTTAAGGCCTCTCTCGTGCAGATACTGGTTGTTGGTTTCAAAGCCTCTTGTCCAGTCCCCGTTATTGAGTACTACTCCTAAACTTAGTTCGGCTATCCCCGGACTATTCTTTGTTCCCCTACTATTGTTTATTGTTCTTTGTTCTCCATACGGATCCCAACCGTGACCAAATACCTTAACAGTTTTGAACCAACCAGTGTTGGGAATTATGGAGTCTAAGAACAAACCCGCTAAGAAGGAACAACTGGTGGTGCAGGTTGACCGCCCGGGGTCACCTCCCTCCTTGGCTACTCTGGCAGCTCTGTTGAGTTCGGTGCAAGTAACTTTGAAGGAACAAGCCGAAGCTCAGAAGCAACAAGCCGAAGCCCAGAAGCAACAAGCTGAAGCTCAGAAGCGACAGGCCTACGAAATGGAGTCTCTTCGGAGGGAGAATAAGGCCTGGAGGGAAGCTTGGCTCTCAGGGGACCTACCGGACGACTTCGTTGGACCTAGTTCTGAGGCAGCCTTGATCAAGGAAGAGCCTCAGCGGACCTTTCCCTTTGAGCGGCCGGGTCCCATGGAGCAGCCTGGTTCGGCGGAGGAGCCAAGAGGATCTATCCGGATCCAGTTTGCGGAGGCTGAAGTGGGCGCACCCAGGCCAGCCCCTCCCCTCCCGCCCCTCCCCCAGAAGTTCTCCCCCTTCAGTGGTCTTCAGTTGCCTCATTTTAACGGAGTTGACGGCACCTTTCGCGACTACATCTTCCAGCTCAACCTCTTCCTCTCATCTGGCGAGGGGGAACCGACTAACTCCCAGCGGATCGCTTGCTTGGTGGCCGGCTTGTCGGGTGAAGCAAGGACCTTGGCTATGGAAACCATAGAGAGCCGGCCTGGAATCCGCTACCAGGAACTCTCCGCAGATCTCCGGGAGATCTTTGACCCTCAGTTAGGTAAGTCGTCTTCTGACAAGGTTCGTGGCCTGCACCTACAGCAAAAGGGGTAGAACCGTGGTAGAGTACTCCAAAGAATTCCGTTTGGCTAACGCTAATTGTGGCCACTCCCAGGAAACTCTGCTTAATAGTTACATCCAGGGGCTCGATGTGGGGGTCCGCAGGTTCATTTGTGGAAGAGAAACGCCTTTTACTGACCTGAAGGCTCTGATTAGAGCGGCTTGCCTCTTTGACTATAATTGTCGTCTTGCGAGACCTCCGACGGCCCAGCTACCCTCGACACCTGCTCAATCACCCCCAGCTTTCCCAACCGCTGCCAATCCGGTCAATGCTAAAACACCTCCCCGAGCACGTCTATCCCCCGAAGAGAAGCAAAGACGCTTTCAAGCTGGCCATTGCCTCTACTGTGACGTCGACTCCCACCTTGTGGCTAATTGCCCTTTCCTTGGGCGGTCTGCTCAACCTCCTCCTCCGAGCGTCCCACCCGCCCACTACCTCCTTAGAGAAATACCCTTCAAGGATCCCCCAGGCCCAATCGCGTCCCCCCTGAAGGCTACAGTTTGCTGGAACTCTCAACACACTACGGTCCCTTTCCTTTTTGACGGCGGTTCCCATGGGAATTTCCTTCCCCTCTCGACTGTCAAGGAACTTAAGATCCCCACCAACCCCCTCCCAGCACCCCGCCGCTTTTTGTGTGCTAACGGCACTTTCCTGGTTTGCCGTCGGGAGACTCAACCTGTGGAGGTTGTCCTGTCTGGTAACCACCGCGAGTTTCTCCGTTTGCTCGTGCCCGAAAGGGCCTCCCCCTTGCCATTGATCTTGGGGTTGCCTTGGCTCGCCCAGCACAAGCCCACCATGGAATACACCAGCGAGGGTGCCAGGCTTTCCTCCTGGAATTCCACTTGCCACGGCACCTGCCTTCGCTCGGCCTCCGCTCCCTCCAAGCGTGCCCCTCAGGGGCATCGGAGTCAGGCCCCTCTTGCCCCTGCCCCGAAGCGCTCGCGGGCTCAAGCCAACCGCCTGTGCTCGCCTGCACCCGCCTACACCCCCTGGGCAGTTGGTCTACCTTAGCACCCGCACCCTGAACCTGAAACAGGAACGCCGCAAGTTGGCACCACGCTTCATCGGCCCGTTCACTATCACTGACGTCATCAACCCCAACGCCGTTCGACTGGACCTCCCAGCTGAGCTACGGTGCCACCCTGTGTTCAATGTCTCCCACATCAAGCCCTGGCCTCACCCCAACAAGGTCCCCACCCCTCCTGGGCCCGACACTGTCGAGGTTGCTTCGAGGCCCCTTACTCCGAAGCCTCCCACCGATGATGCCTCTGCCCCAGCCCCACCCACGACGGCCTCCACCGGTCCACCCCCTATCCCGGCCGCAGCTCCATTGGACTCCCGACGCATCCATAAGCTGCTCGCTGTCCGCCGTAAAGGGCGAACCCTTCAGTACTTAGCACAGCTACCAGACGAAATTTCTACCGAGCCCGTCTGGTTGCCTCGGCACGAGATTCCCCCTCCGCTAATCAAGGACTTCGACGACTCCCGTTACACCTCTACCATGCTGACGCGAGGACGCGTCCGTCGAGGGGAGGGTACTGTCAGGGTTGACGTTACGTCAGCTCCCACGTCACCCCCTCCCACAACTTAAGGCCTCTCTCGTGCTGATACTGTTTGTTGGTTCAAAGCCTCTGGTCCAGTCCCCATTATTGAGTTCTACTCCTAAACTTAGTTCGGCTATCCCCGGACTATTCTTTGTCCCCCTACTATTGTTTATTGTTCTTTGTTCTCCATACGGATCCCAACCGTGACCAAATACCTTAACATTATGTAATAATTAAAAATATAATCATACTTTAAGAAGCACATGTGACATGTCAAACTAGGGGTTTTTCATGCTTCTGAATCCATCCCAAGCATTAGTTTTGCCCAAAAAAACATTCCTTGGGTTAAAATTGACCATAGAGATAATGGAAAATGTGATGAGGTCAGCACATTTGGGCAAGTATCTATGGCCGTTTTAGGCCAAGGAATGTTTTTTGGGCAAAACTAATGCTTGGGATGGATTCAGAAGCATGAAAAACCCCTAGTTTGACATGTCACATGTGCTTCTTAAAGTATGATTATATTTTTAATTATTACATTATATGGGATGTTATGGGTAAATATTTTCTGGGAAAAGATAAAAAATGTAAACCACTTTTTTCATGTTCCATACGGTTCATAGAACAGAAAAAACTTGGTTTACAAAAATCTTCACGAAATATTCACTTAAATACACAATGACATGGACTAAAAGGTGCTTAAAAATGGCACCAATCGCATAAGATGGAAGTGATTTTGATGGGCCCTTCTGGGCTTTTCTCTATAGCACAACCCTTATGCCAAAAGTTCCAATTCCCGAAAATGTAATATGAAACTTGGGAGGATGAACTCTATAGCCATGTGAGGAACTACCTGCATTCAGATGTGGACAGAGCTGAGGAGGAAATACCTGCAGTTCTCACAAATCCAAGTATCGGTCCTTTACCAGTAAATAATGATGTTAGAGAAGGAGTGCAAGAGAAAGTGGATTGTTATGAGGTGTGCGGTGAATGGGTGAACTGAAAGGACAAGACTTGTCCAACACTTCATGAAGAAGGTTGAAGTTCTGATTTAGACAGTATCGGCCGGGTTATGATGGCTGAAAGATTCTCTCTCTCTCTCTCTCTCTCTCTCTCTCTCTCTCTCTCTCTCTCTCTCTCTCTCTCTCTCTCTCTCTCTCTCTCTCTCTCTCTCTCTCTCCACTACAGATGGATTATGAGATGACAGGCCCATGCCAGTGGACATGGATGAGTAAAAGCTCCCTCCTGGTGATGTTGTTAGTACAGTATTTTCCTCTACAATGATGATGTTAGTACTGCAGTAGGCTAGTGAATCCTATGAAAGTTGTGTATAGATAAACTAAGGGAATAAGCGTTCACTCCAAAGGTATCATAATGTTTTTTTTACCTCTGACGTTCTCAAAGTTAAACGTCCTTCATTTTCTCGGTAGGAATTTGGGGGCTCTGTTATTGACAACCCTTTGTCCCGCTTTGACTTTTGTCACCCGATCAGTACCTCCTTCAAGTCTTCTAATGGTTCATGCAGTGTCTTGGCGTGATGCACGTGGTTTAACTTTGTGATCTGCGATGCGTCTATACCTCAACACTGTTCTTGACAGCTGGGTACAAGAACATGCATGGCCTGCTGCTCTGACAGTACAGAGAATATGTCATGGAACGCTCCCCCCCTCCCCTCTTTCTCCCTTTCTCTTCCTCCGTCAGACCCAACCCACGGCTATACCATTTCTCCCTTTCCCATGGAATCCATTTCACATAATTAAAGACGCTCAAATGAAATGGACTCGCAAAGGAAACATGGCTTTCAGCAAAGAGCAGGAATCGAGGAGAGGCAATGAGTGGAGTGGGATCCCTTGTTCCTTTTCTCTCTCTCCCTCCCAGGGGCAGATGTAACATTTCCCAATTGGGGGGGCAAGAGAAAATGGTATGGGTGCGGCTTCTTCATGAAGTCGCACCCATACCATTTTCGGTCACAGGACTTTTATTAGACAAGTAAAGCATCAATAATAACATCAGTTGTTGTTGAAGTTGCAACAGACACGCAGCATGCATAAAGCTAAAGGTCTGACTTTTTTGTTTTCAACGATGAAATTCTGTTGGTTTAGTGGTGACACAATAAGTAGTTGGTTAGTAGCTGTAGTAGTGTTTCAAATCATTTTAATTATAAGCACTTTAATTTGAAACTTGGGTTGTTTGCATGACATCATGTTTGGTGGGGCAGACTGGGCATTTAGGGGGGCATTGCCCCCCCATGCCCATGCCTAGATCCGCCCTGCTCCCTCCCAGCGGGAGCACACCCACCACTGTTGGGAGAGAGGGAGACAGAAAGAGAGAGAGAGGGGAGAGAGGGGGAGAAGGGAAGGGAGGCAGAGTGGCTCTGCAGCCCCAGTGCGGATCAATATCATCTCCGTTATTAATATCAAAAGCGCATTACTTTGTTTTGCGTCTGGCAGTGGGCCAGCTATAGCAGGGCTCAAGGGCCTCCCGCACGTCCCTGACGCGCTCCCCGACAAGCCTTTTCCTTCCTTCCTCGCTTCCTTCCTCTCCCGCCACCACCACCACCACCACGTCATGCACACAGCCCACCCCCACCCACCACCCACCCACCTTCGCCGGCCATTTACCGGGGACCATAATTTACTTTGGTGAGTTTTTAAGGTATTGTTTTGTCAGGGCCAATCAGGGCTGAGTAACAAATGATCCCGGCGGAGTGGCGGTGCCCCTGCCACACGACCCCCCCCCCCTCACCCCCACCGCCCACACACACACACACACACACACACACACACACCCGCACACACAGCCACACACACACTATAACCTCCTTCACCGTTCCACCACCACACTGCACCCCCCCTGTCCACCATCCCTCTCTCTGTCCTCCCTCCATTCCGCCCCGTTCAGTAAGTGGTGCATGTGATACGATGGCCAGCCAGATCCGTTTTTGTAACTTTCACGTCAATTACTACGGTTGTCCTTGACTCTGGGAAGAGCAGAGGAAGGAAGAGAGAGAGAGAGAGAGAGAGAGAGAGAGAGAGAGAGAGAGAGATCGGGCGAAGGTGGGTTTGTGGTGGTGGGACGGTGGAGGAGGGATGGATGGATATGGAGGCTATGCAGTGGCGGACATGCAGCTAGATTAAAAACAACAACAAAAAGATACAATTTCAGTAACTTGTGCAATGGGCAACCGAGGCTCAGGGGAGTAGAGCAGGTTGTCCACTGATCCGTGGGTCTGCGGTGAGAAGTGTTCTTGGGAAAGACACAGAACCCCAAATTGCCTTGCATGGTTTCCGCTGCCATAGGCATACGAATGTGTGTGTGAATGGGTGATTGTAATGTACTATGTAAACTGTAAAGCCTTGGATAAAGACATTATAACAACACACAATTTACTACCACACATTTCAAATACAAATAGCCTATAGAGAGGAGCAGCCCCTTCCCTTTCACAACGTCATTGTGTTCCAGAAATGGAATTCTCATTCATTTTCCTCATAGACTTTTTGAAAATGGCTCATATAAGGACAAAGCCAACTCAGGGCGTGAAAAATCATAACAAACACAATGTTGTCACAATGTTATCTAATGAGCAAGAAAAAAAACAGCAGTTTCATTTATTATTTGATTACAACAAAACACTGTGTGTTGTCATTATTTGTCAAGACCTGAGCCGGGTTTGTCTGCAGCGTAATCGTGTTTATAAACTTTATATGAATCATTTTCAAAAAGTCTATGTAAAAAATGAATGGAGAATCCATTTCTGGAACAAGAGCAAAATCACGTGGGTGGGCGGGACTGCTCGGCTCTATACGTTTGACTCCAGTATTTCTAGAAACGTTATAAATGCACATCCAGTGAGTCCAGTTAAGCCATATTTTAATACTTTCCTTACTGATACTTTTTATTTATTTATTATTTATTTATTTTTGTACAGGAGTGTCTATACTTTGACTCTAGTACTGGAGTTGAGAGCACCACTGATGAGCAGGCGGGTGCACTGCTCCCACCCCTCCCACTTCCAGATCTCACCGGGGATGAGGTAGCAACACAAACAAGCGCCCCCGCGTCCAGAATTAGACATGACGCTATCTCTAATTGGCCCATTGAATTAAAGGGGACGGCGGTGGAGCGTCGCAGCGAGAAACGAAAAAATATTGACCACTTAAAGGAAGCGAAGGGGGAATTGATTTTCACAAGGCGGCCAGCGAGTGTTTAGCTCATAGCGTCCAGGCGCTGCCTGGCTCACTCTGGGGAGCAGCGCGGTGCCTGCCTGTTCACTGTTCAGACGCAGTGGCACAACCTCTGATGAAGAAAAACAATGCACCATCCTTATACTGTATACACAAACACTGCTTACCCTTTTTGTATATTACTTTATTCTTGGTTTTCCAACATTTTGTTTTAAATTGTTCTTTGAAAAACATTTCCAAAACAGATAAAATGTTCAATTAAAAAGTATTAAGAAGTAGTAGTATTAGAAGTAGTGAAAACAGCTGATCTACAGTATAAGCATATTGCGCAGTGAAGTAGCATCCCCTTGTGAGCTTGTAGAACTGCTATTTTCATTAGTTTAGGTCACAAATGTCTAATTTAGGGAACCAACGATATAAAGAACAGTTCATGGTCCTGAACCTCTATGGACATATAGGGTGACCAGATGTCCCTCTCTGCGTGGAACAGTCCCTCATTTCAAAGACTGTTCAGGTGTCCCACAAATTGAGCTCCTGACCCACATTGTAGCAGAGTTCAGTGTTCAAATGCCAAAATTGTTGGCTTTATGACATATCTTTTCCTGTTATAGTTGTGTTTCAATTGCATCTGTTAAAATAACAAGTATTCCTCTGGTGTCACTATATTTCCACTAGAGGTGGGCAAAAAATGGATTTGCCAATATATCATGATTCTTATGCCATGATATCAATATCGACTCACCAGGTTCAATATCGTTTTTTATGTAGATTTGATGTACATCTGTTCATGTCAGAAAGACTGGCTGATCAGGCTGCACTGATGTGTATGGTTATCTATATTTATGTTTAAAATTGCTTTAAAATGTTCCAGTTGATCTTTTAAATACATAGTGTAAGGTTGCCCGAGTGGCCAAGGCTCTAAAAAAGTGATAAATTGATTTTATTTTCCACGGTAGCAGTGTATTCAAAGGTTTCACGCAGACCATACACATAAAAACACTGAAAACTAACAAAAAAATCTGTTGATGCAGAATACAGAAACAAACCCAGGTCTTAAGAAACTACAGTATCTCCAGGCTATAAACCCTGTCATTACAGGCCTCCTAGCACCTCTCCATGGGTGTGACCTGGTTGCCTAAAGCCAACTGAACTGACTAACTGCTCTTACAGCCTCTCTCTTATACAAGGCAAGACCATACCAAGGAATGCTTCTGTAATTGGTAATCCACTTAACGTCACATGTGGCTATCTAAGGCCCATGAGTTACACAATTACAACGTTTTACTTTACTAAACCAATTCTACTACATTTCAGAAACATTACATGCGCCCCTCCTGCTCTATAGCACTTGGTACCTTCCTCCAATCAATCAAGAGGATCACCAGCATGCAGAAGATCCAGGTGCCAAACAATTAGAATTAAACACAATGCACAATAAAGTGGAAATCTGTGCAAAGTTCTGTGTGTTCCCAACTTCCCATTCACAATTAAATTAAACATATGCAATTAAACATATGCACTTATGTCCATTTCCCCAGTCTTCACAAAACATCCAGCAAAGTTATTTGAATTGAAGCCCGTGTGCAGTACGTTTTTTCATGTGCTATATACGGTTATTAAATGCAATCATTCCAGGCACCACGGCATGTTCCACCACGACATTCACTGTGATTGACACTAGAAAAAGGACTGATCGTGCAAGTTTTCTTGAAGTGCGTACAATAATGTCGGAAGTTGAATGCAGGGTGACAGTTGCAAATCTTTGAGCGGGAGTCCCGTCAGGAGTATTTATCCAGTGCCAGGGAGTTGTCAGCTGTGGATTCTTTATGATCTCACATCATACGCTACAAAGCCAGGAGGTCCTGCAGCATGGGACAGTCTGTCTCACAGCGCTGGGAGCAAATGTTCACAACACACGCAAACCATGCAAAAAAAACAGCCTCCTTTGCGTGTTACATAATGCCACTCGGAGCAGGGGCGGATCTAGGCATGGGCGCGGGGGGGGGGCAATGCCCCCCTAAATGCCCTGACTGCCCCACCAAACACAATGGCATGTAAAACAACCCAAGATATTTCAAATTGCTTATATTTAGAATGATTTGAAACACTACTACTGCTACTAACTAACTAACTACAGCTGTGTCACCACTAAACCAACAGCATTTCATCATTGAAAACAGAAAACTCTCTGAGTCAGACCTTTAGCTTTATGCATGCTGCGTGTCTGTTGTAACTTCAACAACAACTGATGTCATTATCGATGCTTATACTTGCTTAATAAAAGTCTTTTAACCGAAAATGGTATGGATGCGGCTTCATCGCCCGTGGCGCGAAGCGACACGGGCGATGAAGTTGCCTCCATACCATTTTCTCTTGCCACCCCAATTAGGAAATGTTACATCCGCCCCTGACTCGGAGAGCATGTACTTCCTGCATAACTTGCCGCACCCAAGGGGTGATAATCAGGCACTGAATTGGTGGCGCCCGGGATCAATCAATCCTGTGAACTTGTGGTACAACATCCCGATAGTAGATCATGATGGTTAAACGGAAACTTCACCCTTTTTGCAAAACCATACATGTAAATAGTGAGGAGCTGTCTGTCTGACAGCACTATAGCATGTGATCTTCTGTAAGTTGAGTACATGGTCATGTAGTTGGGGCGCTGTGATTGGACAGTCTATGCCTAAACCTAACCCTAAACCCTAACTTTACCCTATAGACACCCTACAGTTTTGTCTTTTGTCTTATTAGTCGTCGAAAACGAAAACACTGAACAGCACACGCATGCATGCATACACGCACACATACACGTGCGCGTACGCATGCACACACTCACACACAAACACACACGCACACACACACACACACACACACACACACACACACACACACACACACACACACACACACCTCTCTGATGAAAGGTCTCAGCCTTCCAATAACATGAATATTTCAATTATGACGATGAAATATTAATTTGAACTTGTTTGTTTCCATTGCCCTGCTCTTGCCTCCTGTTATCAATTTGCTGTGTGCTAATCCTCTAACACCGCATCCTGTTGTCTGAACCACACGCCAAGTTTATGAAATATTCCTCTTATTTATCTATTTACTTCTTTTTTTCTTTATTTTTGGAGGAGGGGGTCATGGAGGCAGTGGTAGGCGTGGCAGACAGTAACTGAGTATATTTACTAGGTGGCCCAGATGGTAACTGCAAGGTTGCCAGTTTGATCCTATGCTCCAGAGTTACAGTAGTGTCCTTGAGCAAGACACTGAGCCCTGCTCCTGATGTGCTGGCTGTGCCTTGCATTGCATTTGTGGCCACCACAAATGCATAAAAGTAGTGCACGATCTATGTAAAGCACCCTGGATAAAGGTGTTACATAAATGCAACATTTAATATGACTATCTTTCACTCCACTAACATTTCAAAGACAAACATTGCACTTTTTGACTCCACTACATGTCTACAATAGTTCAAACTATAATTAATTAACCACTAAAGCCCCAAATCATATTCAAATGCAGTGAAAATAGCAGCTCTACAAAGATCCACAACGCAAGCTTGGTATTTATGGTACATTTCTGTAAAATGTTGTGTGCATGTGTTTTTTTGACAGTTGTGTGTGCACAAGCCTGCATGCGTGTGTCTGTGCAAGCGCGCACGCACATGCATGTGTGGAAGTGTACTTCAATGAGTATGTTTTCCGTACGTGTGACAAAACTGCAGAGAGTGCCGGCGGCGGGGGGCCATTGTCTAGCATCTGCTGAGCAGTTCCGTCTCTGTGCGAAGCGTTTGGCCTCTGACAGTAAGGCCTCGCAGCTTGCTTCTCGCTCCATACTGATGCAGCGCTCCAGGGGGCTTTCTGGGGGGGTGGGTTAGCGGGGGGGTGCCATTGTACCAGGTGATAATTTATGCCCCTCCCCTCTTCCAAGGTGTCTGACATCAGGTGCTGCAAAAACTGCACTTGTAAACACTGAAACCGCACTTCCTCCTCGCCATGAAGGCCTGCACAATGCTTAATAATCCATGCTCCGTCGCACGCCGTCGCCTGCTGCTGCTGCTGCTGCTGCTGCAGACGTACCACTTTACCACACGCGTTGTGAGCTTGTAGCTCAGATGTTTTCATGGCGTGTGACGGCGGCATGGCACGGCATGGCACGGCATGGCATGGCATGGCATGGCATGGCATGGCATGGCATGGCATGGCATGGCATGGCACGCAACGCAAGTGTAGACTGAACCAAGCTGGAAATGTGAGATTGGGAGTCTGCAATGTTGCCAATTTGTCACTATATTTAGCTTTTTTTTCCAGGCCTCCCTATAGCGCCAAAATTAGTGAAAAACTCCTGGTGGAAAATCTAGTGCTTTTTTGCTGGTGAGCTGGGACAAAATTGGTTGACAGGCGCCAGATAAAACTCTCATTTTTCACCATTATACCTCCTATGGCAGTGGTTTTCAACCAGTGGTCCCCAGGCTAAATGATGGACAGTTGGTTAGCCAGATGTAACTCTTTGAGCATAAAAATGAAACCAAATGGACCCGCAAGGGGTCCTCTCAAGAGTTAAAATATTCACCATGTGAATTAGCCCAAGTCTACACAACTAGAGAAAGCACATTAGTGCATATTGGAAGTGCCACCAATGCATTTTGGATTTTGGGAGTTGGTACCACTGGTGTTGTGAGCTTGGAGCTCGGCTGGCATGGGAGAGAACGGAGGAGACGTGTTTCACGAGGAAGAGGAAAAAACAAGCTGGTGAGGTTGGAGGTGAGATGGCCGGGGGGCTCCATGGTGCCACAGGGACACAAAGAGAACGGGAGGCGGTGTGTGTGTGTAGTATGTGTGTGTGGGTGTGTGTGTGTGTGTGTGTGTGTGTGTGTGTGTGTGTGTGTGTGTGTGTGTGTGTGTGTGTGTGTGTGTGTGTGTGATTGTGAACACACAACCAGAAATGAAGAGAAACTCGTTCCCTCTCGGCTTTCACCTCTGTTTTTTTTTTTTTTTTCATCAGCAGAGGCGTCGCTGTCTTCGCCACCGTCCACTGGGGAGGGGAAATCCAGAAATATTCTTTGAAGCGATGAAGACATCTGCTACAGAGACAGATCCGGCGACGGTTGCTTTTTCACAGCAAGGAATTCTCCCCCCAATCCCCCACCCTGCACCCACCCCCACCACCACCACCACCACCACCACCATCACCCTCCAACGAAGACGTGCGTGAGCTGCAAACTGAACAATTAAATTAGACAATCCTGAAGGGGGGAAAAGAGACAGAAAGACTAATGCCAAATATTATTCTTAAAAACCAAAAAAAATACACACTTGTGCCTACGTGCATGCAGACAAACACACACGCACACGCACACGCACGCACACACACACACACACACACACACACACACACACACACACACACACACACACACACACACACACACACACACACACACACACACACACACACACACACACACACACACACACACACGCACGTATGCCTTTTTTGAGGGAGCTATAGCCGTTTCACCTGAGTTAATTCGTAGCACCAGCGGCAGCAGGTGCTTCATGCTACCATGCCATGCTCCAGTGTTTGACATGATAGTAACGTGTCAATCAATGGCCTCCTCCTGAGTCCTGAGGGGCCCTGCGCCATCGATCGCAGGCAGTGTGTGGTGTTGGTGGGAATGAACGTCTGGGGTTCCAGGGCAGGCGGGGAGGGTATATATATATATATATATATATATATATATATATATATATATATATATATATATATATATATATATATATATATATATATATATATATATATATATATATATATATATATATGCGGCGGTGGGGGTCTCAACTCCCAACAAACCAGATCATTGCTGTCAGGAAGGAACCTTGTATCTCCTATTGCACATTTCATTTTTTTTTTTTCAACATTCTTTGATACCAGGGCCCACTATTTATTCAGAATTTGAGCCACGGACCACCATTCGATGACAATGTTAGTTTTTGTTTTTGTCCACAATTCCAGGAGGGACTTGGGAAACAAAACAGTCAAACATTCAGATCAAAAATGACCATTAATCTTCCACATTGTCTAGTTGTGTAGACTTGGGATAATTTACATGATGAATATTTTAACTCTTGAGAGTGTAAACATGAAACCAAATGGACCCTTACGGGTCCATTTGGTTTCATGTTTGCACTCTCAATGAGTTACATCTGGTTAATCAACTTTCCATCATTTAGTCTAGGGACCACCTGGAACCCTCTCAAGGACCAAATTTGGTTTCATATTACGCTCTCAACAGTTACAGATCTATAAGGGTCCTTTTGGAATCCTGGAATCCTCTCAGGGACCACTGGTGGTCCCTGGACGACCTGTTGGGAACCGCTATGGCTGCTATATTCTTAATTCGAGATAGAGTAAAAATGCCACTTAATTCCAAAAACTCTGTAGGTGACGTACTGTATATGCACTGAGAATACAATAATCTCACGCTAAATACTATACAAACAAAAAACGATGACATTTAGAGAGGGCTTAAGTTCCACTGGCTCACATACTGTACATCTCCATCTTTCTGTCGTCTGTGCTGAGCTATGCCAGCAGCAGGCTGACTCTCCCTGACTGTGTTTTTATGCCCTTCCTACAATGGCTTGACTGACTCCCCAAACGCTGTCTTAATTACCGGCTTATCAGCTCAAGTGTTTTGATTTTGATTTACTTCCCTTTAAACGAGTGCGGGGGAGCTCTAAAATAATCTTTAAACACAACAGCACTCGCTCCGTGCGGTTCACGGGCTCCAGCACTTCTCATTAACCCTCGGAAAGACAAATCATTAGGCACTCATTAAATCATATCACCTCCCATATCAATACGCCATCCCTTCTGCCAACAAAGCTCTGGAAGTAATAAATCCCCTTGTTCGAGATGGCCCCAAATCAAACTTCCATTCGTCCTTTAACGACTCCGAGATGATGACGATGATGATGATGATGATGATGATGATGATGACAGGGACAACAAGGGGCTTCATGCTTTCTTTTGTCTCGGCGCGGTGAAGAACCATTTGAAATCAATTCAATAGATACAAGTGTCTTTTATAGATGACATGAAAGTCGTTTTATTATGTATGTTACAATACCTGTTCCCCCGCTCTATCTCCGTCTCTCTCTCTCCCTCTCTCTCTCTCTCTCTCTCCCTCTCTCTCTCTCTCCCTCTCTATAAAAAAGTACAAGGCAGTGATATTAAAAGGCAACGTCTTCAAGTCTTAAGAAGCCGTTTGAATAGATATCAAAAGCCAATTCCTGTGGCGGCGTCATTAATTCATGCTTTAATTGAGACCTCTTCAGGATTCACCTTGCGGGCAGAAAAGCCCTATATGTGATTGTTCCTTGAAATCAAGGACCTGCTCCTATCCCCTCCTTCAAGGTGTCACTTTCATGGCCAAGGAACCTTTGATTGTGCACGGAGCCTTGACAAACAATCATCCTCAGACAGCGTACAGTCAGCGTATCATCTCTTGTCATTCAATCTGCCACGCGTCACACACAAGTGTTGTTTGAATGCGTAATTAGCATAATATGGATGCTCTAATCACTATTCCGGGGTGCGCTGGCCTCTACTGTCTTCTCCTCGCTGGCGAAGGAAAGCCGAGCCGAGAAGAAGAGCGTTATCTCCTCCTGCTAACAAAGAGGAAAGAGCCAAGAAAGCAAGCGAGGTCATCCATCCGCATTGTTATGCAGCATGCAGTGGCCAGCACCCTACTCTTCTCTTTTTTACTTTTATCTCTCTCTCTCTCTCTCTCTCTCTCTCTCTCTCTCTCTCTCTCTCTCTCTCTCTCTCTCTCTCTCTCTCTCTCTCTCTCTCTCTCTCTCTCTCTCTCCGTGACTCTCTTATACTTTCTTTTCTTCCTCTCTTTTTTCCCCTTTCTCCTCTCCTTATTTCTCTTTTCTACTTTCTTCCACTATATACTGTCTTCTCAAGACAACGCCGCCACCCTCCACCCTCCACCCACTCCTCTGCCTCTCTGTACTCTCTTACTCTGTTTGGAGGTTGTGGTAGTGGGGCGTACGTGTTGGGTGTGTGTGTGTGTGTGTGTGTGTGTGTGTGTGTGTGTGTGTGTGTGTGTGTGTGTGTGTGTGTGTGTGTGTGTGTGTGTGTGTGTGTGTGTGTGTGTGTGTGTGTGTGTGTGTGTATGGGGGGGTATATGCTGGTGCCCAGGTGGAGGGGAGCGCTTGGGCGCGGGGTGGAGGTGGGGGTGGGGCTGTGGGGGGGGAAATCAATAGCGCGGCTGTTTGAAGTTTTCTGAAAGACTTCCCAGGGAAGACGCTCTTGTCAGGGTGATAGATAAAGCCGGTGCCTCAGTCGGCCCCCGGCAAGAGGCGGCCAGAGGAGGAGGAGGGAGGAGGAGGAGTGGAGCGAAGAGAGAGAGAGAGAGAGGGAAGAGCGCCTCACCTTTTTAAGTGGGGGCCCTAATAATAAAACAGCATGAATAAAACATCCCGCGCTGAACCCAGCACTGCATTAGCGCCGCCGTACCGTTATAAATGATACCGGTGGCCCAGGCGCCATTTGGGTAAAAGCCCACAGCACCGCTTTAAAAGACGGGGGCCGAGCACGGGGAGGCGAGAGGGATGGAGATGGATTGATACGTTGTGTTCCGCACTTATTTATTTATATGTTATTGGGCACCAGGAAGAATGAGCAGGGAATGAGTAAGGGGTGCATTCCTGGGGTGAGTTATCGTTCATTTCGGTGCCGCTGCTCGTGGGGAGTCGTGGTGTGACCAGCGAGCGACGGCAGGTAATTATATATCTACCTCGGTACGATACGCGTGCACTTCTGCTGAGATTTGTCCCTGGTGACCTTAAAGACAAGCACAATCTCCTACTTTAGGTTGGTGCTCTGTTTTTAAGACACGCCGTTTACGTTACGGACAGCATTGACACGGCACGGCAGGAATCGCATGAGTTGTTCGTATATTTCAGCCGCATCTCTCAAGCGCCGTGTTGACATCGAGGCTCAAGCTCTATACCTTATACAAATCATGAACTTTGTTTTAACTTTCACTTCTTCCCCCGCACTTTCTACCCCTAGACTCCACATGGCCAACAAGTGTATCTAGGTCCGCTTTCACATTAGCATCTGTGGGTCTCGACAGCCCCCTGTTATCAATCGGGAGTCGCTCGTGTTCTGTATCTGTACGAACGCACATAATTTAGAAGAGCGAGATAGAGAGAGCCCTCGCCTGTTTGAATGAGTAACTAGACTTGCGTCTATATTTACAGAGCTGTCCATGTGATACATGCTCCGAATGTACAGTACTGTACGTCTCGCAGGCGTTTCAAGAACCCGACCAGTGTAAAATCTCTCATAAAATCAGTCTCCATCAACTTGAATGCTGAATTATAATGACAAATCCTGCATTCCAAGAATGACAATGTTTGATGATTGTCCACACTTTTCTCGTAGTTTATAATGTCTTCAACTGTGCCATGCTGGCTGTTCGATTACACCCACAAGACCACATTTGTTTTTTACTATTTTTGAGATACATATGCAGGTATTTCAAATCTGCCATTAGGAAGACCAAAGACCATTGCATTATAGAAATTACTTTTTTTTCTTCATCGTACAGCAACACTAATGTCAAGTATTGGTGTGTCTGGAACTGCAAAAACATCAACAACATAATAATAACGGGACGACTGAATGTACTTTTTCCTTGTTCCCCATGAAAAGGAACTGGAGAAAAGAGCAACATTCATATACGGGTATTTTTGGGCAGCGACTTTTGTTTACAGCGAGCTATAATGTGATGGGGAGAACCGATCAAAATGGTCAGCTGACCTTTAAAAGCGGACAAGTAGAGTAGAACAACGGTTTAATGAAACTAATGACAAAATCTGGGAATGCTCACCCAAAAAACAGACTTCTGTATCGTTTCCCTTTGCTTTCAAGACCTTCGCAGACCATGTCCTGAATGAGATACAGCATGTCTTTGCCGCACATCGTTTGTGGAGCGTATTACTGTTATAATTTCCTCAGTACAAAGACAGCAACGAGTTCTTAGTAGTTCTGGCAGGATTTCCTTTTTCAATCCACAGCCGTGAGAACACACTACACAATGTCTCCTAACAAACCAAAAGCATACAGCAATACTACAAAACAAAAAACTGGTACACATTCACACTACTGCAAAACAACAATAGCGTTGTTCTTAAAGACAATTGAAATACAAATACAAAAAACAAAACAGACAATTTCTACCATAGTACTGTAGCTGCAGTGGGCCTACTATTATGATGCTTGCTGGTAATTGCTGTGTTGTAGATGCATGAAGACACACTGAAAACCACAGAGCTTTCCTGGAGGTGCAAATTGGTCCGTGCGGAAACAATGTAATATGGAACAAAGGTTCTGCCTCAAACAGAACTTTAGTTCCTCACGAAAATAATCAACAAAAAATACTGCAGTGACTGTCAGAGGCAAATATAATGGTATACACAAGAGCAAACTTGTGTTTTTTTTCATGCATATTATAGCAGCAAGCAACAACACTAAAAATAAAGAATAAAGAATAGCAAGCATAGTAAGAGAAATAGCAAGGTCAGTGATGGCACACTTGGAGCTGTTTGAAAGTGCTGTGTGCATTGTTCCTATACAGTATTCTAATTACTTTGAATACTGCCGTCCTCTCATGAACCTGACCAAGCGGACCCACAGCCCCTCTATAGTACCGCAGGCCATCTAACCCCAGCTTTGAGGCATTGAATTGAAGTTAAAGGGGAACTCCACCCATTTTCAACATTTTAATGTTTTAATATTTAATGTCATTAATATACCTTAGAGATGTTGTGTGTTGTGACATGATAAAAAAAAGTTCCCCCAATTCTGTATTTCCTAAAAATGGAGGTCTGAAAAAACCATTAACATGGTGAAATACATCTGATGACATCATCAAGATGTATTTCACTATGTTAATGAATTTTCTTTCAGACCCAATTTTGAAAATGGGTGGAATTCCCCTTTAATCAAACTTCAGGGAAGCATTATGCAATTAATGACTGTGCAGCAATTATCAACTGTCATCACTCCATCCATACATGTACAATGCACAGATAAACTAGTTTGCATGATCGTGGTAGGATTTAGTGGTCGTTACCGGCTTGGAGCAGGAATCGTTATGACTAGTTCAGTGTGAACTTGAAGGTATAATGTATCTTGATTGTAAGTAGTAAAAAAAATATGAAAGGAGAAGTTCTAATGTGAGCAGAACCTGTCTGTTTACTTTTCTCTCAAGATGTTATTCTTGCTCTACGCTGAAATATATCCAGTAATTTCAAGGCCCCTTCCCTTTCCACAGGGGAAAGTTGTCTTTACAGCAAAATATAATTTCCAGCCAACATTATACTTTAAGGGTTGTTAAGTTCCATAGGAGCCATAGGAGTCTGATTACTCTACTGAAGTGATAACATCAGGTATCGCAGTCCTCAGCATAAACAGCGGAGCGAGGCTTTGAACACCGGCAGCATAAAACCTGATGGTTCTCAGCCCAGCCCTCCAGTCCGAGGAGGTTGTTGGAGCTTTAGATGGACATAAATCTCCTGCCGTGAGCTGCCCTGACCCCGTTGTCAGGCCCTGACCACTACAGACAGGGGATATGATAGGTGAGTAGGATTTTTAGGATGTAGGAGAGAGAGGGGGGTGGAGGGAAGGAGCCACAGGGCACCTGGACTAAGGAAATATACCTCCAGAGTCCTGCCTGGGGTAAGCAGGGTCAAGTGGCCCTGTCACAGGGTTCAATGGCCCACTGCAGCTCCCCTGGCCGGGGGTCAAACCCTTGACCTCAGGAGAGGGGGCTGTGTGCTTTGGTGAGAGGAGCAGGGCCAGATCTAGGCATGGACATGGAGGGGGGGGACTGCCCCACCAGACTGCCCCACCAAACGGCATGCAAAACAACCCAAATTTCAAAGAAATTTCGAATTAAAGTGCTTATAATTAAAATGATTTGAAACACTACTACTGCTACTAACTAACTACAGCTGTGGCACCACTAAACCATTAACAGCATTTCATCATTGAAAACAGAAAACTCTTTGAGTCAGACCTTTAGCTTTATGATGGTGTGTCTGTTGCAACTTCAACTGATGTTATTATTGATGCTTTACTTGCCTAATATAAGTCCTGTCTGTACAAGATATAAATCTTGTAGGTTACACGTCACAGGACAAAATAATTTAAATGAAAATGGTATGGGGGCGGCTTCATCGCCTGTGGCGCGAAGCGACACGGGCCCGCATGCCATTTTCGCCTGCCCCCCCAATTGGGGACTTTTACATCCGGCCGTGGAGAGGAGTGAGAAAGAGAAAAGGTCAAACGCCCTCCTCTTCCCTTTAACCCCGTCCTCCTCTGACCGGCACAGGTGTCAGAGGGCCTGGCCGTTAGTCAGAGGTCAAGGGGTCACAGTGGTACAGGGGAGGGGGGTCCCTGCGTCACTACATACAGTCAGGTCATTACAGCCAACAACCAGAGCCTCGGGACCAAGATTGACACATATACGTGGCAGGTGTCTGAAGCATTAGGTCCTGGTACTGATACACCTACAGTACATCACTTGTATAAATGCTTGTTTGTTGTGGAAAGAAGCCTTGAGGGACTGGTCTGATTGAGTTTGATTGAGGTTGAGAACATGAAGTTATTTTTTCGGTAGCCAAATATTTTGACAAACAAATACATTGTGGCCATCCTAATAAAATAAAATAAAAAAGAAGTACAGTACATTAAGGCATAGGGGTTTTTAACCGGGACATACCAGATATAACTCTTTGAGAGCGTAAACATGACACCATTTGGTATCATTTTTTCACTCTCAAGAGTTAAAATATTCATCGTGTGAATTAGCCCAAGTCTACACAACTAGAGAATGTAGAAGATTAATGGTCATTTTGAATTGTATGTTTGCCTGTTTCGTTTCCCAAATCCCGCCTGGTATTGTCGACAAAAGCAAAACAAATCTATAGTTTGGGGTCTATGGGGCTACAAATGTCCTCAAATGGTGGTCCGTGGCTCAAATGCTGAGTAAAATAGTGGGCCCTGGTGTCAATAAAAAGGTTGAAAACCACCGCACTAAGGGACACGGGGGAGCACTGAGGGAAACAAACATTCGAGGACTCTTCTTTTCGCGAAACCCTTTCTGAGAGAGAGTTGGGAGAGGGAGCAGCAGCACAGCTGGAGTATTCGGTGGATCCGTGGGGGCGCTGGAATCTGACAGCCCCCCGCTGTGGCAATCACAGGCCGGGGAGCCTCCTTATTTGTTTAGCAGCCACCAAATAAATAACAACATTCAAGACTCTGAACTAAACAGCCGCTGTCTCTGTCTCTCTCTCTCCGTCTCTCTTCTTCTCCTGCTCAGATCTTCCTCTTTGCCTTACACTAGTGCATCCACCGTCTGTTGGCTTTGTCTCTCTCTCTCTCTCTCTGCTTCCCTATATCTGACAGTTATTTCTATCTTTGTAGCGGCGCCGTGTCTACCTGTCTGCTTCTGCTCACACAGCCAGAGGCTAGCTGTTTCTTTCTTCCTCTGTGGATCTCTACTCCTCCCCTCCTCATGTGTTTCTCTTGCATTTCTGACTGGGTAAACTGCTTTACTCCGGCAAAAGAAAAAACACGTATGTTACATAAATCGTTTTTTTTTCTCCCCCTTCTCCACCAATAATGATGAATAGAGTACGCTTTTTTGCAGATTATACAAGGATTTTTTTTACCAGGCTTCCGCGTAAATCGTCAAACCACACGGGAGTCGACTCAGAACATGAAAAACGATATTGATACGGTTCCCTGTCTATTAATCTGCCCTTCTGTACCTATTTTTTGCTTCTAATGTTTGCTCTTCCCTTCTTCTGACACGCTGTCATCTCTCAAACTGGAGCGTACAGTGTGTAAGAGCGATGACGCCTCTCAAATGCTCCACAAACACTATTGTGTCTACTTTGAGCTTCAACCCACTAAGTGATAATTTCACTTTGAGCCAGCCAACAGTCAGTGAGTTTTAAACGCTTATATCTCAGGCACTAAGTGGTTCTCAGAACATTACACATCATACAAATTCCTAATCAGTCATAAGCAACATTATTTCTCCCCGGTTGTCCCCAATCCACTTAGTGACGCTGCACTGAAGTGGCATTTCTGGAAGTGGCTGTGTGTGTTTTTTCCTCTTTATAGGCAGGTAATTTTGCCTGACAGCAATTATCGATAAAAAATAATTGGAAAAAAATTACTGGCGGTGAATAGACACTCCAGGGGGTCCGGGGATGTCAGAGGTTGACAGCTAACAAAGTCACGGGAGGAAGGTGTATTGAAAAATGACAGCGTTGTACGTTTGCAATGTGAAACAGAGTCCTCCTGCCCCGTTCCATTGCACACAAATGGACAGTCGTGCATGAAGTCATCAGCAGTCTCCTATATCCTGCCAGAAACCCCATTGATCGGCATTTAAACCTTCACTCGGGAGAAGCCGGTGCGCTGCGCCGCGGAAATTTATGGAGAACATTAGAGTCCCCCTGCCTGAAGACCACTGGATACATCACGGTGAAAAAGTGTGACAGTAAAGTGTTAGTGCGTTGTGTTTGACTCCAGAACGACGGGGTTACGGTCGCTGAGTTATGGACGGTTAATTGTTGCTTGCTAACTGATGATGGTTAGGTCATCGCCTCTGTTGTTGGGCAGCTTTTGTTGTTAGATGAGAGTTGCTTTGTATAGAGCCAAAGCAACCATTCACAACATGTGTGCAAGACATCCACCGGTGCAGGGCCACAAGGATACTGCATGTTTCCCTCCCCCCAAATAATTGGCAACAGGGCCGGACTGTTGCAACCCCATGCCATTTTCTCCTGCCCGCCCAATTGGGAAATGTTACATCCGCCCCTGATTGGCAAGACACTTAGATTTGTTTTTGGCAAACGAGGTGTTTTTTTTTTTGTTTTTTTTTTTTTTTTTTTTCAGAAAACGATGCTTTACACAGAAGATCAAGCAAAGGAAAGTTACACAATTATAGAGAGAAAAAATAAAATATTCATAATACAAAAAGTGTGATTAAAAAACATTAAACAAATTTTGTTTTAATAATAGTTTGGTATGTCGATCTTTTATTCTAGCTTGTAGCGAAACTAGCAAAAAACTACGCTATTATTGATAAGTATATTACGTGGGGAGCAAAAACAGTACAACGCCAGCGGAGCACAGTTATTAGTTTGATCGTTTGCCTTTTTTTCTACACCAGATCGCAGGGTGTTTTCAAATGAATACCAAGTTTTACTATTTGCAGTGGAACGCCTAGGCGAGTTTAAGTGATGAGGGAAGAGAGAGGTTTTTGTATAGGTGCTGGTAGAATACATTCCATACAACATATTGTGTTATGTAGTTTGTAGACTGCATTCTCACTGGAACTATACAGGAAACATGGACTGTAATCCAAGAAGAACTGAGATTCAAGTCTGTGGTGTCACAAATTTGGAAACACACACACACACACACACGCACACACGCACGCACGCGCACACACACACACACACACACACAGATTTAGACAGACTGAAACAGGATTTGGGTGCAAAATCTGTGAAGTGTGCTTTGCTGTGTCTTTTAAATCAAATTATATTAATTCTCTTATGGCCATTTTGTAAAACAGCGATCTATTCCTTACACACACATGCGCATGCACACACACACACACACACACACACACACACACACACACACACACACACACACACACAGAGTGCCATTTATTATTGCAAGCTGCCGTCCATAATAGCGGTTTCTGTTTGAATGAGACTTTGACAGGGGATACCGTGGCAATAATAGCTCCAGGTTCCCGTAATTAAGTTTACGGATGAAATATCTGAATGCAAGTGAGAGTTGAGGCCAAAAAATGTTGTTGTGTTGTGTGTGCTGGGAGGAGAAAACGCTGAGCAGGGTGTTTCTCTGTATAGCAGCAGTCCCCACACCATCACAGGTTTAAGACGTTTAATGTTACTGGCCACTGACAGGGGGGAGCCCAGATAAAATAGCAGGGGTACAAAGGGTGGTAGGCGGGGAGGGAGGGGGCTCCATGCAGGCGAGGGTGGTGGCGGTGGTGGTGGTCTGCGAAGATTTATGAAGTTATTGATTGGCCTGTTGGGCTATCACTAACCTTCAGCCGTCACGCGAGGGGGAGAGGGTTAGAAAGCTAATAAAGAATTTTCGGAAAGGGGGGGAGACCGGGGTGCGCTTTTTTTTCTTCCCAACATCTTTTTTTTTGCCAACTCCACCAAATATTAATCTCCTAATTTTTAATTTTTAATCCAGACAGAGCGGGAAAATAAATGCCTCTGTCCAGCAGGGCCATGGTAAATAATTAAAATTGAAAATTGATTGTTTGCGCCAGAGCCGGGATTTATGGGCTAGGGGCTCCGCCGCGGCCCCGGGGGACCCACTCCCACGTCTACACACACCGCACCGTTCCCGTGTGCTAAGCATTTTTTCACATTATTCCCCACCTAATATGCTAAGGAGAGCGGGTAGAGGGGGGTATGGGGAGGGGGGGTATGTCTATGTATGTGTGTGTGTGTGGGGGGGGGTGCTTTGTTAGATGACTCCCGGAGTATTTTATTATTTTTACGGAAATCAATGGATCGGAACCACCACACACACACACGTGCGCTGCTGCGGCTGCATGCCCCTCGTGCACATGCCTCTAATATTTATTTCAATGTCCTGTCAATAAATATAACAAGGTTAGTTTTATATCAGTTTACCTGGGGAATTCGATTGGGGGGAAGTTATATTTGTTATGCCCGATTAAAAAAAGGCAATCGATGGAGCTGAAAGTACCACAGCGCAGACACCCCCTCCCCCATCCCCCACCCCTCCTCCCTCCCGCCACAGACCTCCCCCAAACCCCCCCCCCCCCCCCCCTCCGCCACTCCCCCCCCATACCATTTCTCCTACCTACCTCCCCTTTTGGCAACAGGCAATATGTAATGCATGTTACACAGTTGTTCTGGGTCATTCTTTACCGCTTGACTTCAAAATGGCCCACATCTCTAATGTGTACACCCCGACACACACACACCCCGACACAAACACCCGCATGTACACACACACACACACACACACACACACACACACACACACACACACACACACACACACACGCACACACACACCCACAACACACACACACGTAGCTCCTGTCCGCGTGATTACAAACGGGGGAAATGTCCTCGCCTCCCACCAGCGGTGGCCCACCACCACGTCAGCCCCACCTGACTAATGCACTCTGGGAAAACAAATAATGGTCCTCTGGTTTAAATTAATGAGCGAGGAAATGTGCCTCGCCTAACGTTTCTTTTTTTCCTTTCTTTTTCATATAACACTGACCTGCTGTACAGCATGTATGTGGGTGTTCGCCGCCATTATAATTCACTTGGTGTTGTATAGCTTGTCATCCTCCTCCTCCTCGCGAACCAAACTCTCCCCGCAGTGGTTGGAACTGATCACCTGTGGCTTTCAGAACATTATTTCTGATTAGTTGGTTCCTTTAAAAAGTGTTATTATTTTTCCCCCACACCACAGGTTAAGCGTTCAAGTCCAGGGCCGCGCACCGGGCTTTGTCGGGTGTGTATATGCGAACACAATAGACCTTTCAGTAAGCCCCTCCCTAAACTGTTATGGTCCAATCAGGGGTGTAGTAGAGGGGGGACCCGGGGGGACATCGTCCCCCACTTCTCTCACATCTGAAATATTTGTGGGGCAAAAGTAGACCTATGTTTTTTGTCTGTCATTTACTTTTATGGATACAATCAGGCATTGTAAACAATCTTTCTCAATGCTATACTTGTTTCAATAGCGTGTCTGTGTGTGTTGCGCAGGTGCACGCGAATGCACGTGCCTTAAAGGGGAATTCCACTTATTTTCAATATTTTACTGTCATTAATATACATTAGAGATGTTGACATGGTAAAAAAAAGCCCCCCCCATTCTGTGTTTCCTAGAAATGGAGGTCTGAAAAAAATCATTAGCATGGTGAAATACATCTTGATGACATCATCAAGATGTGTTTCACCATGTTAATGAGAATTCCAGCCAAAATGAAAATGGCTGGAATTCCCCTTTAAGAGGCGTCCCCCCACTTCTAAAAGTCCCACTACAACACTGGGTCCAATCACAGCTAAACATAACATGTGACAGACAAACCTCTTCAACAATAGTTTTCTTGCATAATAAAACATTGTTTTAAAGAATAAATGTCACACACACACATTTTTCCACTGTATATAGCAGGCCTTGTTGACAGATTTGGAAGAGATTTTGTGTTTACAAAAATGAACCAGTTTTTAATGTATAATGTCCATTAAATTTACAATGGGATGAATGAGCCCGGCTGGAAAACACTGGGGAGAGGACGGTGCGTCTATTGGCCCATGTACAGGGGATAAGGGGTGTCATTCGTCACAGTAGGTATATACTCCTATGCAGTGTTGTAGTGGGACTTCTAGAAGTGGGGAACGCCTCTTAAAAGCGAATTCCACCCATTTTCAATGTTTTTTTTTTCTGAGAGCGTACATTTGTACGCTCTCAGAAAAAAGGAAACCCATTAACATGGTGAAGCTTGAAGCTTGAACATCTTGATGATGTCATCAAGATGTATTTCACCATGCTAATGATTTTTTTCAGACCTCCATTTCTAGGAAACACAGAATGGGGGAACTTTTTTTATCATGTCCACACAACATCTCTACTTAAGGTATATTAATGACATAGTGCAAGCATGCACTTGCATTTGCATGCGCATTTGCGTGCACCTGCGCAAGACACACCAACACGCTATTAAAACAAGTATAGCATATTGAGAAAGATTTGTTTATGCTTAATTGTAAATAGTAAATGACAAGACAAAAAACATAGGCCTACTTTTGCCCCAAAAATATTTTAGATGTGAG
The DNA here is from genome assembly GCA_039105355.1 of Benthosema pterotum. Taxonomy (NCBI): domain Eukaryota; kingdom Metazoa; phylum Chordata; class Actinopteri; order Myctophiformes; family Myctophidae; genus Benthosema; species Benthosema pterotum. The sequence continues at coordinate 23,452,003 of CM076967.1, forward strand.
AAGTGGGGGGACGCCGTCCACCCTCCACTACCCCCCTGGTCGCAGGGGAGTGTTGGAAGGGAGGAGTATATGACCAAGCTGTCCTCTCGGTGGAGGCTCCTTCACAGGCAGGAGTCGTGCGATACGGCAACAGTGACAATGCAGAAATATGTTGGAATTAATTGGCATCATTTCTAAATTTAGGACAAAAAGCTCTTCAAAATAATCGCCTATACTCTAAATTTCACAGGATAAAAAAGTGTTATTTTCACCAAGAGGAGCTAAAACATAACCTAAAACAATATATTATTTTTATTTTTGTTTTCCTTTTTGCTCCTGCATGGTGTTGAGAATGCTCTGTGTCAAAACATCTAAATATGACTAAATATGAATATAGGCAGTATAGGAACATAATGCCTTATCTCATATACAGTCCTTTTCTATTTTATTTAAACAAATTTAGGTTCACAAATGCACCGTATAAGGCACAGCATGTTTAAACAATAGGAAACAGAAATTATGAACTATAAGACAAGTACAATAGAAGCTGCCATGTAGAATGAATTACCATTCATTGATTTATCAGATGCATCATGATCACAATGTCACAAGGAGAATTATCATATACTCTATCATGCTACAGCATTGCTGTACGCTCGTAGTGACACTTTTTTCCTTCCCCCTTTTTTCAGTAACATAATTGAATTCTCCTGTCCTTCAGTGGAGCCACCTTACGATGTCGCTCTCTAAGCACTGCGCTGGCAGAAATTCAAATTTCTTCCCCCGTTACTGTCAGTGAACACCGAGATAACCCTCCGCTCGGTTCTATCTTAATAATTAAAACACAGTGGGTATGAAGTAGCGCGTACTGCTCCTTTATTTATGAGTGAACCACACACACTGAAGTGATTGTGTTGAAACTAGGCAAGACCTTGATCTCTGACATGCAGGGTTTGGATTCACTGGGCTCTTTGAATATCAATGCCGAGACACCATCACCCCTCACCCGCTGCAACCCAAGCCTCTCCCCAATCCCTGCACACACCGTACGCACGCACACACACACCCACAGAGGCACGCACACACACACACGCACACACACACACACACACACACACACACACACACACACACACACACACACACACACACACACACACACACACACACACATGCACACATAGGGCTGAAAGTATGCAAAGTATCAGGACTTACACGGGGACAGGCACCTGTCACGCACATACTGTATCGTGTGTGTGTGTGTGTGTATGAGCATGCTTGCTGTCACGTCAGTACCAAGTATACTCTACATCTCGAGTGCAGAAAGTAAAGATTTCATGGTATTTTTTACTCTACCTGAGTATTTCCCTTTCTTGATACTGTATACTTCTTCAGTTATTTTACAGATTTATATTATGAACAATGCATTGCGTTATTAATCAAAATAATACAAGCAAGGATTAAATGGACATGATTCTGTAATAGCAATTTTGTAAAGCATAATTTTGATGTCAATAACGCTGTACTTTTTCACGAGTAACGATTTTGAATGCAGGGCTTTGCTTGTACCATACGTAAAGTTAATGTTAATTTTACTTTCCTGGGAATAAAACTGGTTCTCTTCCTCCACAACCACTATCACCACCACTATACCAGCACCATGGTGATAGATACCTCCCAGGTAATATTCCCAACCTGTGGGGACCCCAGAAATCATTTGGGAAGGTAACAGATATAGGGAATAGGAATATATGTACAGCAGGTGGGCAGGAGATGGGAGAAGGTAGGTAGATCCATACAGTACTGTATGTGTAATCGGTGGGAGCAGATTGGGAGTAGGCATAGGCAGGCATATATTCACAGAAGCATGGCAGAAGACAGAGGAGCACCAGCCGTAGGATGGAAGAATCCACATGACAAGGAGGAACCATGATTTGGGCTGGAGGATCTTCTTCCTTAGCCTAATGGGAGAGTGTGCATTCACAGTTTCTCACCGATCGATCGCTCCAGCAGTATAACCTCGCAAAAGGGGCCTTCCCACAAAGTTTGGAAGGAAATCACAGCTAATTGGGAAAAGAAAATGAGACACCAGACAGATATACAACAGGATCAGATGCCGACAGAGATACTTTATACTATACCAGTGGTTTTCAACCTTTTTGACACGAGAGCCCACTATTTATTCAGAATTTGAGCCACAGACCACCATTTGAGGACATTTTAGCCCCACAGACCCCGAAACTAAAGATTTCTTGTGCTTGTGTCCACAATTCCAGGCTGGATTTGGGAAATATACAATATACATTAATGGTCAAAATGACCATTAATCTTTTACATTCTCTAGTAGACCTGGGCTAATTCAGATGAATATTTCAACTCTTGAGAGTGTAACGGTTACGCTCTTAAGTGTATAGTTAACTTTAATAATAGTTATCTGGTTAACTTTCATTCATTTGGCTGGGGACCACCTGGAACTCACTCAAGGACCACTGCAGTATACGGTTTAAGGTTTGGACATGGGAGCAGTAGCAAAACGTGTGTTTAAAAGGTCTATGGGTTTGGTACACACACACACACACACACACACACACACACACACACACACACACACACACACACACACACACACACACACACACACACACACACACACACACACACACACACACACACACACACACACACAATACACATGCACAGACGTACAGGCATATGATGCATTTAATGTACAGATGTAGTAAGGTGTTTTTGGCTGTCTTAGGCAGGGCATTTTGCCCATGAAATATGCCATTTTTAAAGTGTTATTCGGTTTTGGGGGAGCGTTAACTGTTTTGCGAAAGTGACTTCAGTTTGGAGAAATGAGCAACAGAGAAAAACTGTAAATTAGCCCAGGAATTTTTACTTTGAGGAATACAAAATACTAGAGAGAAGTGAAATCAATTATGGCTTGACTGTGTTGTATGTGAAGAATACAGAGGAAGCAAAGGAGCCGTGTGTGCGCACGGCTGCACATGTGTGTGTGTGTGTGTGTGTGTGTGTGTGTGTGTGTGTGTGTGTGTGTGTGTGTGTGTGTGTGTGTGTGTGTGTGTCTGCCTGCCTGCTTGCATGCGTGCGTGTGTGTTTTGCAAATGTGTTTGTGTCTGTAAAGAGGGAGGGATATAGTTATGTGCAAAGATATGGAGAGAGAAAACAGGCACCTCTTCCTACAACACCTGCCCAGTGTGCACATATGCCACACACACACAATGCACGCCAGGGGCGGATGTAAAATTTCCCAATTGGGGGGGGGGGGGGGGGGGGGGGGGGGGGGAGGAAAAATGGTAAGGGGGCGGCTTCATCGCCCGTGGCACGAAGCGACACAGGCGAAGTCGCACCCATCAGCATCAGTTGTTGTTGAAGTTGCAACAGACACGCAGCATGCATAAAGCTAAAGGTCTGACTCAGAGAGTTTTCTGTTTTCAATGATGAAATGCTGTTGGTTTAGTGGTGACACAGCTGTAGTTCGTTAGTAGCAGTAGTAGTGTTTCAAATCATTTTAAATATAAGCACTTTAATTTGAAATATCTTGGGTTGTTTTGCATGCCATCATGTTTGGTGGGGCAGACTGGGCATTTAGGGAGGCGTTGCCCCCCCATGCACATGCCTATAGATCCGCCCCTGATGCACGCATGCACACACACACACACACACACACACACACACACACACACACACACACACACACACACACACACACACACACACACACACACACACACACACCACCGCCAAGACTGTCAGACATTGCCAGAAGGCTGTGAGCTAAAAAATGTATGTATATTACATTACTGTACGTTCAGTCTTGTGCTGGAAAGAGAGGCTCTATGTGACACTGTTCCTCTGCTACAGTTGAGAAAATGAAAATGGCAGCTTTTATTCAATTATTCTGTCCCGTTTGCTAGAATACATAATATGGACCTTAGTTTTGTGTTGAAATTTATCTGAGTAACATGTGCCTCAGATCCGTCTATTGTCACGGATAAAAATGGACATACAGTATATATTGATAATATTCTGATAGTGATATTGATATTATTAAATATTATATAGTAATAGTTATAGCAAGAATGGATTGCATTTTATAGCGCTTTTCTATGCACAGCGTGATACTCAAAGCGCTTACAATGGTCCATTCATTCATACATTAATAATATATAGTAATAGTTATAGCAAGATGAGATGCATAGCAGCAATGGTTCATAATGTAATAAGATCATAAGCACATAATGGAATGACAGATGTTTCCTTAAAGGACGACTTCACACCTTTCAAACTAAATCCATATAATTGGTCCTCACTAATGTACAGCTAGGGTAAAATACCAGTAGTTTTTGTTCTACTCCGTCTGTGTCTCATAGGAGTGCTGTGGGCAGCTCAGAAACATGTATCCATGCATGCATCATTCAGCAGAATTCTTTAAAAACATTTTCATATATATATATATATATATATATATATATATATATATATATATATATATATATATATATATATATATATATATATATATATATATATATATATATATATATATATAGATTTAAAGGTAGGGGAAGTGATTTCACTTTTGTCAGATATCACCCAAAAAAAAAAAATTCTGTTAAAATGCTCTATTATAAGGTGTGGAAACCACATATGGAGTTTCCCCCTCCCCCACGTTAGCAGAAGAGCTAATAAAAGTTCCCCAGGTCACCACAATTCTCCTCCAATCAGGAGCGAGCAGCAGGTTCACATAGTGTAGCTACTGTTGGGGGCCCCTAGTGCACCAGGCTGGTACTACACCATGAATTTCAAATCACTTCCCCTACCTTTAAATATAATTTTATTAACGGTAGAATGATGGCTTCCACTTTCAAAATGCAACTTTTCAGGAATAGAAAGCCTGCCGTTTCTATTACTGTCAATGATGCTCACAGAAGACAGGTTTCATGTTTCATGTGTTAGTGAGGACCTATTTATTTATTATAGGTTGAAAAGTGGTGAAGTGGTCCTTTAATGTAATATTATATTACATTAAGAACCTTACATAGCCACTCATGATGTAATAACACTTCATTATTGTGAAAATGGTTCATTTTGATGATAAAAGTGTTACATTGTAATAATCGGTATCATTTTGGTAACATGGTCAATATCATGGTCGGTAAACCAGTGGTTTTCAACCAGCGGTCCGGGGACCACCAGTGGTCCTTGAGAGGGTTCCAGGTGGTCCCCAGCTAAGTTGTTTAACCAGATGTAACTCTTGAGAGCGTAAAAATGAAACCAAATGGACCCTTGCGGGTCAATTTGGTTTCATTTTTACGCTCTCAAGAGTTAAAATATTCATTGAATGTGAATTAGTCTACACAAGTCTACACAACTAGAAGACTAATGGTCATGGACAGAAGCAACATACTGTAAATCTTTAGTTTTGGGGTCTGTGTGGCCTCAAATTGTGGTCTGTGGCTCAAATGCTGAATAAATGGTGGGCCCTGGCATCAACAAGGTTGAAAACCCCTGTCATAAACAGTATCATGAACAGTATCACTATCAGTAACATTATCAGTATCATGGTCAGTATCATAGCATTGTGTCACTAACATGGTCAGTATCATAGCATTGTGTCACTAACATGGTCAGTATCATAGCATTGTGTCATTAACATGGTCAGTATCATAGCATTGTGTCATTAACATGGTCAGTATCATATCATTGTGTCACTAACATGGTCAGTATCATGGTCAACTCCACAAAACTCCTGAGTAACTGCATTCAATTTCTCCACATTTCCTTGGTTACATAACACAAACATTGTCATTGTTACAGTTCACATTAAGTCTCCTCCTGATTGGGGCATATATACAGGTGCTGGTCAACGAATTAGAATAATTTGAAATAGTGCAACCTTAAAATCTTTGAATGCATTTCTTGTGCAGAAAGCAAATCAGGTGTTCACCGCACCTGTCCTACTGGTTAGAGTAATCACAGAACTGTTACCTGTAAAAAAAATTTGCTCAGCTGAGCTTTCCAAAAGGCCCATTTAGGCCATTTAACTGTGACACTGTTGTTTCATTGAATTAGAATAATGGAGAAACCGTTTCATTGAATTAGAATAATTTTTATTATAATTAGAATCATCATTTTCTCAGTATTTTGTGGCTGCCCCCTTGGCTTGTATGACTGCCTGAAGTCTCCGTGCAGGGGTTGACACTAAGGTCTCCAAGGCACTTGCCCATCAGGCAAGTGCAAATCAGGTTCTACTTGTCCTCAGGTCATGGTCACTTGCCCCCCCAAAAATATATTGTAAATTTTGCTTTTAAGTTTACTTCCTACTTGGGTGCTTTCAACAGGTGGTCCAGGGACCACCAGTGGTCCCTGAGAGGGTTCCGGTGGTCCCCAGCTAAGTTGGTTAACCAGATGTAACTCTTGAGAGCATAAAAATTAAACCAAATGGACCCTTGCGGGTGCATTTGGTTTCATTTTTAATTCATCACCTTAATTAGCCCATAGTGGTCACAGACCCAGTGGTCCCTGACCCCAGCAAAATGAGAGTTTGGAACCAAATGGACCTGGGAGAGAGATAGGTAGAGATAGCTAGTTCTTCAAATCGATGCCATGGACAGGGCTTGACACTAACACTTGCCCACTTGCCCGGGGCAAGTAAAAAAAATGGTGGGGCAAGTGAAGACTGCTACCTGGTTGCCCGATCGGGCAAGTGTGCAACTTCGTGCACTATAACACAACACAAGATAAATTTGTCTTGAAGGCAGTCATTGCACTCTGCCTCTGTGTCTTTCCCTGTTTTCTAGCTGTCTCTACCTATCTCTCTCCCAGGTCCATTTGGTTCCAAACTCTCATTTTGCTGGGGTCAGGGACCACTGGGTCTGTGACCACTATGGGCTAATTAAGATGATGAATTTTAACTCTTGAGAGCGTAAAAATGAAACCAAATGGACCCGCAAGGGTCCATTTGGTTTAATTTTTATGCTCTCAAGAGTTACATCTGGTTAACCAACTTAGCTGGGGACCACCTGGAACCCTCTCAGGGACCACTGGTGGTCCCCGGACCACCTGTTGAAAGCACCCAAGTAGGAAGTAAACTTAAAAGCAAAATTTACAATATGTTTTTGGAGGGGCAAGTGACCAACTGACCATGACCTGAGGGCAAGTAGAACCTGATTTGCACTTGCCCGATGGGCAAGTGTCTCGGAGACCTTAGTGTCAACCCCTGCACGGAGACTTCAGGCAGTCATACAAGCCAAGGGGGCAGCCACAAAATACTGAGAAAATGATGATTCTAATTATAATAAAAAATATTCTAATTCAATGAAACGGTTTCTCCATTATTCTAATTCAATGAAACAACAGTATCACAGTTAAATGGCCTAAATGGGCCTTTTGGAAAGCTCAGCTGAGCAAATCCTTTTACAGGTAACAGTTCTGTGATTACTCTAACAAGTAGGACAGGTGCGGTGAACACCTGATTTGCTTTCTGCACAAGAAATGCATTCAAAGATTTTAAGGTTGCACTATTTCAAATTATTCTAATTCGTTGACCAGCACCTGTAATATAGTAAAAGCTCAGCAGCATTGCGTGCAGTAGTGTTTTCTCTGCCCAGGCTCAGCAGCAGGGGAACACAGCCTTGCATGTCTTATCCAACCCTGGCAGGCATCCGCAGGAACGTCTCTGCATGCCTCCTCCATCGCCTGCAGCAGGGTCACTCACTCATGGGGCGATGTGGAAAATACACCTTCCAGCACAATGCTGGGAATTATTATTCTTCAATTAAATTAAGGAAAGGTGAATATGGGGATAGAAATAATGCAGGAAACGTGGTGGATACTCAATGAACCAGTCATGGACCAGAGCACATCCCAAATGAACCCCCGTAGCTCTTCCTGCTTGTGGCAGGATGAAGAGGATGTTGTGCTACAGTGGCTCTCAAACATTTTCACATCGATGACCCCCATATCGATGAAATGGACAAGGTCACAATGAGCTTGAAGATCACCTTCTTTTGAATAGCCAAAGCAGCATAAGAATTGGTTAATATTGGTATCCAACTTGGAATCCAATGAATTCCAACTGGGGTTAGGGTTAGGGTTCGATCATCTACTCTCTCTACCTTATTTGCAATTAGCAAATTTGTGAGAAAGTATGAAAAATTCTATAGAGTAAGGGATTTGTGTTGTCATTTGAGTGCAAAGGCAAGGGAATTGTACGATTACAATTTAGGCATTTAGCAGACACTTTTACGGTAATCCAGAGCGACTTACATCAAGTAAAAACAGTGCAATATATCATATGCGTACAGATGAATTGTATGTATATGATATATGATATGAATTTACAAATTACAATTTACGCAACCAATTTCCCTTGGTTGCGTAAACAACCAAGGGAACCAAACTGTAATAGTCAAACTAATACAAGTGTCCAATATCACACACACACACACACACACACACACACACACACACACACACACACACACACACACACACACACACACACACACCCATCCCCTGACCCCTACACCCCTACACTGTTAATAGGACATGTCCAAATCACTGCTGTCGCATTAGCAGCTAACCGCTAAAGCAGGCGGAATTTAAGTGTTGCTAACCGAGCGTGCCTGGTTTATTATGCCTTGTGTGAATAATAAAACACCCTCTCTCTCTCTCTCTCTCTCTCTCTCTCTCTCTCTCTCGCTCCCCCTGACACATCCTCTCTGCCGTCACAGTATTCTCCATACATGGGTGAACTTGGCAGAGCACTTTGTTTGAACACTGAGTAGATTGCCATGTATCGTGAATATTTAACTTTCTCTGGCAGGCCACCGCTAACGTTGTTACAGAGCGCGGGGAAAGATTAGAAAGGCCCCGCCGCCCCGCTGATTACACAGGGATGAGCAAACGTCTGCTCTGTCTGTGCACCACCTCTCTCTCTCTCTCTCTCTCTCTCTCTCTCTCTCTCTCTCTCTCTCTCTCTCTCTCTCTCTCTCTCTCTCTGGTTATAACAGACATCGAAATGTCCATGATTGGTGGACAAGCAAAATAGCCCTAGATAAAAAATGAATACAGAGGCACAAGAAATGCGAACAAATGTACATGTCGGCCAGTGTTACAGTAAAGTGAGCACTGGTCGCATATGAAATGGACCACCTCCTCTGTGTTTTCCTAGATATATGTTGTATAATGAATGTGTGAGAGAGAGAAAGAATGTTCCATCTTTTACTGCAAGTCAGGGTTTGTGTGGCGTATTATGCGGGTGTAATACCTTGTTTCTTAGCCTCCCCTCATCGTCTCCCTCCCACCCAGCTCCCCTTCACTCCTCTTCCCCTCTTTTGTTTCTAACTAGCTTCCTCTCCCTTCATTACATACCCACCCACACCCCCACCATATTGTCATTTGTCCCTCATTTCTTTTTCTCTCCTTACTATGTACTCTCTCGTTCTCTTCTCTCCCCCCATACCCATCCTCCTCTCTCTCTCATCTTGTGCAGGGGTGGTCCCCAGGGAGGGTGTTTTCATGTAACACGCCAACAAGCGGGAGGGAGAGGACGAGAGGCGAGGAGACTTAAGTGTCCCGCTAAACTGCGTGTGCTTTTCTCTCTCTCTCTCCTCAGTGTTTGGTTCTATCCATCCCTGTCTCCTTCCCTCCCCTCCTCTCTCCCTCCTCTATTACCTGCTTCATTTCCTCCTCTCTCACCCAGAAGACTGTTGGCTCTGCACATTCTTGGAGTCACACTCTAAACGGGTGCTGTTTTTTTTTCTTACAGTTTTTCTTCTTTTTTTGTTATTATTATTTTTGGACTTGTCAGTAAAGCATAAACCTCTCTCTCTCTCTCTCTCTCTCTCTCTCTCTCTCTCTCTCTCTCTCTCTCTCTCTCTCTCTCTCTCTCTCTCTCTCTCTCTCTCTCTCTCTCTCTCTCTCTCTCTCTCCGAAATGTCATATCTATGACTAGCTGGTTTTGCTTTATTTATTTTTCCTGAATATTTCCTGTGTCATGGACGCAAAATTTTCTGTTTTTTAAAACAATTCTCTTAATTTGTATATATTAATATTTTGACAAAATGACACCTACAGTTTTACAGGACAGAGCTACACAAATTAACACCACATCATGGCCACTCACAGTAGCCTATATTATAAAGCTGAAGGACGTAATCAAAACAGTAAAGATGGAGTATTCTTTAAATAGCTAGATGACATGATAAACCACTCTGGTGACCAAACTACTCAGAGAGTAGTTTGTTGACTCCAGTACAGTCACTACTACACAGGTCTTGACACTAACACTTGCCCGCTTGCCCGGGGCAAGTAAAAAAATGGTCGGGCAAGTGAAGACTGCTACCTGGTTGCCCGATCGGGCAAGTGCAACTTAGTGCACTATAACACAACACAAGATAAATTTGTCTTGAAGGCAGTCATTGCACTCTGCCTCTGTGTCTTTCCCTGCTTTCTAGCTATCCACAATTCCAGGCTGGATTTGGGAAACAAAACAGGCAAATTAACATACACATCAAAATGACCATCAATCTTCCACATTCTCTAGTTGTGTAGACCTGGGCTAATTAAGATGATGAATTTTAACTCTTGAGAGCGTAAAAATGAAACCAAATGGACCCGCAAGGGTCCATTTGGTTTCATTTTTACGTTCTCAAGAGTTACATTTGCAAAATTTACAATATATTTTTGGGGGGCAAATGACCATGAGCTGAGGGCAAGTAGGACCTGACTTGCACTTGCCCGATGGGCAAGTGCCTCCGAGACCTTAGTGTCAACCCCTGCTACATACAGTATATTCCATTTGACCAAGTAAGAGCATGCTTCTGTGTGTTTTGTAATCAACATACAATATCTTGAGAACCGGTCACCTCAATAGCCTCCAATTTGACCCACATGTTCCACAGCATCACTGCATGGAGCAGGGGGATAAACCTGGTCCAGAATCACACAGAAAGCCTCTGAACAAAATGCACATCACCAGGGGTGTAGTGGAGGGGGGATGCGGTCTTGTCATTTACTGGATACAAATAAGCATTGTAAACAATCTTTCTCAATATGCTATATTTGTTTTAATAGCGTGTCTGTGTGTGTTGCGCAGGTGCATGCAAATGCAAGTGTGCATGCACGTGTCTTAAATCGGAATTCTACTATGTCATTAATATAGCTTAGGGATGTTGTGTGGACATGATAAAAAGTTCCCCCATTCTGTGTTTCCAAGAAATGGAGGTCTGAAAAAATCATTAGCATGGTGAAATACATCTTGATGACATCTTCCTTTTTTTCTGAAAGTGTACACTCTCAGGGAAAAAAAATGACAATGGGTGGAATTCCCCTTAAAGAGGTGTCCCCCCAATTCTAAAAGTCCCACTACAACACTGCAGATCACCTCTAGACAGTATATAGAGCTGACCTGTGCTGACATCACAATGAATACATTACAATGACAACCTCACCCTTCATTAGACAAATGGTCTGACCTGGTCAACCCCAATGGCCACAATTATACTAAAGTATTTTCATATTTTCATATTTGGAAGACTGACCCCCAACCTGATGAAATAGGATGATAAAAAAAAATCCTTGGTTAAGAAAGGAATAAAGTCGACATGTTTCTTGGAAAAGGCTATGCGGGACCAAGCTTCCTAATGGGCCAAGGCCAGTCCTTCACAACAGTCTCTGTGGGTTTTGCATTAGCCTGTGGTAAGGTCAAGGCCTACGGGCCAGACCCAGGCCAGCAGCGGGGCCTATTACTCCTGAAGGAAATTGATTATTGATTGGGAGCGACGACAGACCTGATTGAGGGAGGGGAAGGGGAGAAAGAGAGACAGGGAATGAGAGAAATAATAGAGAAAGAGAGAGAGAGAGAAAGGATAGGGTTCAATACAGGATGACTGAAGCCTGTCACACGATTGGAATCGAAATGGAGAAGTAGCACATTTACATACACTATGTAAGTCATATATGTCCCAACCTAGATTGACATTGTGGCTCCTTACTTTGTTGTTTCTGACTTTATTGGTTTGTAATGTTCTTTTATTCTTTCTTTTCTTTTCTTTTCTGCTCCAACCGTCAATGCATATTCTGCAGCCTACTATAATAAGAAATGGAAGCTTGCATGTGCGACTCTGCATGCGTGCGTGTGTACATGCGTGCGTGCATTCACGTGTGCTTGTGAAATACTGTAGGTGAAATACTGTAGGTGCGCATGTGTTCGCAGTGATGTACTGCTATACATGCACGCCAGCATGTGTGGCTGTGGCAGTGTGCGCGCACACACATGTGCGTGTGTGCGTGTGCGTGTGCGTGTGTGTGTGTGTGTGTGTGTGTGTGTGTGTGTGTGTGTGTGTGTGTGTGTGTGTGTGTGTGTGTGAGAGAGAAGGAGAGGTCTTAGTTCCTGTAGTGCTGACAGGTTCCTTGCATGTCCAGGCCACTCCAGACAAACCTTGGTTTGGTTTAATCTTATAATGGCTGAGAGAAGGCCTCCTTAAAGCAAATCACAATGCATTGACCAAAAGACTCATGCATTATTCACAATCAGAGTCCATCGATTTTTTCCCCCTTCATATTACACAACCCTAGAGTCACACAGGCCTGCATGCATGCGTGTACCCACCCACACACACAGACACACACACACACAGACATACACACGCACACACACATGCATACCCTCTTGCAGTACGTGCAGGGCGTAGGAAAAAATATGGACACATACTTACAAGCATGAACGTGCATGCACGCATCCTCACACACGTACACGTACACACACACACACGCACACACACACACACACACACACACACACACACACACACACACACACACACACACACACACACACACACCCACACACACACACACACACACACACACGCATGCACAGTGCCACACCCTGTTCTTTATTTGGTTTGATTTTATGTCAGTTAAATTATCTATTCTGCAGGGACTTATTGTGCAAAGCTTACAGAGAAAATTAAAAAAAAACTCTTTGGAAGTTATCAGAAGTTACCACACAAGATGATATTTATTAAGACAAACATGTTAACTCAAATTCCATCCTCAAATCAACAAAATGGTTGTCCAGGAGATTGGCTTTTTAAACTGCATTTAAAAACAAAACAAAACAAAACACTTGAATCTTGAATGTAGTGGCTTCTGAATGTCCAAATAAAGTATGACTAAATTGACACATTTTTTGTACTGCGCGTGTGTGCGTGTGTGTGTGTGTGTGTGTGTGTGTGTGTGTGTGTGTGCGTGCGTGCGTGCGCATGTCAGTGCACACACAGAAACACCCTCACTGCACCCCTGGTTAAATATTCATTACCCAAGCTATTACTACCATAATGTAAAATGATTGGAACGGCCAAACAGAATCCAGGTTGGCCTTCGACAAATGAAGAGCGACAGCAGAAGTGGTTTCGCAGGTGAGGGAACACTTGTCTTTTGGAACTTCTTACAGACATTGTGTTCCATATTAGTTCATACTGAACAAATCACCTCTCTCTCTCCCTACCATTCATTTCTTTTTACTACACCGTGGTTATCAATCATTGCTTATACAGGCAAAATCACTCTGCCAAAGTGAAATATTGGTTCAAGCGGTGTCAAATGTTTGCCGTCTGCATGGCATGCACGTCAATACCTTATGAAATATCAATTTGACCATAAAAACAAATTAAAGATTGCAGTAATGCTGAAAGGTATAAAATTGGTATTCTTTTTGCATAATACCGGCATATGTCCTTGACTTGGTCTGAAAATAATGATAGGTTAAAAACCAACTCTCTCTCTCTCTCTCTCTCACACGCACACACACACACACACACACACACACACACACAAGCACACACACAGACACACACACACACACACACACACACACACACACACACACACACACACACAGGAGGTATTGTATACTCAGCCCGGTGTGTCCTGACTTCCCTAATTGGCTCCTCTGCAGTGAGGTCCTGCCACTGAGGCATGGGGTGTGCCTCCTCTCCAAGGGAGGATCTACCCAGTCTGCCCCCCCAAACACGATGCCATGCAAAACAACCCAAGATATTTCAAATTAAAGTGCTTATATTTAAAATGATTTGAAACACTACTACTGCTACTAACTACAATTTTGGTACCACTAAACCAACAGCATTTCATCATTGACAACAGAAAACTCTCTGAGTCAGACCTTTAGCTTCATGCATGCTGCGTGTCTGTTGCAACTTCAACAACAAATGATGTTATTTTTCATGCTTTACTTGACTAATAAAAGTCCTGAAACCGAAAATGGTATGGGTGCGGCTTCATCGCCCGTGGCGCGAAGCGACACGGGCGATGAAGCCGCCCCCATACCATTTTCTCTTGCCCCTCCAATATGTTCTCTTGCCCCCACCAAATGGGACATGTTACATCCTGCTCTCCTCTCCTCTCCTCCTCTCCTGGCAGATATAGCCCCCCCACCACCCCTCCCAAACCCCATCACCTTTCCATCCGGCCTGTAGCCCAGGCAGGGGGGCTCCACCACCACCACCACCACCACTGAGGCACCTGCTCCTCATGGAGGTCTGGTGGACGTCTAGGGGAGGCGGGGACTGCCATTAGCCTGCCCTTCAACCTCTTATTTGTGTCACTCCTAAACGCTTTGCCTGGAATATCAAAGACCCCATTTGGTGCCGCAATACTATGTCACGCTATATGGGAAGTGCAATTATCAGTCTTAGTCGTTTTAATATTATTACTATTAATTAATATTATTATTACCCTTATTACTATTACTATTATTATTATTATTGCCCATTATTGTTATTACCCCAAATAGGTAAATAAACAATGCGGATTTATGTGTCTACAGATACTGGGGTGCTTTCAGCTGTGTGTTACATGATGGTATACTGTATATATAGGGGCTGTCAGTGTCAAATGAACATTGTCCCATTTTGAGGAGATAGCTGAGCAGTATTTGGCCTGAGGGGACACTTATAAACACATGAATATGGCCCCGACCCAGACACAAAGAGATGGCACTTTACACACTTAAGACACATGCGGCGGTGCGAGGAGTGTATACGGTGTGCGTACACACACACACACGCACGCACGCACACACACACGCACACACAGCATTTCTGCAAAGACAGACACAAACACAGACAATGTGGACACAAGCAAGACTCTGCAAGGTGTTGATGCATGCATAAATACACTCATGCATGTGCGAACACATGCGTGTTTGCAAACACGTGCGTGTGCACGCACGCGCACGCGAGTGTGCACACACACACATACTCTCTCTCTCTCTCTCTCTCTCTCTCTCTCTCTCTCTCTCTCTCTCTCTCTCTCTCTCTCTCTCTCTCTCTCTCTCTCTCTCTCTCTCTCTCTCTCTCTCTCTCTCTCTCTCTCTCTCTCTCTCTCTCTCTCTCTCTCTCTCTCTCTTCCACTCACCTTAATTGGCCCACCAAGCATCTCTTAAAAAGCCTTTGAGACAGAGTGAGGAGTGAGGGGAAAGAGAGGCGGGGTGGGTTGGTGGTTGGTGGTTGGGGGGACGTTGGGGGGGGTGCATGGTAGAGGTAGGCAGCCCTGTGTGTGTGTGTGTGTTTCTGTGGGTAATTACAGATGCAGATGCGCATTGCCACTTGCAACATGGCTGAATTCATTTTCATCTCCGCTCTGCCCTTCCCTGCGCCCCTGGGGAGGCGCACACAGAGCTTGTGTACGTGTGTGTGTGTGTGTGTGTGTGTGTGTGTTGTGTGTGTGTGTGTGTGTGTGTGTGTGTGTGTGTGTGTGTGTGTGTGTGTGTGTGTGCAAGAGAAAGAGAGAGAGAAAGAGAGAGGGAGAGTGTGTGTTTGTACAAGGCTGGGAATCTGCATAACGAGCTGTGAGAGATGGGAGAAAAAGTGAGAGATAGAGGAAGTTGGAAAAAGGACAGACAGACAGACAGACAGACAGACAGACAGACAGACAGACAGACAGACAGACAGACAGACAGACAGACAGACAGACAGACAGACAGACAGACAGACAGACAGACAGACAGACACGACACATTAACAATGACTTTGGCCCTTTCATTCAAATTACACAGAGGTAACGAAACCTATAATCAAATGGGGTTGAATGGTCTTTTGAAATTTGCTCCAACACCTATTACAGATGATAGTTATTGGATAGGAACAACAATATAAGGCTTCAGCCTACATGTTTTCGGTCTTATACTGTATATATATACAATGACAAAACATGAATGTATTGCCTTTAATGAGTAATGACCAAAATAAAACTACTACTATACTAGACTACTAACTAGACCACTACTTCAGATCAATGTGAAATCTGAGTCAGCCACTGAAAACTGAAAGTCACAGCCACACACAGCCAGACTACAAGTAGTTAATTACTTCTACTAGCAAGATGCACAAACTATTCATAATATATCAATAATATATAAATATTCATTCTACTACTCTACCTCTAGATTGCCCTGAAATCACCATTAAAGTATGCAAATCGTTGTCTTCTTCAAAATACTAGCCTGAAAAAGTGTCAGAAAAACTGTAAGTGGAGATCATACAGTAGACAAATCCCTTTTAAATGAAGGGTCATATCATGAAATGTGGGTCCTGACGAAGGAATACGGTTGCAGATACAAGCCAACAGCTGATACAAACCAACAAAGCACGTTTTCTCAGATGAAGGAGAGATAGTGTGAGAAGTTCAGTTACTGTATTGAGAGACTGAACTGCTGCTCATCAACTTGGAAAGGTGCCATGGTGCGTTGTCTGGGCATCTAAAGTATGTAGTATTCTGAGCATCTCCCTATAGCAGGGGTTTTCAACAGGTGGTCCGGGGACCATCAGTGGACCCTGAGAGAGTTCCAGGTCGTCCCCAGCTAAGTTGGTTAACTAGATGTACAACGTAACTCTTGAGAACGTAAAAATGAAACCAAATGGACCCTTGCGGGTCCATTTGGTTTCATTTTTACACTCTCAAGAGTTAAAATATGCATCACTTGAATTAGCCCAAGTCTACACAACTAGAAGATGGACAAAAGCAAAATTAAATATTTAGTTTTGGGTTCTGTGGGGCCAAAATGTCCTCAAAAGGTGGTCCGTGGCTCAAATGCTGAATAAATAGTGGGCCCTGGTATGAAAAAGGTTGAAAACCACTGTCCTATAGGGAGGTCCCACTGGGAGGAGACCCTGTGACAGACCTGTAGATGAGGAGACCAGACAGTATCTCCACACTGGTCCGGGAACAGGCCAGTTTCGCTCAAGAATAAGGCGACTGGAAATCTATGTTGGAGCTGTTATACCTCTGCGACCTGATTCCAGATACGTGCTTGAAGACGGATAAATGGTTGGATACTGTACAATCCCATGCCATTTTAGCCTTTTATTTGTATTTATTGACATGTAATGAATGTCAATATTCTGTATGTTATGATGAATTGAATAGCCTACATAGCACCACAATGGAAACAAGTCCCAAGGGCTGTTTGTTTTGTTTCTTTTGCTTAGGTAAGTATGTGCTGTTTTCATTTTCTATCATATGTTATTTTACCAATAAAGTATTCAATAAAAAAAAACTCTACCAGGCTGAGTGTTGAACATGTAAGTACATCCATAGGTCTTGAGAAGGTCAAACATTTAACCTCAGGTTAACAAGGGATTATCCTTTAGGTCAGGCAGTGATTCTCAATCTTTTTCTTTTTTACTTCAAGCACTCTGCAGTTTTGATGAAATACATTTAATCTCTGCATGGGAATCCACTGTAAAAGTGTACATTTTAACCTGAGTTCTTCTTTGACAGTGAATCAGGCCTAGCCTTAAAGGTGCACTGAAACGGAAGTGGAGGGCATTTCACTTTCAGGCTGTTTCAGACTGAATTTCCCTGCAAACGCATATTCTCAAGTTTCTGGACCAATCAGAGCTCGCATCCCAGATAGGCGATTTTTGGAGCCCATCATGTAATTTCAGTTTGTAAACAAAAGTGACGGAGTGTTTTGGGGGATCACGTCTAACCTACACACAACCAGTACATTCCGCATGATTATTAACTTCAAACGAATAATACACTGTCTAGAAGGGGTTACTGAAGGAGGGTTAAAAGTGTGAAAAACATATTTTTCATTTCACCGGTGCATTAATTTGTCCTGTTGGACCCCATGCAGGACAGGTGGTCCCCGGACCCAGACGAAAAAGCCACAGGTTTGGTTGGTACAACAGCTAACGTGTGTCTACATCTGACCCCTTCCATGCTCACTGACTCACTCACACCCTTTAAGCCGCCCCATGACAGCAGTGCTATTGGCCAGGTGCCAGAAACACTTCTGTGTGCAAGAACCAGTATATGGTGAAGATATACAATTCATTATTTTGCTTCTTCATGAAATTAAGTGTTATTTGTGTTTAGGTTATGAACACTGTATGTATGTATTTGCAACAGTTTTTAAGAATGTCACAGTGTTTAGATATGAAGAATATGAATCACTGGTAACACTTTTTAAACAAGGGTGTTTACTTTTTACAACCCTCACACTCTTAATTTTTAGAAATAATAATAATAATTTTAAACCATATGTAACAAAATCAAAGGGACCCATATGTGTTGTCGACCTACACCTGGGTCTTGGTCCCATGCAGTTACTGTAAACCCAGTGTTTAGGAACCATGCAGTGTGGGGTTTTCTTGTTTCTGTGCAGCATGGCAACTGGCAAGAACACAGAGGAAAACCTGTGGCGTGTTTATCTCTGTGTTTCTCCTCTGCTCGTCTCGGCCTCCATTGTTGTTGATGGTGATAGAATCCAGGCGTTTGATGGCGCGGCGGCGGAGCCCCAGCGGTATGTTTACTCCATGCTTGTCCTTCAGTCACAGGATGATTGATATAAGAGTCTCTGCCTCGTCCCTCTGCGACTCTCTGTTCCTGTACTGACAGCATCTGGCCACCAGAGGCTTCATGCTCTCTGAGTACAGCATGCCAGGCGTGCAGTCAGTCAGTGTGTGTGAGAGAGAGAGAGAGAGAGAGAGAGAGAGAGAGAGAGAGAGAGAGAGAGAGAGAGAGAGAGAGAGAGAGAGAGAGAGAGAGAGAGAGAGAGAGAGAGAGAGAGAGAGAGAGAGAGAGAGAGAGAGAGAGAGAGAGAGAGAGAGAGCGAGAGCTTGTATTACTATACTTGTGAGAGCCAAATGTCCCCACAAGTAGCGGTATAGGCCAGGGGTTTTCAACCTTTTTGGCACCAGGGCCCACTATTTCTTCAGCATTTGAGCCACGGACGACCATTTGAGGACATTTTAGCCCCACAGACCCCCAAAACTTGGCACCAGGGCCCACTATTTCTTCAGCATTTGAGCCACGGACGACCATTTGAGGACATTTTAGCCCCACAGACTCCAAAACTAAAGATTACTTTTGCTTTTGTCTAGTCAAACAGTCAAACATGCAGACCAAAAATGACCATTCGTCTTCTAGTTGTGTAGACTTGGGCTAACTAAGATGATGGATATTTTAAACCAAATGGACCCTTGCGGGTCCATTTGGTTTAAAATATCACTCTACCAAGGGGGTGGTAGAGTGATAAGAAAACAGACCTGACATGTTTGACAGACAGTTTCTCCTTTTTGTAAAGCAAACGGGGTAATGACAGGAGAGACAGAGAAAGATAGATAAAGCCAACAGGAGGGCAAGCAGGAGACATGCATTAAAAAAGAAGAAAAAGATAGATAGAAGGAAAGATAGATACCAGGAATGGTATATAGTAGTACATGTCTTGTGGGATACTCAGCCATTTTCAAAGTTTACGCCACATTGTGTAATGTGTTGTATTCTGGGGGAGGAAAAAAACAGGACGATTAAAAGTGTTTGTCTGTATGTGCATTGGTTATGGTGGAGTATTACAGAGCATGCCTTAATGGGCTGTATGCCGTTGTTTATCTGCATGGCTTCTGTGCTCTGCTTTTTTCACTGTCCCCGTGTTTGTTTTTGGGCATGTTCCCTGGAGAGAGAGAGAGAGAATCCAACTATCTAACTAGTGTGCATTCATATTGTGTGCAGCAGGGGCGGATGTAACATGTCCCGTTTGGGGCGGCAAGAGAACATGTTGGAGGGGCAAGAGAAAATGGTATGGGTGCGGCTTCATCGCCTGTGGCGCGAAGCGACACGGGCGATGAATAACATCAGTTGTTGTTGAAGTTGCAACAGACATGCATGCATGAAGCAAAACTCAGAGAGTTTTTTGTTTACAATGATGAAATGCTGTTGGTTTAGTGGTGACACAACTGTAGTTAGTTAGTAGCAGTTAGTAGTGTTTCACATCATTTTAACTATAAGCACTTTAATTTGAAATAACTTGGGTTGTTTTGCGTGCTATCATGTTTGGTGGGGCAGACTGGGCCCCCCCATGCCCATGCCTATATCCGTCCCTGGTGTGCAGTATAGCGCACCCACAGTACAGTATCTCTGTCTCTCTTTCTCTCTGTCTCTCTCTCTCCCTCTCTCTCTCTCTCTCACACACACACACACACACGCACACACGCACGCACACGCACACGCACACACACACACATGTACGCGCACACACGCACGCAGACACGTGTGTCTTCCTGTATAAGCCCACCTGGCTCCCCGCTGCCAGCATGCCAGCTAGCCAGCTAGAGACTCGGCCCGATTAATTATCTGGCTGCTAATTGAATGTAGAGGGACTCTACAGGGATGGGTCATTAAACTGATGCAGCGTATGTTTGTCTCCACTGTTTATCTACCCACAGCACAAAGATACATCACACACACCACACACATCACAGGCACACACACACACACACACACACACACACACACACACACACACACACACACACACACACAGACAATCATACTTATGCATGCTGGTATCTAGGCTACTGTACACACAAATGTACTGTACATGTGATGTACAGTAATACATGCACACACGCAGCAAAATCTTTTTAAATGTATTGTTTTTTACTCAGGGAAAGACAATTATTTTGATGTCACATACTGGAAAACATGAAGTCCCAGATCCCACTCTGTTAGCATAATGGTTTGTAAGATCCACAATTCACTTTTTTTCGAGGATAGTTATAGTACACCTTTTATTGTAAGCTTAAAAGGATATTAAAACAAGCATTCAGATTCATTTCATTCCATGAGTCTGCGCTATTCATACTTTGCACATGCAGTACAGCATGCTCACTGAAAAAATGCTGATCTACAAGCTCACTGCCCATTGCGACGCCACACGTTATGAGCGTGGTAGCATGGTAAAAAAAAATTTCAACACGGGACACCGTTGCACGATTGAATATAAATGAGGCATTTAGATCAGTACCACACCATGCACAGATTCCCTACAGCGGCTTGGCTTTCCTCAGGGTAAAGGCTGCCAGGGTTTGTCACATAATCAAAGCCCAACACGTGCCTATTGTTTTCAATTATAGGTCTACCCATGCTGATGGGAGTAATATATGCATGGCAAGTTCGCACAGCACAGCCCACTTGAGTCATCATCCCGGCGAAAAAAAAAAGGACAACAATAATGTATTGAGTCATCAAATGTATTAATTTTTTTGTCCCCGCCGTTAATTTCTAATGAGACACTACTTGAAGTCTGTTCTCTCTCTCTCCCACTGACAAAAAGGGCTGACATTAATACAAAGACAAACACTACAGTGCTGAGGATCCGATAACTCTCTCACACACACACGCACACGCACACACACACACACACACACACACGGCATTCACGTGCACCCAGATACGCACGCCATGCATGCACGCGCGCACAGCACGTGCTGGGGCCTTATGAAAGCCGCATTAATAGAATGTATACAGGGTGTAATTAATGCAAAGCACTTTAGGTGTGACGAGCGGGCCCTTGGTCTCGGCATTAAGCCTACATTGTTTCAGTGCTAATGAGAGGCCTCTCAGGGGAAGAGCAGTCAATGGCAGCAGCTCCTCTCTCATCTTGTCTTCTTCTTCTTCTTCTTTCTGCGTCTTTGTCTTTATTGCCTGCTCCATGTTATTGGTGCCCATGTGATCCCGGGCTCCGTAATGACATGTCGTACCCGTCGGGGAGGGTACAGAGAGCACGAGGAACAGTGTTGACACACCCTAGAGCGGATAGGATAGGATAGGGGCGTCACGGCGTGTTGCAGAGGACACGAACATAATTCATGCCGAATAAGGAGTGCAACACGCTGCTAAAATCATGTAGAGTTCAAATGATTATCTGCATATTACAGAACGAGGACTCCTGCTCCTGATGATGCCCTGGATAGTGGATAGTGTTGGTGCCTGAAATGCTATAACAGTGGGTTTTCAACCAGTGGTCCGGGGACCACCAGTGGTCCTTGAGAGAGTCCCGAGTGGTCCCCAACTAAATGATGGACAAGTTGGTTAACCGGGTGTATACCCCTAGTCAAAAAATCCTATAGATTTTAGAAAAGTCCAATAGAAAAATCCTATCCGATTTTGGAACAAATCCTATTGGATTTCCAATAGGAATCCTATAGGATTTGGGGGAAAATCCTATAGGATTCTATTGGAATCCTATTGGATTCCTATTGGAAATCCTATAGGATTGTTCCAAAATCTTTTCTATTGCAATCCAAAACCAAATGGACCCTTGCGGGTCCATTTGGTTTCGTGTTTACACTCTCAACAGTTAAAATATTCATCATCTGACTTAGCCCAAGTCTATACAACTAGAGAATGTAGAAGATTAATGGTCATCTTGATCTGTATGTTTGCCTGTTTTGTTTCCCAAATCTAGCCTGGAATTGTGGACAAAATAAATCTTGAGTTTTGGGGGTCAGTGGCTCAAATGCTGAATAAATAGTGGGCCCTGGGATCAAAAAGGTTGCTATAACATGCAGGCTAACTTCACTACAGTCCAATCAGTGAAAACAGTGAGTTCCCTGATGTCCATTCCCTTTTGGGCCGTTATATCAATAGCAATGCATGGTGCTGTATTGAGCTATTGGTGACGCATGTCAATACACCATATTAATCAGCAACCATCAGCGCAGCTCGGTCAGCTCATTTCATCACCATGTCTCTGTCACGTTGTTGTGGGTTTGGTTACCCCCGACTACCCCCCCCCACACACACACACTGCCCCCTACCCCGCCACCCCTACGATGGTGGGTCAATAATATTCCTTTGTGTTTGTATTTTAAGGAGCCCAGGCTGCCTATTCAGGCACCACATATAGGGCCCCATTGTTGACTGGTGGAGGCCTCCCCATCCCCGTCCACATGCCTGCACACACACACACACACACACACACACACACACACACACACACACACACACACACACACACACACACACACACACACACACACACACACACAATGGCCATTTCACAGCTCGTCTGTGGGTAATGGAGCCTGGCTGGGTCTGGGAGAGATGGATCGCCCCCAGATGGGGATGAAATGGGTGATCTGGCAGGATTGACGAGGCCTGGAGGTGCAGTGTGGATCCCCAATATAGCAAACATGGGCCTGGTTCCTGTCTGGATTGGGTGGAGCTGTCGTGGACCAGGGTGATCGTTATGCACGTGTGTGTGTGTGTGTGTGTGTGTGTGTGTGTGTGTGTGTGTGTGTGTGTGTGTGTGTGTGTGTGTGTGTGTGTGTGTGTGTGTGTGTGTGTGTGTGTGTAGGGGGGGCTCTAGCACATTGATTTGGAGGATGGTCTGATTGTCACAGAGTTTGTGTGGATCCGAGATGGATTAGAGTTTTGTGATAAAGTGTTTAGTGTGTGAGGCATATGTGAAAAATGTTTGTGTGCATGGTTGTGTGTGCGTGCATGTGTGTGTGTGTGTGTGTGTGTGTGTGTGTGTGTGTGTGTGTGTGTGTGTGTGTGTGTGTGTGTGTGTGTGTGTGTGTGTGTGTGTGTGTGTGTGTGTGTGCTTAGCAACAAAACAGAATGCAGAATGAGAGCATAAGATGCAAAAACAAGCTGACAAGTTGCCTGGACGACTGTGTTCCTAATCACCCCCCACCCCACCACACACACACACAAACACACACACACACACACACACACTTCTCTCTTTCCACTTACACCAACTTAACACAACAGCCAAACACACCAGGACTGTGGTGGTATTTGGAGCGGACCTTTCAGGCCAGCTCGGGGCTGACGTTATAAATGGCGGCCGGAGGACAACGTCAATACTCAGTGATTGGACTGAGCCTGCTGAGTCGCTAAAGGTCAGTGAGGAGCGTGTGGCTGATTGTTTTCCAGAGACAGCTCATTGAAGTTTTGTCTGATAGGGGTCATTTAGTTTGGAGACGCTGCAGCATGCACGCAGAGGCCCGTGTCATTGGTTGTTCCCTCCTGAAATAACCAACAATGCCAGGTTTATATCGCTCTGGCCTTGGCTGAGGTAACTATGACCAAGATTTGTACTATTAAAGGGGAATTCCACCCATTTTCAACATTTTACTATGTCATTGATGTAGCGGCTTCAAGGTGTTCCCAAGAAATGGAGGTCTGAAGAAAACCACTAACATGGTGAAACATCTTAATAACATCATCAAGATGTATTTTAACCATCTTAATGGATTTCTTTAGACGCTTCTTTTTTCTGAGAACGTACAAATGGAACCAAATTAACCCGTTAGGGTTCATTTGGTTGCATGGACAGTTACATGGATGTAATATAGCCTATCCTGTGTGGACATAGGTGCTGGAGGTGTTGTGCATAGTGAGATGTGTGCAAACATTGTAGTTTGATAGGAGAAGCGTCACAAAGGCGAACGGATAAACGGGGCGAGACGCTCTCCTATTATAGTAGCTAGAAGATACTGGTCTACTCTAGTGATAATATTAATTTGACAACGTTTTAAGCACAGCTGAATTCAGCAACACACTCAGGATGCATGCGTACATGTTTTAATATGCAGTATCGAAGGCTTTTAGGTGTAATTACATTGGCAATGCTTCTTTTGTGGTATATGTATGTATGTATGGCTGGCTGTCATGAAAACCGCAAGATGCAAATGCACCAGATTGTCATCCCATCCCATCCACCCCCATTGGCTGTAGAACCTGTCGAATCCACTGTGTGCATGTGTGGGTGCTTGTGTGTGCGCGTGCGCCGTGCGCGTGTGCACGCGTGCCTGGAGCGTTGGCCGAAGGTGCGTTCGCGACGCTCGTCTCGGCACCTCTTCAAAGGCTTCGAGTGGTGCCCTTTGCCCCCCCACTAAACCTGCCCCCCCCCCACACCCCTTCGCCCGCTGTCCCTGCTTTTGTCTTAGCATTTCACATTTAATGGGTTCTGGCTCTGATACAGAGAGAAGGATTGCTACCTGGGAGACTGGAGGCCAGGGGCGGATCTAGGCATGGGCATGGGGGGGGGGGGGGCAATGCCCCCCTAAATACCCAGTCTGCCCCCCCCCAAACACGCTGCCATGCAAAACAACCCAAGATATTTCAAATTAAAGTGCTTATATTTAAAATGATTTGAAACACTACTACTGCTGCTACTAACTACAATTTTGGCACCACTAACCCAACAGCATTTCATCATTGAAAACAGAAAACTCTCATGTTGTGTGTCTGTTGCAACTTCAACAACTGATGTTATATTGGTGCTTTACTTGACTAATACAAGTCCTGTAACCGAAAATGGTATGGGTGCGGCTTCACGCCACGGGCGATGAAGCCGCCACTGTACCATTTTCTCTTGCGCCTCCAACATGTTCTCTTGCCCCCCTCCAAATGGGACATGGTTACATCCGCCCCTGCTGGAGGCCTGCTGACGCCTCTTCTCTCTCTCTCTCTCTCTCTCTCTCTCTCTCTCTCTCTCTCTCTCAACCCTAGGTCCTTTCAAGAGAACCCTGTGGGCAGCAGATCAAAGGGAGCCACTGATAGCCCCCTATTCTGTAAGGAGATGGAGCAGTGGTCTTTGAGACACCCCTCTGCCCCCTTTGAAAGCGTGCATCTACATGCACAGATGCAAAGATGCAGTTGGACGATGGCAGCAACAGCAGCAGCAGTTGCTCTGAAAGGTAGAGCAGCATTCTAGGAACTGTGATTCTGTACCACAGTTTGAATGTGTCAAAGTGCCTATGAGCAAGACACTGTATAGCCTATAGGGCTGGGACGATATTGGTCCCTCACAATACGATATAGGTGGCGATATTAGGCCTTCGATAATGAATATATCATGATATCTGATATATTGCGATATTTGCAATATGAAATTCATCAACGATATATCATGATACTGTAACTGCAGCTGAAAAACAAAAAAATAAAAACCATAAATGAATGAATAAAAAACTAAAAGGTAAAAATCACAACTTACTAATGTATATCCTCAATTATGAATTTGTCTCAACCGATTCTCATACCGGGCTTTTTGTTTTTATCTTGTGTTTGCTTTTTTGGGAATGAAGCAGCTATAGAAGTCATTTAACATTTTAGTTCTGCGACCTGTTTTTCCTCCCGAATTATTCCTCAACAATTATTATATATTTTATATTAGATATTTGCTGAGGAATATACGATATATATTGCGGGAGGAAGTATACGATATTATCACGATAACGATATTTCAGCACACCCCTAACTAGCCTACCTCTTGTCTACATGTCCCGTGAATGTGTGGATTAAATGTGCCTTGCATGAAGTCGGTATTCAAATGCAGACCATTTTAGACACTTTGAAATACAGTATTTATCCTGACTAATATAATGTTTGTCCTCCCTCCCTCACTCTCTCCACTCCTCCCCTTTCTGTTTCCTTTAAATCGGTCCTCATCCTCAGTCGATTAAATCTATCCATGCTTTCACACCTGCCTCCTTGTTTGCTGGAGGGAATCGAACCTTGGAGAATCGAACTCTGACATGAACATGCAATGGACTGACAGTAACTAACAGGTAAACAGCATCACACATCTACAGTATTTTCTAAAATGTGAAGACCATTTAACACCAAATTCAATGCTCAAGCAAGTCAATCTCCGAGAACAACCCAATTAACATGATAACCTAAAAACTATTGGGATTAGCCAGTGTATTAATCTGGCGTATCTCAAGTGCCAGAGAAAGTTCTGAAGCATACAGACAGATTTAAATACTGGTCTGCCATTTTGCCCCTTTTTATAGACATGTCTGTTGACTTGACTCACACATTGGCTAAGGGTTTTACTATGTGACTCATTCATGAATTAGAGCCAGGCATGTCATTGAGCATAGCGTAGAAAACACAGGACGTCCAATGAATAATATTTTAATGCTATAGGTGAGAACACAATCAAACGTCCTTCACTTTATAGGCTGTTTAATAGTAGAGCGACAAGAGGCCCTATTGGCGCCCGTCAAACAACCCCGCCGATTTTATGGCTGACTTTCAATCACCTGCCTTGTAAAGCCGAGGAACACATGTTCCCTATTGATCACCAATCAATGATCAATTAAGCAAGCCATTTGTCCAATTAGAGAGAAGGGGTCCGTCCGGACCACGGCTTATTCAGCTGTTTGATTGGAGGGGTGTGTGTGTGTGTGTGTGTGTGTGTGTGTGGTGGTGTGTGTTGTGTGTGTGTGTGTGTGTGTGTGTGTGTGTGTGTGTGTGTGTGTGTGTGTGTGTGTGTGCAGGGGGGGTGTCCTGGCTTGCATAATTGAGCAGGAGCAGGTCTTTAAACACTTATCCCATCTATGTCCAGTCGTGGGATCTGCTAAGCAGACTCCGCTTGGGATGCCAGCAGGGAAAATCCTTTACCAACAAACAGGCCTGTGTAAGATGTGGTTTTCCACAACTCCAAAGATCCATGTCTTTCTTTACCGTTTCTTTTGCACTATAGCCCATATGGTTGTCAGCTGTCAATGGCCTTTTGTTGTCACAGAGGCCATTGAAATTAAATAGTTTGAGAACAATTTTATTGTTGTTTTTTGTTGTTGTTGTTGTTGTTTTTCTTTCTTTTTTCAAATTTAAAAGCGCAATTCAGTGAAAATAAGATAATCAAGATGTGCACATGCACTGGCTCTACAGTGGAGGGGAAGTGCAACAGGCCAACAACAGCATATGCCCCAGGGCTCCACTCGATCCTGATTGGAGGAATGCTGCTCTGCTCTTGATTGGATGAAGGCTTTGCCACCCAAAGCCCAAAAAACGACACTCAGGTTTTTGATCCCAGAGGCTCACTGGGTACAGGGAGGAACTCCTTATATGGTCAACACACTACAGTATGGAGGATATTTGAATCAAGTGAAATCACTGAATACATCTTTAAGGTTGGACCGAAGGAGTAGGCTGTATTCTTCTACAATCAACAGCTGATCATACTGATCGGGGATAGACCCCTCTCGCCATTCCTGAAGTTCATTACGACGGGAGGAGGGGTTGAATGGCTTGCTCCCCCCCATGTCCTCCTCCCCCTGTAACTGCCTCCCCCAAAGGGGGGCGCTCTCTCACCGGCCCACCCATCCTGGAACATCTCGAAAGATCCCTGAACCCTAGAACCCTGTGAACCTCCTCACCTCCTCCGCTGACCACTTCACCACGCTCCCCAGACTTATTTTGAGACTCAGAGGAGAATCTGTTTATTTGGGTCAAATAGTCGGTTATCTCAGGGAAAGAAATAAAAGAGGGAGGGGTTGGGGGGGGGGGGGGGGGGGGGTATATACCCCCCTCCATCCCCATACCTCCTCCCCCACATCTTCACCCTCCCCCTTCTTCTTCTTCACTTTTTTCCCCTTCCTTTTTCACCCATTTAACCAGTCGGCGACAATCTGAGCTGACAGAAAGATGGGAAACAATCGGGCGGGGTCACCGGAGGGGTGACCCCGGTGGGGGCAGTGCACAAAAAATAATAATAAAGCGCCACCCCAGCGCAAAGTCCCGCCTGGCACCCTTTGTTCCACTCGGCCACTGAGAAAATGGGGACACTTTAGCTCTCCTCTGTACCCCCCCAACCCTCCCACCTCCCCCTCAACCTCTTTGTTGTTTGGCCTTCTCTCTGTTCTCACTCACTCTCTCTCTCTGTCTATATCCACGTTTGCTCTTTTCTGGCTCCTTTTTGGTCTCTTTATGCTATATATCATGTGGCGGAAGAGAGAGGAGAGAGGAGAGAGGAGAGAGGAGAGAGGGGGTATCCAGTGATAAAGCAACTGACGGGCCACTTCGCCTGCCATTTTTCCCTTCCATTCTCCTCCTTCTTCAAGCTTTTCTTTCCCAGAGTGTCACCGTCTATGACTGGCTGACACTCAGGCCTCTGATTGACAGGGTTGGGGTTGGGGTTGGGGTGGGGGGGGGGGCGTGCGTGTGTGTGCATGCTTGTGCATGCGTCTGTCGAATGTTTGCGTGTCTACTGCTAATGCCGTGTAGATATGTCTGTATGCTGAATGTTTTGGGAGGAGGAGGAGGGTGGGGGGTGGAGAGATCAAGCGTGCACGATTTGTCTGTGTGTGTGTGTGTGTGTGTGTGTGTGTGTGTGTGTGTGTGTGTGTGTGTGTGTGTGTGTGTGTGTGTGTGTGTGTGTGTGTGTGTGTGTGTGTGTGTGATGCGTTGTGCAGCAGTCCCCCCTGTCTGGGCCTTGCTTTTGTCCGGGCTGTGGTGGTGGTGGTGGGGGTCCGTGGAGAGTTTGTGTGGGACCCATGTGGTCGAGGAGGGTGGATGTCAGACTGAAGGGAGAGTGGAGAGTATTAAGTGTGGTGAGAGGGCGACAGGGGTGTGTGTGTGTGGTGTGTGTGTGTGTTGTGTGTGTGTGTGTGTGTGTGTGTGTAGGGGGGGTTGGTGAGGGCGGGGGGGTGTCTGTCTCTCTGCTGTGACAGTTAGGAGGTTTCACACTTAGCTGCCCTCTGCGTTGGGGCTGTCTGTCTGTCTGTCTGTCACGGCCCCGCCGTTCCCACGTGAAAGTGCGCTCTCACAGTCCGGTGGACTGGACTGCCCCGCCGGACGGACGCGCGTCGTCTGACCGGCCGACCGTTGGGGCACGCATGCAGCAGTGATCACAACCAACCGTGCAGGGAGTGCGCGGCTGGGCCGAGACGCAGACAGACAGAGAGAGAGAGAGAGAGAGGAAGAGGAGAGAGAGAGAGAGAGAGGAGAGAGAGAGACGTGAGACTAACAGCTGTGGCCGGACGGGACAGTCCCGAGGAGAGGACACATGACCAGCGCAGGCCCGGATATAACATTTATCAAGTGGGGGGGCAGGCGAAAATGGTATGGGGGCTTCATCGCCCGTGGCACAAAGCCAAGAAGTCGCACCCATACCATTTTCGGTTACAGGACTTCAATAATAACATCAGTTGTTGCATGTCTGTGCAACAGACATGCAGCATGCATAAAGAGTCAGACTAAAGGTCTGACTCAGAGTTTTCTGTTTTCAATGATGAAATGCTGTTGGTTTGATGATTGTAGTTAGTTAGTATAGCACATAAGGTTTCAAATCAAGTTAATTATAAGCACTTTAATTTGAAATATCTTTGAAATGTGGGTTGTTTGCATGACATCATGTTTGTGGGGCAGTCAGGGCATTTAGACGGGCATTGCCCACCCCCCCATGCCCATGGCTAGATCCGGCCCTGGACCAGCGTGCGTGGTAAGAAGTGGACGTAGCTCAGAACACTGGCCCTGGTTCCCATGAGGCTGGAGACGCCCGCTCAGTGACCTCACTGGACTTGTTTACGTCCACTAATTAATTACACATGTTTTGTGTTTGGGTGGGGTCCTCCGAGGGGAGGGATGGGGGGGTCTGTGGGTGCTTCAGAATGTCATAATAATGACATGTGCGCATGGAGCACTTCATTTTACACGTTGGAAAAAAAAATCACCATAATGAAACCAAGCGTCGCCAAGACTTTATGAAAGCTTAAGGGTTGCAAACTTTACGAAAGCAGGGGTTGCAACTTGCCAACTTTTGTTGAAATTAAAAAAGAAAGTATAAAAATGAAAGCAGGGTTGCCAGTTTTTGTTGAATTGAATTGAAGTCACCATCCGTCTTACTTGTAAGACGGCATGCATGGATTCATGTACTTTACAAATTAAAAGTAATGAAAGGGTAGTTTCATGACAAAAGTTGCTTGAAAAAAACATTTTTGATTCTTCAGTGTCTTACAATGTGGTCAATTAAGTCAATCTTGCATATGAATCTATCTATCTATGGACATGGATATACAGCAAATATTGATTCTCGGACGTACTGAGGGCGTCTTTCGGCTGCCGAATCCGATCTGATTCTGATCCTTTGTAAGTGACGTGATCATCCTATACGATTTCGCCCTGCGGTACATTGTTACAGTCATGTACTAGCAATTTGTCCCTTAATGGTAATCATATGCGTGATAGTAATGCTATATGTAGTGGAAAATGTCAGCGTTGGTTGGCTTCATCCTCTACAAACATCAGACAAATACACAGTTCGCATAATTAGAGGTCACGGACTGGCAATTAAAAAGCAGTATCCCCTTCCTCACTGTGGTGTCATCATAAAACGTATGATAATTTAATAATTTTGCGACTGGTGTCATGTATGGATGATTGATTAGAGAGAGAGAGAGTGAAGGGGAGGGGGAGGGGAGAGGAGGGGAGGATGGAGCAGGAGAGGAGGGGCGATGGAGGGGGTCGGCAGGGTGAATTAGTGACGGAACCAACGACAGCGCGACAGGAGGGAGAAGGAGAGAGAATAAAGGAGAGCAGAGAAGAGAAGGGAGGGAGGAAGGGAGGGAGATATACGGAGGGGAGGTGTATGGGCACATTCCTCTGTGATTCAGCAGGACAGAGAGAGAGAGGGAGAATGATGTGGTGTGTATTCTAGTACTGTACTTTAGTATACAATTTTGAGGTACTTGTACTTTACTTGAGTACTTTTACTTCTACATGCAAACTTTGGCAGCTTTAGTTAGTTGGATTATAACATACATTAAAGGGGAATTCCACCCATTTTCAACATTTTAATACTGTCATTAGAGATATTGTGTGGACATGATAAAAAAGTTCCCCCAATTCTGTATTTCCCATAAATGGAGGTCTGAAAAAAAATCATTAACATGGTGAAATACATCTGATGACATCATCAAGATGTATTTCACCATGTTAATGATTTTTCTTTCAGACCCCTTTTTCTTTCAGAACCAAATGGACCCTAGTGGGTCCATTTGTACCCTCTCAGGAAAATTTTGAAAATAGGTGGAATTCCCTTTTAAGCACTTCAGCCTATACAGCCTATAGGAAATTTGACCATTCGAAAATAGCCAATCTACAGTGCCTTGCAATAGAACTTGCTGTAGAGCCCGGGCTCTTTCATTTCAAAGTAAATACAAAGGGCATTGCGCATTAAATGCTGGCTCATTTTTTGGAATTAGACCTTCAAAATCTCTTCCAAATCCGTCAACAAGGCATGCTCTGGGTAGTGGAAAAATGTGTGTGGCATTTATTAAAACAAACAATGTATTATGAGGTTTGTAGTACACATTACCACATGTTATGCTTAGCTGTCATTGCAGTTAGGGGAGAGCCTTACTGAAAGGTTTATTTAATGCATTGTGCAGAGATGCTATACTTTTCCAAAGATTAACTTGAAATAGGACATTCTGCACACTTTTACCCTGGGTACACTTAAAGTACATATTTTGAGGCAACAGTACAATTTTGTACTTTTACTCATGAAGCATGTGGATTCCACACTTGTATCAGAGCAGTTTGACATCATTGCAGTAGTGATACTTCTATTCAAGTAAAACATGTGAGCACTTTTTTACACCACTGATGGTGGGATGGAGTTGAGAGGAGGAGGAGAGAAGGAGGCAGAGCAGAGTATAGTGTGTGTGTGTGTGTGTATATGTGTTAGTGTTATGTGTGGTGTGTGTGTGTGTGTGGGGGGGGGGGGGTTCCCTCTAGCGAACGGGGCGACAGGGACAGATGGCGTCCCTCGGAGGACTGAGTGAGTCCAGTTTTCACCTGCGGCCCATGGGAAAAAAATCCGCCTTCCGCGCACATGCAGCCCTCGTCAAGAGGCCCTGGAATGCTCATGCCCACCGCTAGCAAGATGAAGGATGGACTATGAAGAGGAGGGAGGGAGGGAGGGAGGAGGGAGTGAGAGTGGGGGGGGGGGGGGTGTGTGTATGGGGGGGGTGAGAAGGATGGAGACGTGAGGGTTTCAGTGAGAGAGAAAAGAGAGAGGGGGGAGACGCAGAGAGAGAAAACGGGTCAGGGGAATGGTGAGGTATAGGATGGTGTGAAATAACTTTAAAAATAAAGGAGGAGAGAGAGAGCGTTAGAGAGAGGTAGAGAGAGAGAGACAGAGAGAGAGAGAGAGAGAGAGAGAGAGTTCAGAGGGAAAGGATTGAATGATGGCCAGCCCAGGAGTAAAGCCATCATCAGTCCATAAATATAAGGAGCTGTTGGAAAGAAAAGATAGAAGGAAAGGAAAAGAAAGAAAGAGAAAGAAGAAAGAAAGAAAGAAAGAAAGAAAGAAAGAAAAGAAAGAAAGAAAAAGAAAGAAAGAAAGAAAGAAAGGAAAGGAAAGAAAGAAAGAAAGAAAGGAAAGAAAGAAAGAAAAGAAAGAAAGAAAGGAAAGAAGAAAAGAAAGAAAGAAAGAAAGAAAGAAAGAAAAAGAAAGAAAGAAAGAAAGAAAGAAAAGAAGAAAGAAAAGAAAGAAAGAAAAAGAAAGAAAGAAAGAAAGAAAGAAAGAAAGAAAGAAGAAAAGAAAGAAAGAAAGAAAAGAAAGAAAGAAAGAAAGATAAGAAAGAAGAGAAGAAAGAGAAAGAAATTGTAGACTTCTTAATTAACTGGTGCTAATTCAGACGACCCGCAAAGGTCATTTGGTTTCATGTTTACACTCTCAAAGGTTACATCTCGTTAACCAACTGTCCATCATTTAACCAGAAAGAAAGAAAGAAAAAAAGAAAGACTTATACTGCAACAATAAACAAGCAACTTGTCAAAAAAACAGTGGTCAGATATGTCTCTCACTCTAACCTTCCCTCTGTCTCTCTGTCTTTCTGTGTCTCTCGCCTCCTCGCCCAGTCACTGTTGGCTGATACAGATGGTGCTTTTGAGGGGCTGTGAATGGGGTCAGGATGGGTCGGGGTGGGGGTGTGTGGGGTGGGGAGGCGTGAGCTAGAGA
This sequence comes from Benthosema pterotum, assembly GCA_039105355.1. Taxonomy (NCBI): domain Eukaryota; kingdom Metazoa; phylum Chordata; class Actinopteri; order Myctophiformes; family Myctophidae; genus Benthosema; species Benthosema pterotum. Next base: position 23,486,099 of record CM076967.1, read on the forward strand.
GAGCAGCTAGGGAGGGAGGGGTGTGGGTTCAGAGAGGAGGGGAGGCCATGCAGGGGACAGACCAGGACAATAACGTACTACCCCCAAGCCCTCCAGCCTGCCCCCCCAACCCCAACAAAACCCCTCCCCAGACCAGCAGGGGTGCGTGGAGGAGAGTGAAAGAAACAATGGTCGGCACTCGGGGGTCAGGCCCTGGAGACGGTGTGAGGAGCAGGGGAGAAGGGGGAGAGGGGATGGGGGGCAGCAGGAGGCACAGAGTTTAGGCAGTCTCCCAGGGTCACGGCG
>CM076967.1:23486883-23556883 GCA_039105355.1 Benthosema pterotum
CTGGCTCATTTTTTTGGAATTAGACCTTCAAATTCTCTTCCCAAATCGTCAACAAGGCATGCTCTGTGTAGTGGAAAAATGTGTGTGGCATTTATTAAAACAAACAATGTATTATGAGTTTGTAGTAACATTACCACATGTTATGCTTAGCTGTCATTGCAGTTTGGGGAACCTTACTGAAAGGTTTATTTTATGCATTGTGCAGAGATGCTATAACTTTTCCAAAGATTAACTTGAAATAGGACATTCTGCACACTTTTAACCTGGTACACTTAAAGTACATATTTTGAGGCAAACAGTACAATTTGTACTTTACTCATGAAGCATGTGTATTCCACACTTGTATCAGAGCAGTTTGACATCATTGCAGTAGTGATACTTCTATTCAAGTAAACATGTGAGCACTTTTTTACCACCACTGATGGTGGGATGGAGTTGAGAGAGGAGGAGACTGAAGGAGCCAGAGCAGAGTATAGTGTGTGTTGTGTGTGTATATGTGTGTGTATAGTGTGTGTGTGTGTGTGTGGGGGGGGGGTTCCCTCTAGCGAACGGGGCGACAGGGACAGATGGCGTCCCTCGGAGACTGAGTGAGTCCCATTTTCACCTGCGGCCCCATGGGAAAAATCCGCCTTCCGCGCACATGCAGCCCTCGTCCAAGAGCCCTGGAATGCTCATGCGCCACCGCTAGCAAGATGAAGGATGGACTCTGAAGAGGAGGGAGGGAGGGAGGGAGGAGGAGTGGGGGGGGGGGGCGTGTGTGTATGGGGGGGGTGAGAAGGATGGAGACGGGAGGGTATCAGTGAGAGAGAAAGAGAGAGAGGGGGAGACGCAGGAGAAACGGGTCAGGGGAAATGTGAGGTATAGGATGGTGTGAAATAACTTTAAAAAATAAAGGATGGAGAGAGAGCGGTAGAAGAGGTAGAGAGAGAGAGACAGAAGAGAGAGAGAGAGAGAGAGAGAGTTCAGAGGGAAAGGATTAGAATGATGGCCAGCCCAGGAGTAAAGCCATCATTCAGCTCCATAAATATAAAGGAGCTGTTGGAAAGAAAGAAAGAAAGAAAGAAAGAAAGAAAGAAAAGAAAGAAAGAAAGAAAAAAAGAAAGAAAGAAAGAAAGAAAGAAAGAAAGAAAGAAAGAAAGAAAGAAAGAAAAGAAAGAAAAGAAAGAAAAGAAAGAAAGAAAGAAAGAAAAGAAAGAAAGAAAAGAAAGAAAGAAAGAAAGACAGAAAGAAAGAAAGAAAGAAGAAAAGAAAAGAAAGAAAGAAGAAAGAAAGAAAGAAAGAAAGAAAAGAAAGAAATTGTAGACTTCTTAATTAACTGTGCTAATTCAGACGACCCGCAAAGTCCATTTGGTTTCATGTTTACGCTCTCAAAGAGTTACATCTCGTTAACCAACTGTCCATCATTTAGCCAGAAAGAAAGAAAGAAAAAAAGAAAGACTTAATACTGCAACAATAAACAAGCAACTTGTCAAAAAAACACGTGGTCAGATATGTCTCTCACTCTACCCTTCCCTCTCTCTCTCTCTGTCTTTCTGTGTCTCTCGCCCCCTCGCCCCGTCACTGTTGGCTGATACAGATGGTGCTTTTGAGGGGCTGTGAATGGGGTCAGGATGGGTCGGGGTGGGGTGTGGGGTGGGAGGCGTGAGCTAGAGAGCAGCTAGGGAGGGAGGGGTGTGGGTTCAGAGAGGAGGGGAGGCCATGCAGGGGACGGACCAGACAATAACGTAACTACCCCCCAACGCCCCCTCCAGCCTGCCCCCCCAACCCCAACAAAACCCCTCCCCAGACCAGCAGGGCCGTGCGTGGAGGAGAGTGAAAGTAAACAATGGTCCGGCACTCGGGGGGTCAGCCCTGGAGACGGTGTGAGGAGCAGGGGATAGGGGAGAGGGGATGGGGGGCAGCAGGAGGCACAGAGTTAGGCAGTCTCCAGGCACGGCGCGGGCCGCTGTCGGGAGGTTGGGGGCAAGATGTGTGTGTGGTGTGTGTGTGTGTGTGTGTGGTGTGTGTGTGTGTGTGTGTGTGTGTGTGTGTGTGTGTGGTGTGTGTGTGTGTGTGTGTGTGCGTTCGTGCGTGCGTGCGTGCGTGCGTGTGTGTACGTGGAAGGCTCTGAGATGCCTGGGATAAGGTATAGCAGCACTCCACTGCTGGCAGGTGGTCTGTGTAAAGAGTTACCATGAAGTCATCAGGACTCATTAAACCAGTGCATGGTTTTCAACCTTTTTGATCCCAGGGACAGCATTTGATTTGAGGACATTTTAGCCTCACAGACCCCAAAATGTCTTTTGCTTTTGTCCACAATACTGTGGATTTCGGAGAAAACAAAACAGTCAAACATACAGATCAAAATGACCATTAATCTTCTACATTCTCTTGTTGTGTAAACTTGGGTCTAATTCAGAATATTTTGACTCTTGAGAGTGTAAACATGAAACCAAATGGACCCACAAGGGTCATTTTTTTACGCTCTCAAAGAGTTACATCTGGTTAACCAACTTTCCATCTTTTAGCCTGGGGAACACCTGGAACCCTCTCAGGGACCACTGGTGTTCCCCGGACCACCTGTTGAAAACCCCTGGTGCAGGGCCATGATGGGACCACGCCACTGATTCCATAGTCTGCCTGTGGGACTGTATGACATTAGTCCATAGAGAAAATCTCCATTAACAGCAGCTTGAATTTAGGGAAAAATGAAGAGTCAGCATCATCATCGCTGCTTGTAATGAGGACCGTCAATGCCCAATGCATGTGCGAGTTCAGATGGATGAGTGGGAAATGGATGAGTCCAACTAACCGTTTTGTTAATTTAATAGCGGGATACCTATACAGTATAACTCTGCTGATGTACAGTAGAATTTTACAATTATATTTACATTTAGCACTTTAACAGTTCTTAATCCATTACGCAAGAACAAACACGGTAATACAGGAAGAACAAAACATGATAATATAAAAATAGCCATCAAGAATCATATGTAATATTATAGAAACATATAGAGTGCTACTAAAACTCTATATAAATTACATTGTAAGTTGCCTTTGCATACAGTTGTGAGGTCAAATGCTGGGGCAAGTGCTATGTGCACGCACAAAGACAGTATTTACACATGCACACGTGCGTGCGTGCGTGCGTGTGTGTAAATTATATATATTATTTTTTTAATTTTAATTTTATTTTTATTTTTATTTATTTTTATTTTAATTTTTTTATTTTTATTTATTTTTTTAAAAGGTGTTGTGCAGACCGATGTGTGTTACATTTGTCTGTCCAGGTCAGACGCCAATAAGGTAGTTTGAAGCCTGATGGACAAATAGATGTTATTTTGAAAACAGCAACAATTATTTAATTGAATGTGTTTTGTTTGGCCTCAGGCGTAAAGCCACTACATTTTCTGGGGCCCAAACAAGCCTACAGGGCACCATTGAAGGTTTTGTTAAGTTTCCACTCAGTTACTCAGAGGCAGCTCATTATCAGTCCAAACACAAAAACACTGGAAATCTGAGAACTTGCTCTGCAGACTCCAGTAGTAAAAAAGGCACTTTGAAAACAAGAACACAAATACAAATGTTTCAGGAAATGTTGGTGCAACGGTAGAAGAGGAGGGGGCTGCAGAGCCTCAAACAAGAAACATCCATTTAGCCATAGTTCTTCAAGTAAAATAAATAAATAAATGTTCAGCATGACTAAACTGTGCCGCCCCATCATCATACCTTTTCTGTCTGATACGTCCCGCTGTATGCACAGGGGAGAGACGTTTTCTTAAGATTAAGCACACTATATGCCTGCGCAATTTACTCTATATACTGTCCTGGAAATGTCCCCCGTGGTATATGGTTTCCCCAAAGAACAGCATAAACTGGACTTTATTGGTGTCATGACACAAAAAACAGCAGTGCAAAGCATGCAATATTCCCTTTTATATATTATCTCATGGCATTCTAGCAATAGGCTCTATGTGCACATGCGCTATTTCGCAAGTAGCTCTTCCTATGTCCTCTACTGATGATACTAATTAAGCGTTAGTGTACAGTTCTCAAACATTTCATCTCAAGGACCCCCTAACTCGGAGAGTGTACAAATGGAACCAAATGGAACTATCATTTCTCCCAGAGTATAGTTCACACTCACATAGGGTTACTTATGAAGGCAATGCAATGGATATGTGATTAGGAATTGCAAAGATATCTGCACCGGGAGACAGAGTTGGTCAAGTTGTCTCACTATTACTATCCCTAAGGTAGATAAATCTATCCCTAACTGCACTCTGAGCCTTAACCGACCACATATGTCAGTTTCACAATTAATTTACGGCAGTAATTTCACTTATGTGTTCCCTAATTGCAGCCATTAGGCTCCAGTAGAGCTCTGCTGCATTGTCTTGATAAATAATCTACTGGTTATTGGTTGATATCATTCAAAGTGGTTGCAATAGAGAACCCTGACTCCGACCACAATGGAACAGAGCCTTAATTAGTATTGGTAAAACCTGTGAAGAGTCTCAGAATGCAATCAACACATTCTTCAGAGTATAGAGACTTGTTCATTACTTTCAGATGAGTGTTCCACAGGCTCTGTCAGACTGTATAGGTGGCCATCTGTGGCCTGCTGCTGGGTCCACATACAATTGAAAGGGGATGGGAAAGTGTGACAGTCGACACATGGCTAAGCAGCCCTACAGATGCTCTATTGATCTAATTGAGTGGACAAGCCGGGGGGATCAATGGGAGTGATCAGCGAGCCCCAGAAGTCCAATAACCAGCACAATGACTTCTCACTTCTCCAGCTATCCAGATGTTCCTGCATGGCCCCGTGCTTTAACCACTTTTAACTCCGCTTTGAGTTTTGTTTTATTGATTTTCAAAACAATTCATGGTAGTTCAAAGCAATAAATTTTAAAAAAGCACAGCAAAAAGTGTTGTTCCTGTTACTGTGTGTGAAACTGAATGATACATCCATGATACATCCTCATGCTCGTTTCGTGCTGAAGTGTTTACCTGGAATGTGCCCTACGTTTCTGCCTTTCTGTTCCTACGATCATCACAGTATCAGTACCACGAGGTAAAAAAAAAAAAAAAAAAACATTGCAAGTACAAGTAAAATTGTGGTGTTCAAAATTTACTTGAATAAGATTACACTGAATTGCCTTCCATTACAATAGGTGTCATTGAGTGGCGATGCAGTGCCAGTAAAATACACATACAACTCATACCGTCTATGTTCTATGTAGCAATACAACCATTGGTATGGTTGCCACATTCTTGAATGCATGTTTTATTAAGCCTCCAACATTCTGACCATTCTGAGAATTTGAGATTTAGGTTTCTACCATGGCGACGGAAGCTAAAAAAAATGTATTTTATTTGTGAATTTGTCAAAAATACTATTTGAAAATAGCCGACAAAGCAGCACCCGACACACACACACACACACACACACACACACACACACACACACACACACACACACACACACACACACACACACACACACACACACACACCCCACACACACACACACACACACACACACACACTAAGCTCGCTATAACGTTCCCCCTGCCCATCCTCCCTTCTTATCCTCATCCTTCTCTTCCATCTGTGGTGGTTGATTGACAGGTGCCGAGGAGAGGAGAGGGACCTGAGGTCCAGAGATGTGAAGCCATGGGGCTGTGGGGGTCGAGGCCCCTGGGCTTCCTGGGCTCCTATAAGCCCAGGCCAAGGGGCCCGTCGAGGGGCCCAGAGATGCTTGCATTGTCTGAGAGACCCTCGATTGTCCGCCTGCAAAGTCAGTGTGTGTGTTGTGGAGTGCATGGGAGGTTATGCATGACTAGATGAAGAGAGAAAGAGAGAGGCATTCCAGACACACACACACACACACACACACACACACACACATCAGCGCGCACACCCGCACACACACACACACACGCATGCACGCACACATGCGATTTTCATCATCTGAATTAGCCTATAGAGAATGTAAAAGAATGGTCATTTTTCATCTAGTTTTGTTTGCGAAATCCAGCCTGGAATTTATGAGGACAAACCAAAAGAAATCTTTATAGTTTTGGGGTCGTGGGGTGAAAACATCATCAAATGTATCTATCCAATACATCTAAAACCAACACTAACGTAGTGCTGTTACCACCTCATCATGACCAAACAATAATGCCATCACAATGGATACACTGCACAGGATATATGGATATTCGCGGCTGCACGTCTAAATTATGTGCGTGGTAAAAAAAAAAAAAAAAAAAAAAAAAAAAAAAAAAAAAGTAAAAATGTCTGTCTGCAAAATGGTTTTCATAAATGAATTACACTATCAAAAATAGAACAATGATTTTGGTTGAGTCTTGAGTCTCATCTCTACCCAGTCTGAATCACACAAACACTCGGTTCAAGGTCAGGTCAAGATTTGTACATATACGGGTATAACCATGCACACACACACACACACACACACACACACACACACACACACACACACACACACACACACACACACACACACACACACACACACACACACACACACACACACACACACACACACAACACACACACACACACACACAGAGTAACTCCACTAATAGAGCCAGACCTCAGGCCTGCTCAAGACCCTGTAGAGTCCTGCTCTCACCCTGCAACTGCATGCTCCATGTTAATGTATTAATGTCTGAGGGTGTGTGTGTGTGTGTGTGTGTGTGTGTGTGTGTGTGTGTGTGTGTGTGTGTGTGTGGTGTGTGTGTGTGTGTGTGTCTCTGTCAGCTCGTGCGCACGCATCTTTCGTGCGGTTTCCGTGCTGCTTGTGTTGTGCATGTATTGCACGCATGTGCAGTAGCCTCAGACAGAAGACGGCATGAATGCATCACCTAAGCATTTTTCATGTTTTCTATTTTCATAAATCCAGATGAAGAATGTGTTGCTTGAGCGGTGTGCGTTCACATCGCCCTGGCAGGATCAAACACACGGCTCTGCGCTTCATTCCCTGGCAAAGGCTCGGCTCGCGTGCAACATGTGGTAGAAGAAATAAATAAATAAGGGCAAGATTGAAGGATCTGGAGGAGTAGTCGTCCATCCCTGTGCTGTGCATTGCTGGTCCACAGGCACGTGTTAGACTGACTGGCAGCCAGCATGGAAGCCTCATGAATGCACCGCTCTGCCAGGAGAAGGCACGCATGCTTCTTAACGCTTACTCTGCCAGCATTTTTATTGTAAGTAGCTAATGCCAGCGATTTTCATGTAAAAGTCATATTTCATGATTCGGTCTATGTTTCCGGTCGCACAGGATGTGGCTTCTGGTCCGTCAGCTGGCAAGAGGAGGCTAGTGCTTGAGCATTGTATCAAATAATAGCAGATTGCAGTAGGTCTTTTGCAATGGCAGCGGTCATAACTCTATGTGATAAGCGTAGATCTACCAGCAATACCTGGTCTAATTAGTAATAGTTTTTCCGCCAGCATTTATTCAGAAATTGTGGTTTGTTTCCCGCTCTTATTTAGAAGAGCCAAATATACAGGAAGTGAGCATCTTATGTTAAGTGTGTTGGACAATGCTTGGTGACTTCCTGTTGACATTATGTAAGATGGCATACAGTATACTGCTGCTTCGACCAAAAATGTCATCTGGGACAAGGAAGGAGTGGACGTTTACGGGCACGATGACAATAATGATGTGATTTCATTATATTATTTAATTGACGATATACGGGTCTCAGGGTCAGATAATATACTACTCCACTACAGCTATTTGAAATCTGCTGCGATGCGATGCATTGTGAGTTTTAAGTACTCACAATAATTTTCTTTTCCCCACAATGAGTTTTATCCTATATTTTGATACCAACACTTTTTTAGATTTGGAATTCCAGTCTGTTCGCTTTGCTTCGATACTGCAGCATACTTTTATTTAAAGCTGGGTTTTTCAACAGGTGGTCCAGGTTCCACCAGTGGACCCTGAGAGGATTTCACTGGTCCTCAGCTAAATGTTGGACAGTTGGTTAACCAGATGTAACTCTTGATGGTGTTTGGTTTCATATTTACACCCAAGAGTTAAAGTATTCATCATCTGAATTAGCCCAGGTCTATACAAGTAGAGAATGTAGATTCATGGTCATTTTGATCTATTGTTTGCTTGTTTGTTTCCGAAATCCAGCCTGGAATTGTGGACATTCTGGACAAGCAAAATAAAACCTTAGTTTTGGGGTCTGTGTGGGGTTAAAATGGGGGTAAAAAGGGGGTCTGAAAGAAAGATCATTAACATGGTGAAATACATTCATTAACATGGTGAAATACATCAATACAGTACATCTTGATGATGTCATCAGATGTATTTCACCATGTTAATGATTTTTTTCAGACCTCCATTTTTAAGAAATACAGAATTGGGGGAACTTTTTTTTATCACACAACCACACAACATCTCTAAGGTATATTAAGACATATTAAATGTTGAAAATGGGTGGAGTTCCCATTTAAACCAAAAGAAATGTGAGTATAGTGTCTTTATAATGCACGTTTCTCCAGCTGGTCTTCATGGCTTTGCCCAGCAACAAGACATACAGCTAAAGGAATGGAATGGTCTAACGTTGGAATGGAATGGTCTAACGTTGTACAGGCAGAGGCAGAGGCAGAGCAGACACCCCCCCGGACCAATCCTTCACCCCAAAGCACAGGCTCCTGAAACCAAACACTGCTCACTGCTCACGTGTTTCGCAAGGACGATGTGCACTTGCGAGAATGTGCTTGTGTGTGTGTGGTGTGTGTGTGTGTGTGTGTGTGTGTGTGTGTGTGTGTAGGGGGGGGGGGGGGGTGTGGGAGGTGTGGGAAGTCGAAGGTGCAGGTGATGGATATGAGCAAGGGGGTACAGAGAGAGAGAGAGAGAGAGAGAGAGAGAGAGAGAGAGAGAGAGAGAGAGAGAGAGAGAGAGAGAGAGAGAGAGAGAGAGAGGCTTGCGGCAGCAGGCAGGGCGCGGTGGACGTCGGGGCCTGGCCCTAATTGATCTCAGGGTAGTGCAGAGGGCCCTGCCTCGGGGGCCACTGGAGGGGTCATTAGGATGCAAATATAACACTGTGTGTTCCTCCTGCACCCACCAGACACACACACACACACACACACATTCGCACATACTCCCTCTCACTAACACACACGCGCGCACGCACATACTAACGCGCGCCGCACACACACACACACACACACACACACACACACAACACACACACACACACACACACACACACACACACACACACACACCACACACACACACACACACACACACACACACACACACACACACACACACACACACACACACACACACACACACACAGGTGGGAGCTTGGAAGTGGAAATGGATATGAGAGAGAGGTGGGGTCAGAAAGACTGTCACTGAGTGTGTGTGTTTCTGTCTGACAACACAATATGGTTCTGCAGCTGATTTGAGGAAGAGAATAGCATTGGATTCATCAAACAGAAACAAAAATAAAATCACAGAGGTACTGAGTGAGTCATTTACAAAATCACAAACACACACACACACACACACGCACACGCACACACACACACACACCAGATATTTTTAGTTTTAACCTTATAGAACACTTAACATATTCTTGTTACACCATCACTACACATGTACATGTTTTACCCAATGTAAAATATTCCATCAATAGATTTCTCATCAAAATATATACTGTACAGCAAGACATGGTAACTTGATATACTCTTCTTTAATATTTCGTCATGATAAATAATAATAACAAAAACATCTGCATAATATTTTTAAAATATTCCTTAAAAAATATAATAAGTTGGGAAATTCTCCTGGGACACGTGAGAGTGCTTCAGCAAAGAAACAAAATTGAAAAAATAAAAAGGTCCTTTGTGGGTGTACAATACATGCTTTTCACTGTGACACTATCACAGGCGAAATTGACCCGAACACCAAACAAAACAGAGGTGGTTGCACTGTGCAGGGAAACAAACCCACGTTCTGTGATGTCACTGAGCATCATGAAGGTACTGACAAACCCATCCACCTCAGATGTCAGCAACATTATGAAAATTGTAATCATATAATCGTCCAGGCGAATATCACCCATGTTAAATTCTAATAATATTGAATTATGGAGTTTAGGTTGAGATAGACATGGGCCACAGTGGTATATACGTTCTGGTTTGTCTGTATGAAAATGGCGTCAGTATCCCTCATAACCCTGACCTCTGCTCTGTAGAGAAACATTTTGCTTGTCCCAAACGCTGTGCCCACACCCCGTGTACACGCAACGCCTGTTATTTGTCCTTTTCATGTTCCCATTTTAATAAAAGACAAAAGCTGGGGATATCCGTGGCAGGAGTTGGAGTGCCGGGGGCCCGGCGAGAGTAGGGGATCTTTTTTTCTCCCCCATTATTATTATTATTTCGCCCTAATTGACGTGAACAGTTCTTTTGACCCTAATTAGCGCTCTGTAATCTCTCATTTGCATATCACAAAGGCAACTGCATTTGCATATTTGTAAACGAGATGGGCCCTGCATCTGCATGCGTTCCCTTGTTTTCCTTGCCTTTTCTCTTGGCGCCTCTCCCTCACCTCTTTCTCTCTCTTCTTTCTATGTATTTCTATTCTCTCTCTCTCCCTCTCTCTCTCTCTCTCTCTCTCTCTCTCTCTCTCTCAGATCCTTCTTTATAATCAGGACATTTCCAGAGTGCTGCGTCAATGCCTGCATGCATGGGAGCCACACAGGCTGCATGGGACAGGAGGCTGGCACTGAGTTGCCTGGCACGTGTCCTTCCTGGCACAGAGACTGATGAGGGCTAAATGAGAGAGAGAGAGAGACAGAGGGAGAGAGAACTTTACAGTCAATACTGTAGAAATACAAGTCCGTAATTCAAAATGTTCATTGAGGTAGTAATTAGGAAAGTAGGAAAAGTACTGGCTTCCAAAAGTACTTGGAAGTTCCAAAACGTGCTTCAAATGTATGCAAAATATTTACAAAATAATAGTAGATGTACAAGGCCACAATGCATCAATTACTGTATTAAAACTATGAATAGGGAATACTCAAGTAAAGTGCAAACACCTTAAAAAGTGTACACGTATGTTACTTAAATAATTGTACTATATAGTTACTTTTCCAGTCATCTTGCAAAAATAAGAAAAGGAGAAGCATATCAGAATGTCCCTAAAATTCCCTGTCCCTAAAGTCCATAAAATTAGAACACTATCAAAATGTCTTTATCAAAAAATAGAACTCTAATATGTCCCTATCAAAATTAGAACCCTGTCAAAATGTCCCTATCAAACGGAGAAGCATATCAAAATGGCTGGTAATCCAGTTCGATTCAGCTCCTGATCCTGACAGCCTTTTACTGCATGTCATCCCCCATCTCTCTCCCCATTTCCAGTTGCCTACTATCTCTATCCCTCTTAAAAATATATAAATATAATAAAGGTGAAAGCCACAAGTTTTTAAGTTTTGATTCCTATTTGTTCTTATTTGGCCAGAGTTTGTTTTGCTTGTCATCAACCATTCATACTCCATCAGGTAAAATTGTGATATTATTATTTTCTATCCATCCGAGTATATCAGGCAAACTTCGTGTTCTGAGTATATGATTCCATATTCTCACCCAATTTTGCCCTTGGCTTTCCTTCAGCAGCACCTGCATGACTTCACCTCTCTGCAACATCAGCTATTGACTTTGGCCTGCCTTTCTCAGGTCATTATGGAGACTGGTATTGGGCTGCCTACAGGTAGCATACTGACTACCTCTCTCTCTCTCTCTCTCTGCCCTCCTCCTCCCCTTGTCAGTCCTGACCCTGGCCACGTAGCTCTCTATTACTATGGTAATGGGGGCTAATTGAATGGCCGAGGTGTAATGGGGAAGACAACACAGCCTACATTATGATAAGGAGCCTAGACAATAGCCCATGCGTCCAGGGTCACCATGCGCCAATAAGGTGGGCTTAGAACCAGGATGGATGTCCTCCGTGACCTGCTCAACCCCTGCACCACCCCTCTATCTGTCCTACTCTCTCTCTCCTACTCTCTCTCTCCTTCTCTCTCTCTCCTACTCTCTCTCTCCCCCTCTCTCTCTCTCTCTCTCTCCCCCTCTCTCTTTCTCTCACATGCTGTTTGTTTTCGCTCTCATGACGTTTCCATATGAGTAGAGTGATGGGATAACTAAGTATACTCCAATGTGTTACTCACATAAATTCATCAATATCACACTATATCATCAAGATATAGAGATGCTGTGTACAACAAGTAACAGTCTGGCGTTCAAAAATGTACTGTATATATAGTCATGTTAAAACTATCATTATATAGAATGTCCTGTTTCACAAGTCTTGTGACTTACAACAGACTTTGGGGATGAAACACACATCTGTGTCACTGTAATAATCCAAACATGCAAAGAGAGGAGTAAAAAGTACCATAGTCAAAAGTAAAATCTGGAGCCACTGCTCGAAAGAGGCCCCTGTTGTAAATAAAATAATGTTTTATCAGTGTTTCATCAACAGTAACATACAACACCTAACAGTAAACGTAACACTGTGAACTGCGAATAAAGACTTCAATCAATCACTTGACTTGAAGTATAGAATAATTCAAAAATTGGAATACTCGAGTTGTAACGAGTTGTAAGTACCTCACAAAATGTTACTTGCGTAAATGTAGGCGATACCTAATTTACTTTCCACCGCTGGGTATGTACAGGCGTTGAATTCTAACCCCAGTGTTATCATGCAGGATTGTCGCAGAGCGAGGTCACGAGGGGTCAAGGTGTACCAGGGGGTGCTAATGCGGTGCTTCGCTATAGCAGTAGCCAGAGGTAAATAATTAGCACTATGCATTTCAGCATCGTACGCAGGTGAGTGTGTGTGTGTGTGTGTGTGTGGGAGGGGGGGGTGGATATCGTCTCTCACCTAGCTAAAAAAAAGAAACTGGATGAAAAATACAATGGGAATGAATGGTTGTTTTCTATCTGGGCTGCTTTGACAGGGTGCCTAGGGAAAGTGAGCGGGCATTCATTTGCTGTTGCTCTACGAGCCCTCTAATGTATTCAGCGTGGGAGGGGGGGTACTCTGTCAAACGCAAGAAAAGCGAGGGGGTCCGCGGTATTGCCTCATTTTGCATACGTGAGCTCATCTCCTGATCGGCGTGTTATGGGAGAATGGAGTTCTGAGCACAGTGGTGGTATATACACCGTGGTGGTACCTGTATATTGCCGTTTTCTGCCATTGAAATATTCACACACATTTGAAAAAAAAAAGCAACTGGTGCTGCAGACGTGGGGAGGGCCATGCACAGCAGACCTGAAAAGGAAGCATTAAAAGAATGGTTTTTGCACTCAAATGCTTACGATTTAACAACCATTTACAACCGCGGATTAAACAGGCAGTCGCACTTCAACAACAAAACCTTTTTTAAGCCGTCTGGCCTTCATGTTCCTGAACAACAACGCAGTTTATTAAAATTGGAGCGTTTTAGTACACCAGGCTATGGTCTTTGAACTAGGTGCGTCTTTCACAACAGAGATGGTGCTTTTCCCTTTCTTATAAAGCAATTCAGTAATGGGTTTCATAGGCAAAGAGGAGAACAACAACATGGTGTTTGAGAACACAGAGGCGTCTCTGCGAGGTGAGTGCTGAATTCACCTACTGGAGAACATTAAAGCGAGGGAAAAGACGCTAAGGGGAGAGTGTGCAGCACTCTTTGATTTTGTTTATGCATTGGAAATTGCATCGCCTTGGCAATTAGCCCTAATAACCTTTGTTTACAGTACAGTCTGTGCATTGGGTGCCTGTGTGCACTGCACTTCACGCCTTTGTTGCGCGTGTGCATGTGTGTGTGTGCACATGGATATGGATGGTTTCCATGGTTGTGTTGTGTTGTGTGTATTTCTTGTTTATTAAATACTTTAAATAGATAAAGTGGAAGGCTATAGAGATTAAGGAGGAAACCAATTACATGAAGTATACTGTAGCGTACTTTGAAATGTTTTTGAATCACACTCCTCCTCCTCATCAGGTAAGTGCTTGAAAAATGAACGAGAAGAGCATAAAGTTGGGGTTTAAAGTACTGCATGTAGTGCGTGCTTCCATGCCAAACCCCACCCATTCAGATTCAGCACTCTTATACAGTATATCGGGTCCAAACAGTGTGCAGAGAGTCATTTACAAATGCGGATTCTGGCATCGGAACTAATGATGTTGGTTCGGTACAACCCCAACTTCCGCTCAGCCACCCCCCAACCTCCCCCACTCCTCTCCCTCGTTACTCATGGCGGCTCAGTAAATCAGTCTAGGAATCGACGAATGTTTGCTCCGAATTCTCTGCCTCCCAATCTGCCCCATGCATCGCCTCTCTCCCCCTCCTCCACACCCCCCCAAACTCCTCCATGCCCTCTGCCAGCATGTCTCTCACCTTTACCCACCCGCCGCACTTTGTTGATGTGAATCTCTCCCACCTCGGAGACCCAGCGGTCATGCATAAAACATGTCATAGAGTCGGCGCTCCACAACTCCAGGCTTGCCTGTCTTCTCCTTAAGCATTTATACAAAGTCCAATCTTCTATGACTTTTTTTTTTTTTTTTTTTTTGAAAAAAAAAAAAAAAAAAACTTTTATGGAGTTTAGCTCTCGCTCGCACGGTCCTCTGAGTCTAAAAAGTCACTTAGGGTGGACAGGAGGGAGGGAGGGAGAGAGAGAGAGACAGGGAGATGGGGAGAGAGATAGGTGTAAATGGGGGGAGAGAGAAAGAGAGAAAAGGCTGAGGAGAGGGAGGAAGACGTCGAGACAAAGTCAGAGAGAGGTCAGAGAAGAGAATGGGGAGAAATATGGACAGAGAGATTGGTGACTTTAATAACAGCACCGTCCTACCACCAAAACACACAAACGCCAGTTCGGTTTTAGACACCCAATCAGTGTCAGCACACAACGGAATCAGAGCTTCAGGGATGAGGATCTGGCTGCTGTGACCGGGCCGGTGGCACTGACACCTTTACTTTATATTAGGATTGCTTGCAGTGCACAACTTCAGACCCCACGTCCGATATACTGTAGGCCCATCACACATGGTGTACACAGTAGGCCTACTAATTTGTATCAGCTAATTCCTATTTAGTCTTGTCCAAACCAAATAAACATACAAGCATGTTTGCATGCTTGTATCCTTATTTCGGTCAGATGGTGTCTGAACTATCTTTGCATGCTATGTAATCAGTTGTCTCTGGAACACCTCCATTGACTCGTAACAGGTGAAAAAGAAAGTCCACATGCTGCTGTACATCATTGTCAATCACTTGTCAACACTAAGTGCAGGTGCCAACAAAGTAGCCTATAATCGTGAGCAGAATCGTTGGCTATAGTCCTCTGATATGCACATAAAAGTGGAGCAATACGGGAAGATACATCCCACCAACTGTACAGAATCTTATAGGTTCCAAAATTAACTGATCACTGTCCATGGTGCTGAACTCTCAAATGCTTTGGAATTGGCATTCATGTAAGCCTCATAGTTACAAGCACGGAGTTTGTTTGCCAGTGATGTAATTAACATATCGTACATTAATGGGACACCATAATCCAACAGTGTGTTTTTCTGAGCATATAGCCTGTCCACTCTGCACACTCTGTGTGAGTGCACACAGGGCTCCATGGCAGAGCACACACTGCCATGGAGGGCAATGGGGATGTGGTTCATCGACACTGCACACATTTTCTCTATGGATCGATGTTTACACTCATGCAGAGTTCACTGAGCACGCTCATTCTGCACATTGTATTGAGCATGAGGAGCTTCTTGGTCTCCACATGCACCAGCACAGTGAACAGGACACAGAGAGAGAGAGAGAGAGAGAGAGAGAGAGAGAGAGAGAGAGAGAGAGAGAGAGAGAGAGAGCAACCCAGGGGCGGATGTAACATTTACCAATTGGGGGGGCAGGAGAAAATGGTATGGGTGCGGCTTCATCGCCCGTGGCACGAAGCTTCATCGCCCCCATACCATTTTCAGTTACAGGACTTTTAGTCAAGTAAAGCATCCATAATAACATCAGTTGTTGTTGAAGTTGCAACAGACACGCAGCATGCATAAAGCTAAAGGTTTGACTCAGAGAGTTTCTGTTTTCAATGATGAAATGCTGTTGGTTTAGTGGTGCCACAACTGTAGTTAGTTAGTAGCAGTAGTAGTCTTTCAAATCATTTTAAATATAATCAGTTTCATTTGAAATATCTTGGGTTGTTTTGCATGCCATTGTGTTTGGTGGGGCAGACAGGGCATTTAGGGGGGCATTGCCCCCCCCCCCCCCATGCCCATGCCTGGATCCGCCCCTGGAGCAACCTGTAGGCAGCAGAGAGAGGAGAAGCTGAAATGTGAGCAAGGAAGACATTTGCACATACATTCTGTCAGTGGTCGCTGCACATCCTCCACCCCCCCTCCATCTCTCTCTCCTTCTCCCGCCTCTTCACTTTCTCCCTCACTTTCCTCCCTCCTTTCCTCCTCCTCCTCCCTGCTCTTCATCATGTCGTGGCTGTGTTTTCCCCACCCCCGCTGAGGGCCTAGCGTGTGCCCCCCGCCTCAACCCCATATTGGATCTCAGTGGGCTTTTGCAGGCTTTTAAATGAATAGGCAAATGAGCTGCATGAAGGTTCACCAGGAAGGTGGCCGAGGGAGGATGGGGTGTGTGTGTGTGTGTGTGTGTGTGTGTGTGTGTGTGTGTGTGTGTGTGTGTGTGTGTGTGTGTGTGTGTGTGTGTGTGTGTGTGTGTGTGTGTGTGTGTGTGTGTGTGTGGGGAGTGTTGGGGGTGGAAGAGTAGCAGGGTGCGGAGGCAATTTGGGGTTCTGGGCGGAAACACCCGGCACTACCACCATCACCTTCCACACACACACGCACACGCACACACACACACACACACACACACACACACACAGTATGCACACTTTCCAGTCAAATGTCAGGAGTGGCTAAGTGCCATGGGGGACGGCACATCATTTCAATATGGCATCCTGCTGGGTGCCCCTGATGAGGTGACTGGGAGACCCCCACTCAGGGAGCCACTGATCTGTGATAAAAGGTGCCCCCTCTGTGCCCTCTTTTCTCCCTCTACCTCCATATGCCCCTGTCCCACATACACCTATCCCATGCCCCTGTTATACACCTATACCACTGCCTGTCACCCCACCACCGTGTGGGACACTCCAGCCCCACCTGCCCCTGTCCCACCTGCCCCTGTTGCACCTACTTTTTTCTCCACATACCCCTGCCTCACTCCTGTCCCATCTACCCATGTTCCCCCTACAGGAGTAGGGGGAACATGGGTAGATGGGACAGCAGCTTGCTTATTGCACACCCCATACACCCCTACAGTACATCGTTAACCAGGACAGGTATCTCAATTTTGGGCTTGTTGTTAATAACACAAATGGAATATTTGTTAACAGAAAAGGCTACAAGTGCGAATTTGCAAAATGTTGTGAGATTGTAGATCTGCTATAAACATTAGATGTCCCAATCAAAGCCAACAATGTTATTTCTTTCATGCCACATGGTTCATATGTGAATTATGCATGAAAAGGGACATTGTATCTTGGTAAATATTAGATATACCGGTAGATAAAATGTATGTTTACAGTGAGATGACCTGCTATTTCGAGGTGTTTTAGTTTTGTTTCACTTCTTTTTTTTTACCCAAATCCTGGATATTTAGTTTCTTTTTAGGAACTTGTGAAACACCCTCAACTTCCCCATGAAGTATAGAGCTGTATTGTGAGAGGAGCAGACACAAACACACACACACACACACACACACACACACACACACACACACACACACACACACACACACACACACACACACACACACACACACACACACACACACACACACACACACACACACACACACACACACACACACACGAGTGTGCTCACACACTTGCACACTCAAACGCACACCCAGGAAAAGAAATAATGAGGTACTGCTGTAGAATGGTATGAGAAGAGACTGAGAGTGAAAGAAAGGACAGAGAGAGAGACAGAGAGCTAGAGCTAGAGACAGAGGGAGAGAGAGAGAAAGAGAGAGAGAGAGAGAGAGAGAGAGAGAGAGAGAGAGAGAGAGAGACAAAGAAGCATTGCGACAGCAGGCAAGGTGAGACGGTGTTCTTCCATGCCATAGTGGTTTGGGGAAGGCAGTACAGGGGTCTCCAATAAAGACCGCTGAAATATTTATCCCCTTCCCTCTACTAGAGCGGTAATGTCACACACACAGGCGCACACACACACACACACACACACACACACACACACACACACACACACACACACACACACACACACACACACACACACACACACACACACACACACACACACACACACACACACACACACACACGTTGGCCCACAGCACAGCACACGGTAGTTCCCACCGGCTCCTACGCCTAGCCTGCAGAGGGCCCTGAAATATTAATGTCCAAAGTAAATTAAAGCTGCAACAAAAAGAGATAGGGGGTTTTCTCGTTCTGTATATCTGACTGTCTATTCTTTATGACTCTATGCGGGGGTAGGTGGCATGGCATGCACTCATCAATGTGGGGGAGAGAGAGATGTGGGAGAAAGAGAGAGAGAGAGAGAGAGAGAGAGAGAGAGAGAGAGAGAGAGAGAGAGAGAGAGAGAGAGAGAGAGAGAGAGAGAGAGGGGGAGGTCGTCAGATGGGGGTGCAGAGGTGAGGTTGGTGGGTGGCAGATGAATAGAGGAGAAAGAAAGAGTGAGAGTCAGTGATAGAGAGCTAATGAGGGAAGGCCGGGGCACAGGGGGGTTTTACTGGCCAATTTGGGAGGCGCAGACAATCGGCAGGGTTAAAACAACTGGAAATGAAAAGAAAGAAAGGAATTGTTAACATGCCACTACTGTATAGACTAGCGAGAAGGAATGCATCAATGCAAGGCCAGTACAAATACTAAAGTGGCATGGAAGGGTGAAAGTGCTCTTAAAGAGTGGGGAAAACACAGGAAGGAAGACATGAGAGAAAGCTGAATTGGGGGGAATGTTTAAAGGAGAATTCCATTCGTACCTCCACTTGAAGTTGATAATATCAATGCATTTTATGTATCTCGGTGTAACAGTGTGTTGACACGCACTGGGTTTCGTGGAGTCTCATTCATCAGAGTTTGCTACATTCAGAGTTTGATACATTCAGAGTTTGATACATTCAACGTTTGATACATTCAACGTTTGATACATTCACAGTTTGCTACATTCAGAGTTTGATACATTTGTCAATCAATTGCAAACTATAATAGAATGCCACAAAGAAATATTTTGAGCAAGACGTCAACAAAAGTGATTCTCACATCGTATTTTGCAGAGAATTGTATGCCTTCATTATGATTGATATCATATATTTTTAAACACGTCCACACTCCACACACAGTTATTGTCATTCAGTATTTATATTCAAACAATACTCAACTTGTTCTCTTACTAAATTCTTAAAAACGTTAAACAGTCACAAGCTCCATCCATGTTTTTCTTTCCTACTTGCCCAAAGAGAAATTTCAGTATTTGTATTTCCCCACACATGAAACCAAATAAAAACACATGTTTAGTCTCTCTAACAGGCATCAACAAATCTAAATCTAGAACAATTGTACGTCTGGGACGTCTGCCTTGTCAGGCAATTACCATAACCTATAAAACACTAAATCTAACCCTAACCGTAACTCTTACATCATTCTTAACCGGCGCCCTACCTCAGGCTTAACCGGCCACTTAAAGGGGAATTCCACCCATTTTAAAAACTTTACTGTCATTAACATACCTGTGGACATGATAAAACGTTCCCTCATTCTGTGTTTCTCAGAAATCATTACAATGGTGAGACACAACTTGATGATTGATGTCATCGAGTTGTGTTTCACGATGTTAATGATTTCTCTTTTAGGACCTTTTTCCTAAATGGACCCGCTATAGCATCTATTTGTACACTCAGGTGAAAAAAAAAAGAAAATGTGTGAAATTCCGCTAACCAGTATTTAACCAGTCATGTGCAAGCCAGTTTCATGCTGTCAAAACAGCCATTTGCAGCACTGAGATCTTGATAGGTCAGTATAAACGTCACTGAGACCATTCAATGTTCTGATTAAATATGGTTTTGTCCTTTTCAGTGCATCAATAGCATTCAAACCAGAAGCAGACAGAGGGAGTGGGAGAGAAGAAAGATGTTCTCCATGAAGGTCTGCATACGAGGGGATGGCCTTGTTTGCTTGCACTGATCTCTTGCATGTATACTTAAAGGGCCTCTGACACGCCCCCTGGGGAGGTAACAAATGCTAATTCAGAGGCTAACGAGGCCGTGACGTCAGACGCAGGAGTGTAACTTCCCCCATAGTCAGCGCTAGCATAGGACAACAGGCTAGTCGTTTTGACGTTACATATGGCTTCATACTGGGTCAAATGTCCACTTGAAAATTATTATTTACTCGAACATCTTAGTTACAATGGCATATGCTTGAGTGTTGTTGTTTACACGAACTGTTGCATAATCGCAATTTCGAACGTGGTCCCATTATACCGGGCCACGTATGTGTGTTTCACTGAGATGGTGCTCGGCTCAGAGAGCCAGGACCAAGCAGAGCACAGCTCAGTAACAGGCTAAAATGTAATCCTCATGGATAATCTCCCCAACATATCTCACATGCAAGCCAAGGTGGAAGAGTTCTTTCCCCTGATATTCCGTTTCGACGACCAATACTACTATCAGCTATCGACATATAGGCTACAGCTTGAGCTGTATCTGTCAGTTGAGCGGTGGTGGAGTGAAGAATCAAGCCGCCGCTTGCCCGCTGCTAGAGCAGCTACAGATCATCTCTCCTCTCCTCCCCTCCACACTTCTTTGGCGAATGACAGTTGTCGTTCCCCCCAATGAAGTTATAAACAACGCATCGCAACAACAATAATGTCGTAGTGTTCTCCTCCATCTGGTGATGAAGAGGAGAGAGAGACGGCGCGAAGCGCCGGGGAGGAAAACTATTTCTGCGCTATCAGACAGAGAGAAGGACGGAGACTCGGAGAGATCACATCAGAGCTGGATATAGGCACGGGCAAATGGGGAGGGGCAAACCACCCCAAATGCCATGACTGCCCCAACAGACACCACTAAACTAACTGCCATTTTTCGGCTGCCCCCCCACAATTATGTACAAACCCGGGCCTGACTTTTTTTCAGCTGAGGGGAGGGACTTTGCGACACACACACACACACCCACACACACACCCACACACACACACACACACAACACAACCACACACAACACACACACACACACACACACACACACACACACACACAACACACACACACACAACACACACACCACACACACACACTCTCTCTCTCGCTCTCTCTCTGGGTCTGTCTCTGGGTCTGTCTCTGTGTGTGTATCGCGCTGCAACAGGCGTTGTGTTAGAGTTGAATGCGAGCGTTGACTCGAGTGTGATATATTTGATACAGCAATAGAAACCTCACGCCAACATCATTTGCATTCTAACTGAAATATTCGACCAAAACATCTTTTTGTTCAATGAGGTTTGCTAGGAATATGAAGCCATAAAAACGTTGAAACCACTATAGCAACAGACATGCAGTAGTAGTGGTAGTCTGGTAGGCAGGTAGGACGCCTCACTCAGTTGCCAGCTGATTGGACCGTCGGGGCAGTCGCTCGCGCTACAAAACGTTTTCGATTTGACCACGTGATGTGCTCAAAAATCGTGAGGATGTCAGAGGCCCTTTAAGCCCATGTGCGCGCGCCGCGCACTTGCGCACACAACACCCCCCGCACCCCCCCCCCCCCCCCCCCCCCCCCCCCCCCCCCCCCACACACACACACACACGCTGACTCGCTGTCAGCTTGTTTATGAGGACTTCTAGACTAACATTAGTGTATCTCTCTTTCTCTCACAGTCATTCCATCCCTGGCCTGCATGGTCCTGCATGCATGAGTCAGAGGGAGGGAGGTAGCATGGCCTTGACCTCTGAACACCTGAAGCTCTGGATCTGACCCTGATGCTCACCACACCGGCACGCACGCACACACACATGCACACACTCACAAACACACACACATGCATGCACTCAAACACACACGCAGGCATGCACTCACAAACACACACGCAGGCATGCACTCACAAACACACACGCATGCACACACTCACAAACACACACGCATGCACACACTCACAAACACACATGCATGCACGCACTCACAAACACACATGCATGCACGCACGCACGCACGCACGCACACACTCATGTACACACGCAGGCACACACTCATGTACACACGCAGGCACACACACACACACACACACACACACACACACACACACACACACACACACACACACACACACACACACACACACACACACACACACACACACACACACTGGTTTCTACACACCCAGACAATGCCACCTCTCTCTCTCTCTCTCTCTCTCTCTCTCTCACGCACACACACATGTACGCATGTGCGCACGCACAATCCTTGCATATTCACTCCAATATGTGTGTATTTCAGCTCATCTTATGTCACAGGGAGAGTACCTATATAGCATGGAACATGTTCACACAGATCATCCCCAAAACCTCCAAATTACCACCTGATCAAACACAGAAATCTGCATCTGCCATAACCCTTTCGCTTTCCCCTCCACCTCTCCCTCTCCCACACACACACACACCAACACACACACACACACACCACACACACACACACACACACACACACACACACACACACACACACACAGCGGCAGAGACTTTATCTTCACCATCAATTTCTGCTCTCTGCATATGGTTGGAGCTGCTTATGCATGTGGCGCGGCGCTGTACTTTATCAAAGGACCCGTCCTGGGCTTGGGGCCATGCATTATTAAACACGTGCACACACACACACACACACACACACACACACACACACACACACACACACACACACACACACACACACACACACACACACACACACACACACTCAGAAAGGGCGCCTGCATCAGGACAGTTTCAGCTACAGAGCCACTACAGATGACCAGGTTGACACTATAGACTTTACTAGGGGGTCGTTATACACATTCCATTCCATTCAATTCCATTCAATTCCATTCCATTCAATTCAATTCAATTCCATTCCATTCAATTCCATTCAATTCAATTCAATTCAATTCAATTGACCTTTAGGTAAACTCCCTCCCTAAACTGCTATGGTCCAATCACAGCTAAGCATAACATGTGATAGACAAACCTCTCCAGTCTCCACCAATAGCTTTCCTATATGATAAAACATTGTTTTAAAAAATAAATGTCACAGACATGTTTCCACTGCATAGGCTGAAAAGTGTCCCAGGGTGGACAAGAGAGCGGGGCTTACTGTACCTAAAGGTCTACTCAAGGGATGTTATTGGCATGAGAAAACACACGCTTACATGGTCAAAGCGAAAAGAAAAAAAAAAATCACACAAACTGGCATCAGGGACACACAACGCGTTCGATTAAATGATTGATTGATTGATTGATTGATTAAAGGGGAATTCCACCCATTCAACATTTCTTCTGAGAGCGTACAAATGCAACCAAATGAATCCTAACGGGTTCATTTGGTTCCATTTGTATGCTCTCAGAAAAAAAGAAGCGTCTAAAGAAATCCATGTCCATGTTAGTGGCTTTCTTCAGACCTCCATTTCTTGGGAACACAGAATGGGGAAACTTTTTATCACGTCCACCTAGCACCTCTAGGGTATACTAATGACATATTAGCAAGCACAACCGAAGGGATGACCAAATAAATTACCAATAAATATCACACTTGTTTACAAGAGGGTCCACCTTGTTGAACTACCAGGTTATTGTTACTACACAGTATAGTTTAGTTTGAGTCCCAAGCCAAAGGTGTAATCTCTCTTTTGGGCCAGGACCTGAACCGTTGGTGGAACCGCTGGCGTAAGGCATGCAGCGGAGAACAAATCACAAGCGACAGTAATGGCAGAATTGTCACATGATAAATGAGGGTTGGTGACCCTGACCATTGCCTCTCACTTGCATCAGCCTTTTCTTCTGGTCTCTCCACGTACTGCTGTGTGGTTTGATGTGGGAGTGAAGTCGATCTCTTCCCCCCAGCAGGTGTGAGAGTCAGCCAAGGTAACCAGCTGCTGAGGTGCCCTCTCCCTCACCCCTCTCACCCCGCTCTGGCTCCAAGAAACTGGAACATTTACAGCATTTAATCGCAGGAAGTACCACAGGTGTGTGTGTGTGTGTGTGTGTGTGTGTGTGTGTGTGTGTGTGTGTGTGTGTGTGTGTGTGTGTGTGTGTGTGTGTGTGTGTGTGTGTGTGTGTGTGTGTGTGTGTGTGTGTGTGTGTGTGTGTCAGGCAGCGTGCATGTGCATGCGTGCTTATGTGTCATATAGCATACCCAAACACTGACACAGAGAGCAGGTGTGTGAGGAGACTCTTGTGATCTTGCGGACATTTCAGAGTTTGATACGCTGTGATTGCGATTGTGATTTATTGTTGCTACAGTTTTGTCAGCTTCAAGCTAAATGTCTTGAATGCAATTCATCCAGCAAAGGAAGGAAGTTTGTCTGTATATGGTGAAGGATTGATTCAGGCTGTCTCCAGAGGATCGGGTCATGATAAGTACGTTTAGGGGATTTTTTACTTTTTACACTGGCACAATTAATGTACAGGACACTGTGTTCAAACATGCAGTCAGCATTAGTATTTACACTTACGCATAGACGCGCGCGCACACACACACACACGTGCGCGCCACACACGCACGCAGCGCACCGAGAATAAGCCTGTCGGCCACGGCCACCGTCTGACGTCAAGGAACAACAACAACAACAACAACCCACTGGTGTAACTACGTCACTACGGGGTGCAAACCCAACTCACCAGCAATGCCACATGTGACTCCACCCCCGCAACAGTGATGCTTGACATAACATCACTTTCATTTCGCAAACAAATGCATCAAATGCATATTTCGTTACTTTAATTATATGTGTGGTGAACAAAACTGCTTAGAAATCAGATGATTGACTGATAATTGCTGGTATGCATGTCTATTGATCAGATTGATTAACACTTGTACCTCCACACCAGAGGTGAAATGGCTGATAATGGCTGATATGCGTGTCTATTGATTGGATTGAGTGTCTATCAATAGACCTACCAGCCATTAATGGCTGGTATGCATGTCTATGGATAATTATTTGTGACTTGGTCCGGGTCCTCCCCAGGTTTCCACAGAATCTGGGTCCTCCACAGGAGGGTTTACCCCGGGCCGGGTTCTCCTGTTACGAGTACATGTACTGTCGTATGAAAATAGCTGATCTACAAGCACAAAACATGTCACACTGCTACACATTTTGATCTTGTAGACTCTGACTATAACATCTTCTAATAATTTGCTATAACCCCGTTTTGTCCCGTTTTCCCACTTGTCACACACATGCAATACTTCTGTCACTCAAATGAACAGTTTGGATCTGGTCACCCTAGATACGCACAGGCAGGGGCGGATATAACATTTCCCAATTGGGGGGCAGGAGAAAATGGCATGGGGGCGGCTTCATCACCTGTGTCGCTTTGCGCCACGGGTGATGAAGCCCCACCCATACCATTTTCGGTTACAGGAGGACTTTTATTATGCAATTAAGCATCAATAATAACACCAGTTGTTGTTGAAGTTGCAACAGACACGCAGCATGCATAAAGCTAAAGGTCTGACTCAGAGAGTTGTTTTAGAGTCTTTTTTCAATGATGAAATGCTGTTGGTTTAGTGGTGCCACAACTGTAGTTAGTTTGTAGCAGTACAGTGGTTCAAATCAATTTAAATATAAGCACTTTTGAAATATCTTGGGTTGTTTTGCTTGCCATCGTGTTTGGTGAGGCAGATTGGACATTTAGGGGGGCATTGCCCCCCCCCATGCCCATGCCTTGATCCGCCCCTGCGCACAGCGCTCACAGGTAAAAGTTCCTGCACATGTCACATGGCTCGGCGGCCAACAGTTCCAAGTACATAAAAGTTCCTGCACATGTCACATGGCTCGGCGGCCAGCAGTTCCAAGTACATAAAAGTTCCTGCACATGTCACATGGCTCGGCGGCCAGCAGTTCCAAGTACATAAAAGTTCCTGCACATGTCACATGGCTCGGCGGCCAGCAGTTCCAAGTACATAAAAGTTCCTGCACATGTCACATGGCTCGGTGACCAACAGTTCCAAGTACATAAAAGTTCCTGCACATGTCACATGGCTTGGCGGCCAGCAGTTCCAAGTACATAAAAGTTCCTGCACATGTCACATGGCTCGGCGGCCAGCAGTTCCAAGTACATAAAAGTTCCTGCACATGTCACATGGCTCGGCGGCCAGCAGTTCCAAGTACATAAAAGTTCCTGCACATATTACATGGCTCAGCGGCCAGCAGTTCCAAGTTCCAACTACATCAGTGGTTTTCAACCTTTTTGATCCCAGTGCCCACTATCTATTAAGCATTTGAGCCACAGACCACCATTTGGACATTTTCACCCCACAGACCCAAAACCAAGGATTTCTTGTGGTTTAGTCCACAATTCCAGGCTTCTTTTTTTCGAAAACAAAACAGCCAAACAATACAGTAGCTTAAATCAAAATGAGCATTCTTTTACATTCTCTAATTGTGTAGACTTCTTAATTAAGGGGGCTAATTCAGATGATGATTATTTTAACTCTTGAGAGTCTAAACATGAAACCAAATGGATCCATGTTTACACTCGCAAGAGTTACATTTGGTTTATCAACTTTTCATCTGGTTAACCAACTTAGCTGGGGACCACCTGGAAGCCTCTCAAGGACCACTGGTTGAAAACCACTGAACTGAACATGTAGGCACTGGGCAGTATCCTGCCAACCTGCTCAGCTGCTGCTGCTGCTGCTTTTACCAGTGACTCACCATAACGCTGGCTGCAGCTCTAGAGGTTGATTTCACCCGAGTTTTGAAGGTATATTCCAAGTGTGTACATTTTCGTGGCTTAAATATGGAAAAAACACGTGCAATTTCCACAAACATCACCACTGCACGTTATGTTTACATTGTCAAAACGTCAAGTTGGCTACAACACAACTAGCTACAACCGTCTTTCCGTCCTCTTCAAAATAACAGCTGTACTTGATTAGTAAACACGACTACAGTGTTGCCATGTTTACTCATTATAAGCAACCGTTGACTTGTTTTTTTAATGCAGGAAGTCACCTACAAATAAATTATTGGTAGTTGCTGGGTGGTGTTTTTCTGGGCTTGTTTCTAAAGTGTACAGTAGTCGTTTATTTGAACTTAGCCTACTTCTCAATGATTAAACCAGTGTTTTCCCACATTTCTTCACGTCAAGGAAGGACCCAGATTAATAGCCTATTGTGCACACAGAAAACATTGTGTGCCTTTTTATTAAAATATAAAATATCATAAAAATATTTTTAATTATTATTATATTATATTATGTTATACAATTATTATATATTCAAATTATTTTTGCTTTATTGGACACATTGCAGCTCTGAGTTAAATCTGTTAATTTAGCAAGATAATTCAACCCATAGTCCTCTATATCTATGGGTATGTCCGGAAATACAAACTGGGTGCGCGTCGAGTTTATTTGGGTTAGTGGGCGGAGACCTCACCGAGTGCATTGAGTGAGCCTGATTTACGAACGAGCAGTTAAAACCAGACTACACACCTCACTCAAAAATGGTGAGAATCACTGCCAGAGCCATATAAATCCTCTCCCCTGGAAAGTATTTTCAAATGGGGGTCCGCATGAATTTATTTGATAAATGTGCAGGTCCTTGACAGACATGAAAAAGTTGGGGAACCACAGTACAGTGCTTAGCCATAGTCTAGCTTCCTAGCTCACAACATTTGTATTGCTTTTCATTGAACGGCAGTGCACGAGACACAGCTGTGACACAATCAAACCTTCCACACCGGCCAACCCCGTCTCCAGCGTAGGGTTGCTCAGTGCGTGCACCAAACACACCGGTGTGAATAAACGAACGAGGAGCACCAAATGCCCCAAATACACCAGGTATAAACGAACGACAACAGGGCAGTCCAGTGCGTTTAGGTTGTATTTCCGAACGCACCCTATATCCTCAGAGAGCCTCTCCAATGTTGAAGCGGTCGGCCCTAGTGGTTGTTCTGTGAACTGCAGGCAGCCTGTGGATTCTTGACTAGGAAACCCTGTGCTCCTGGAGCTTAACATTGGGCCCTCGTTCATACATTCCCCAAGCTCTGGGATAATGCAAGTGCATTTTTATTTGTGGACATTTTTGGTACTGCAGGCAAATAGCACACTGAGAAAATATGGTTGTTTAGACTACACACTACAGTGTATGCAAAAGTATTAAAATGCAACATTTATTAAGATACATTTGATTTTAAAATCATGGTTGAGCCCACTAACCAACATAAACAGTATAAACAAGTCATATGTAATGCAATTGGTCAACTGTAGTTAAACATAATTAAACCAAAACTAAATAAACATCACACAACGGATCAAATCTCTATTGACCTCTTGGACACACAGATGCACACACTCTCAAACAAACTGAACTGAGCTCAAACAAATTAGACAACAACACCTCTTCTATTTATGAGTCATTTTAGGACACCTGGTGCTCGTTTAAGTCGCTTACAGGAAGGTCACTCTGAATTAAATATACTAGTCTAGGGTATCTACGAGGTTGATTTCACCCGACTTTTGAAGGTATCCAAGTGTGTACATTGTCATGGCTTAAATATGACAGACTCTGGCTAAAAAACATGTGGGAAAAAAACACCACCACTGCACGTTATGTTTACACTGTCAAAACGTCAAGTAGGCTACAACATCTACGGTATAATATAAAAACACATAATGATAAGTATTTACATTTAGCTGTTGATGGTGAACTCACTGGTTGTTCACGTCACGCCACCAGTATTATATGCCAAGCTGCAGCAAAACCAACCAAGGTCCACTTGCAATATAATCCTGCTATCTCTCTCTGTCTCTCTTCATAAATAAAATGTCTTCATCATGCTGCACATGCCGTTGTATGAAGCAGCGGTGTTTGCACCGTATGACTCTATGAGATTGTGTTTCTAGACAGAATACAAACTTCAAATCTAGTGGTACATACAATATGGTGACCAGACATGTCCCAAAATGTTCTCTCTCCAATTTCTGTCCAACCTTCTGCCTATCCCTCTGACCTCCACAGATGACGGCCATGCTGCTTCTGTCACAGACACATCATCTCACACGTCAAACTTCAGATATCCTACCGTGCTAGACACAAATCATCGGCCCTCATTAATATTTAGCGGACGGCAGCCTTGTGCCACAAACAACTGGAGGTGTCCTGTGTGCCGATGAGCTCATCTTGCCAGGGGTTGAACTTTGACCTCCCCCTCTGAGAACCATGGGGGTGGGAGGGGCTGCCTGTGACCACTGTGTGTGTCGGTCATCGAGGTGACCGCTGCATGTGTGGACGACCGCATGTGCTCCGCTCCGTCGGGTGGAAGGGGGGAAGGGGGTATATACCCTCCCGCATGTCTGTCACACATTCCTGACTGCCATCGAGACTGTGGCCTTTTGCAAATGAGGATCAGGGAACGCCATGGACCGAACGTGCACAAGGGTGAGACTGGAAGGATGGAGAGAGACAGAGGGGTGCAGCGTTGACACACACACGTGTGCAAACCACACATACACCTACAAACACACAAACACACGCATACTTATAGCACCGCACCACTCATCCATAGTAAAAAAAAAAAAGGGACCAAAGTGGGTGCATGTGAACGGGGGTACCGAGACGCACCCTCATGTCCACAAATGACTTCTGGACATGTTGTTGCGTCTGCGTGTTTATCAGCCAAACCAGAACACTTATCTTGGATATCCAGCGGGTTGCGACCCCATATCAGATCAAACATTTTCTACCCACGGCTTTGGAAACAAGAACAACAACAAACACGGGGGAAGTTGATAGGAATAAAACGCTGCCTTTTCAAACAAAGTCTCGTCTTCTGTTTTCCTGATGAAGTGCATGCGGCGCTTTCAGATGTGTGCTCCAAGCAAGGGTTCACGGAGGGCATTGCATTTGGCATGCAGTCCTGTTTGAGGCTTTAGGGGGCGAGGGTTGGGGAGGCAGGGGGTGGTGGTGGTGGTGCTGATGGGGTTATCTGGGGTGTGTCTGTGGCCTGCGGGAACTTGTGATTTGTTTTACTAGAGCGTCTTCCGCCCGGCAACATCCCGGCATGGGTGAATTAAATGGCGGGTTGCCAGATTTGGGTTGGATCCATCCATCCATCCCTCGGCTGGGGTGATGCTGGCTGGGCTTCCCCCCCTTTGGATCCGTAGCCAAAATCCCCCACCCCCCCACCCCATCATCACAACAACCCCCCAAATTCCCAGAGCAACCCTCCTCGTTT
The DNA here is from genome assembly GCA_039105355.1 of Benthosema pterotum. NCBI lineage: Eukaryota > Metazoa > Chordata > Actinopteri > Myctophiformes > Myctophidae > Benthosema > Benthosema pterotum. The sequence goes on from CM076967.1 coordinate 23,517,398, forward strand.
GCTTGGTATAATATGAACAGACAAGTTATTTCCTATATGCAGTTTGTATCGCACTGTGGTGGAAAGCGAGATCAAAAGGCGACCTTTTGATCTCGACGAGCTCGTATTGCCAATGATCACGATTCTGCCTCGTGCAAACCTAGATTTTAGTTTTAGTCATAGTCATTTTGAACAGTTTTCCTTTAGTTTCAGTCACATTTTATTCACAATGTGTCAGTTTAGTTTTACTCCATGAAATAAGCATGCGATTTTATTCAACTAAATCAACTGTAGATTCAGTCCACATAAATGTATTTTGCCGATGCCTAATGGCAGATTTTACACTTTAACTGTTGTGAGCTTGTAGATGTGCTGTTCTCCACTATATTCCCTAACTATGACATTGCAGGCTAGTTTTTGAGAGAAGATAGTTACAGTCGGGGGTGCTGAACGTTCAGTAAGGGGTGTTGCAAAATGCAAATGTGTGCATGCATGTTGTGCCTCATGCATGCACATTTCAGGATTTTTCACAGGGAAAAGTGGCTTTTACCTTCCCTATCCACATTCATGAGCAAACAGGCACAGGCAGGCATTTACCATCATATGCCTCCAGTGGGTGATCCAACTCCTATACACCAATCAATATATTTAATTTTTTTATAGCTTAGTTTTATATAGTTTCCATTTATTTATTCGCCAGTGAAGGTACAGTTGACTAACATTTTTCGTCATACTATTAGTCAACAGAATCCACCCTGGTATATCCTCGCGCTGTGACATCGCTCATGCAGTGCTTTTTGTGGAGCCCCAGCGCTGTTTCTCAAGGCGCTTCTCAGCGGTCACATCTCATGGGTGACAAGCAAGGAGATCAGTCCAGCACATTGTGTCTGCCTCATTGCACCCGCGACCAGCCGCAACATGCTTGCTTACCCTCACAGAATGAAAAATCAATACGTGTCTCCCATCTCGCCCGGTCTTTTGGCAGGACAATTGACCCTGACACCATGATCTCTCAGTGTGAGTGATATTATTTCCAGTGAATTGGCCGTGAGGTAGTAGGCACATTTTTCAGCGGGGGGAAAGAGGGGGGGTGGGATGGTTATGAGGGGCACTCCTGGAGGCACCTCCATGTCAATGACCAATAAAGTTAAGGTAATGGCCATCAAAGTAAAATAAATAGCTGTCGCAGTTTAGGAATACTTTAATAATAATAATAAGGGTAATGATAATAATAATAAATAATAATGATAGGCTAATACAGCCGTTATTTTTACAGTGTTTGTATAATGATCTATAGAGCTGTGCAGTCCCGCCCCTTTCATGACGTCGCCCGTGTTCCAGAAATAGAATCCTCATTCATCTTCCTCATAGACTTTTTGAAAAGTGTTAATATAAACATTACACACACTTAAGCCGTGAACAAAGCCAACTCGGGTCGTGACACATCATGAAACCACCACAATATTATCATGCAATATCCAATTAGCAAGAAGTAAAAAAAAAACGGCAGAATACAACACATTTTGTTTTTCTTCTTAGAAATTATTTGATTGTCCTAAAAGTTTGTGTGTCTTATCATGATTTGTCATGAGCCGAGTTGGCTTTGTCCGGGCATAATTGTCTTTACATGAATAATTTTTGGAAAAGTCTATGAGAAAAATGAATGGGGAATCCCATTTCTGGAACAGCTCAGCTCTATAGAACCTATAGCTATGGAAGTACAAGTTAAACTTAATTCAACCAGTTTGATAATGACTGATGAGTGATTAATAGTGCAGCAAGATAAGATAAAACTGGCTCATGCATGGTCCTGGACCCCTGAATTTATTTATGTGCCACAGTGCTGTCACGGAGCCAGAGCCTGCATGCGTATATACTCAGTATATTATACTGTAGATGTAAAGGATGGGGATGAAGCTGCATCAGGGACACCTGTTCCGCCGTCACTATACACCTGGATTCAAAAGCTGCGTGAAGAATCCCAGCAGCGTGGCTTGTTGTCAGAAATCCTTTTGAAAAGCTTTTCTCATGTAATTAATAGCAGGACAAGCAGCACAGAAGGGGGGGAGAAGAAAAAAATGTTTAGTTTCATTTAAAAGGGAAACTTGAAGTGAATCAACACGATGTGAACCCAACCACTCTGCCCCCCACCCCCCTCCTCTGAAGCACTGTAGTCTTCAGTCAGTTCGTTTCCCCTGCAGGACATGGACATGGCGTTGGGTGCATTCCTCCGGTTTCCCCCGACATGCCATAACTCAGAAATGCCAGGACACTGCGTTTCCTGCCGAGGTGTCGCGCTTTGAGCTTTCTCAAACACGGCCATGTTTTAACGTATTAAAAATACACTCTGTCAGCACATTTCAGAAATTATGGGCTAGATTAAACGGCAACTTTGACCCACCTGTCAGAAGATACAAGCTTTTTTGCTGAGGGAGATTAATGCTTTGCTCTAACATTTTCTCCTGCACACCCCCCCACTCCTACGAATGTTAATCAGACCCCAAGAGCAGTGGCAGGGAGATTGGTCATTAGGTGAGGTTGGAACGCATTGATTTTTAATTTTGACATGCAAATATGTTTGCCACCTTATTTGTACAGTAAGCTGACCCGCGCTCACACTCTCCTCCGTACTTTGCGGAATCATGGGCTATACTTTGTTTCAAAGTGAGAAATTGCTTAACTTTTACCTGGGAAAGTTGGCAAAACAAGTTGGCTATAAACTGCTTCTTTTCTTTATCACTTGTCATAGACCTATTCACTGTAGCATGTTTGTCAATATAGTAGGACTATACGGTATGTGGTAATCAAGAAATGGTGGTGATTCATAATTATATCTGATCAAATGTGTTAGGCTGAGTTTCTATTATGTCACTGTCCCAGTCAAATCTTTTCAAAGAATTTGTAAAAGATTTGAGGCTATCAGCGGATTGCGGATTTGTCTGTGGATACCGCGGATCATCTTCGGGATAGGGTCAATGGATTATATAATTAATGAATCTTGGATAATCCGTGGATGAAATAATGCTGGGGATAAATTATTGGCATATACAGTATGTGTATATAGACTTATTAGCGTTTAAATCAGAAACAAATTAATGGCATCCATCTACCATGGGCTTATTGCTTTTAAAACACACACATTTTCGGCATAGTATATTATTTTCCATCAGGCACAATAGAAGGCCACCTATATTTTTGGATGAGGACCACAACAATGCAACATAACAACAGCAGCCATTAGCCAGCTAACTGCAGAGGAGAGTTTAAAAGTGGGACTGCATGAGAATCAATGTGCGCTGGACATATCATACACAACGCCTGACTGGAGGGGCTAAGAGAATAAATAGCCACTGATCGCAGCCGTGACAGCGTCGCGTGTGTCACGCTGCTGTGAGCTTGTAGAGTAAGTATGTATGGCGGATGGATGCGGATGTATAAATTTGATTAATTAATTTACGTGGACGGCTACGGGCGGATCATCAATATGTGTGGATGGATTTCTATATGGATGTGTGTTTTTAATTGGATACCAGGCAAAAGCCTGTAAATACCTGCTAAGACCCACACAAACAAAACCCTTTAACTGTACTTTTTGTGGCAAAAGTGCTTGAACTTGTTTTCTTTGATCTCCAGTCCTTATCCCCTTTTCAAAATGACACAATGGGAACTATGCGCAAAATTAATATTGCCCACTTTATTCACCTGTAAAACTGTGATGTGATGTAACATTAAAGCTGTTTCTGAAATGTGCAGGTTTAGCCTTGGTGTGACAAAGGCCAGCTGAATCACTGACTACACAGGCTGCATGTGTGTCTCTGTAAGTATACTCTATAAGTATTAAAAATACTCTGTAAGTATTAATTACTGTTGTGCTGTTTTAGGCAGGTGATATGTGTATGTTTAGGCAGAGGATGTTAGTATGTTTAGTGTATTTTGTTCTAATGTAGCCTAATGATTGTAATTTTAGGTGTTCTGTGTTTTCAGAACCACACGTGCTTTCTGTACGACCTGATATGTCTTTAACCTGAGTTATTTGTGTTCTTGACCAAACCTCCCGGTTTGAGCACCACGGCATTCCTATTTTGAGCCAAACATTTGGTGAGAATATCGCACTACAAGCTCACCAAATGACTTTGCAAATTTCATTGGTTTCAGAGAGGAGTGGCTCAACTAATAGAACTCTGTGAGCTAGCCCCACCCATAGTCAACTAGTAGGCCTTCTGTATATCTGGTTTAAGCTACTGTGGATGTAGGACGTACTATGTTGTAGGATGTAGACGGGTATGTTCGGAATATATACCCGCACTCCAAATCCTGCCGACTACGCCAGATTGTAGTATTTACACGGAAGCGGGGATTGGACCCAGGACTGCCACTCACCAGTCCAATGCACAACCGGTCGCGCCAAGAGGGCTGAGCCCGATTAGCGAGGCTGTTGTGGCTGGCTCATTGCTGGGTGCATTATGTAACTTGTGCCGGCTTTCTTCACTGCATATCCCCCCATCTGCATCTCACTTATTACAGTAGCTACGGGGCACTGAGGTTATATGTTCACTGATGATTCTGTTAAACCCTATATACTGCTTTAATGACTGGAATAGAATCACACTGGTCCATGCTAGCCCCCTCCTTTTTTCCGTCTACACCGAGGGAGTTTGTAGACAACTTCACTCCTCACTCCTCACTTCACTCCAGTCTCTTCATTCAGCCTCCGGCTCTCTTCACATCACAGTCAAATATACTGTAACCGTAGAGGGCTGCCGCTCTGATTGCATCGCAAAGTCTTCTGTGTTAAGTCAGACTCAGGGAACACAGATAGCTCAAAACCGTAGCCCCACTTTGCCAAGGCGTGTCAAAAAATTAGCTCATAGAGAGAGAGCTCCAGAGTGCCTGTGGCACTGTCAGGCGAAATTAGAAAAAAATTAAGACATCCATCCCAGAGACATCCAGCGTGAGAGAGTGTGTGTGTGGGGAAGGGGCCGACAGACAATCACCAATAGATTGACGTATGGGCTCTGCCACATTCATTCATTTGAGCGTGTTCATGGGAGCATGAGCTGGCAGTGGCAGTGACAGCACTTTCTCACCTCGGTGACAGTGAAAAAAGGCACTGAAATCGGCGCAGCGCGGGGCGCTGCATGGCAGAGTTGGATTAGCTATGATAATATGATGACAGTAATTGAGCTTGTCATAATTGCTCAATCACTGTGCCTATCCCCAGGGTCCACGAGCGAGAGCGTTAGAGCTGTACAAGCCTTCATTACAGGGGTGTGATACCAGGCTAATTCACTCACATTAGGACCACTGGCACTGATCCTTGTGCTCGTGTCACCACAGCGCCTCAGATTAAGCTGCCGAGGAATTTGGGTTAAGAGTCTCATAAGTTTCTGTGACCGCAGGATTTGATCTGATGAATCGGTTGCATGGAAGCGTTTGTTTAAATTATGCACTATTATGAATTTTAAACGCGTTCATGATATGTCATGATTAGACCGACCAAGCGGTACTCTACATATATTAGACCACATCTAGAAGTGTGAACTGCTAAAGTGTGAAAGGGCTTCCACTTTCCAGTACTTTGATTGACTTGATATTGACTATAGATTACAGATTAAACACATGGAATTGCACTCAGACCCAGTGCGCCTCATGCACACTCATAGATGCAGTGAGAGAGAGAGAGTGGGCGAGACAGGCATATTAGAATGGGGGGAGAAGAGAGAAAAGGAGAGCAGAGAGGGAAGGGGGGCCCAGCACAGACAAGACCACCTCACGGCAGGAATTTACTGTCAGATTTTCTCCTTTGCGAATCTGGGCCGCCTGAAAGCCCCCTTGCCACAAATGGAGGCAGGACAGAGAGAGAGAGGGAGGAAAAAAAGGAAAATTGGAAAAAACAGCTGAGGGTGTAAATAATTCATGCAGACAATATGACTTTTTTATGTAAATTCGGTGCATTAACTCTCTATTATAATGATGGACGACAGATACGGGTGATGTTTCCTTGGTAAGAGCTAATGGATGACCATCATAAATTCACTGCACATTTTATTGTGTTGCCGGGAAAATTGTGCCTGCAGGCAACGTTGTTTACTTTTATGTCAGGGAAGGAGGGTGAAGAGCAAGGGAAAAAAGGAAAAGAAAAGAAAGAAAAAAGAATCGCGAGCTGTCTTCAAAAGAGAAGGAGAGAGAGAGAGGGAGGAAAAGCAGAACGTGGGGTTGTGTGTAACATAATGGGGGCCCACACAGAGCGCCTTGTTCTCAGCGCACACCTTCTGCCACGTTCGAGAGCGAAGCAATTCCCCCCTCAACTGACTCGCTGTGTGTTCCTCTTCTCTTCTTCTTCTTCTTCTTCTTCCTCCTCCTGCCTGGCCCCGCCTTCTCCTCCTCTTCCTCCCCTCCAGCGCTGTTGTCTTCCTCCTCGGTGAACAGCGGGGTCTGTTCGCATTAGCGGCGCCGTGCGCTGCTGTAGCTCCTCCACCGCGCTCTCACTCCACTTACAGATCACTGTTCGCTTCCAGACGCTTGCTGCTGCTGCTGCCGCTGCTAGACTTTGAGGGGAGTGCAGGGGGGAGAAGGTGGGGGATTAGGAAGGGAGGGGAGGGGAGGACAACATCATTTTTCATCAGCGTCTCCTGTGAACAACATGATGCTTGTCGGGGCTGTATATGTGTGAGTACAGCACCGCAGACGGCATCAATCTTCCTCACCTCGGTGGGAGTTCTTTTTCTTTTTAAAAAGCTCACTCTCCCTACCTCAGGTTTGAGCGCGTGCAGTGTCGGCCGGGCAGCCAGGATCAAAACGGATAATTGATTGGCTTAAAAGTGAGTGACAACGTGAAGGACGGCACGGTGTCAAGTGATTAAACAAATACACTCTGAGGCAAATAGCTAGGTGACAGCCATGCAGACAGAGAGAGAGATGGGAGGAGGTAGAGTTGCCCTGTCAATTCTTTCCCACTGCAACACATGGATTGTTATTGATAAGATCATGTTGGGCTGCATTGGCCCCGATCAGACCCTGGCTAGTTGGCCTATGATTCGCCCTGTCTTCCCTGTAGCTCACCCCCAGGCCATGCTCAAATCTCTCTCTCTGTCTCTGTCTCTGTCTCTGTCTCTCTCTCTCTCTCTCTCTCTCTCTCTCTCTTTTCACTTTACTTCACCTTCATTCATGCCTATACACTCTTTTCCCCCTCTTCCCCAAAAGCCCTCCATCCATACACCATCACCCCTCTGATTTATCTTGCAATATTGGCTCCCTAATTAACACTAGCACTATACAGTACGTCTCCAGTGCCATGTTCCAGGAGGAGGGGGTTTCCGCACATACACACACATGCACGCACGAATGCACACACAAATGCACACACACACACACACACACACACACACACACACACACACACACACACACACACACACACACACACACACACACACACACACACACACACACACACACACACACACAGAACACACAAACCTAACCCCCACAACGCCCCTAAAACCATTTCTCTTTTTCCAGATTCTGCCGAAGAGATCTGTCTTGCTCTGAGCAAATTAGTAACCAGAGGAAGCAGCGCTATGGTACTCCACATAGTCTCTGTGTGGCTTTCGGGAGTGATGTGTGCATGGAAAAGGAAAAAAACAGGCGATTTCTCTTGGTATCATGTGAATTGTTTGCCTGTGCATGTAGTCATCTCTCAAATAGATGTTTTAGAAGTAGTATTAAAGACTGGGTGTAAAAAAAAAAATAAAGACTGGGGGAGAGAGAGAGAGAGAGAGAGAGAGAGAGAGAGAGAGAGAGAGAGAGAGAGAGAGAGAGAGAGAGAAAATTAAAATAACTACCAGACATGAATCTCTCATACCCGTGCGTGGGACCGTGCAATAGTGCATGTGTGCGCTCACACACACACACACACTGGTGATGTAGAGGGGTAGCAGATGGTGTGAGCCAGCTGTTCCATACCGAGCTGGCAGTGGGCACACATGCAGACTCCAGTGGACACGTGCACTCACAAAACACACGCACACGCACACACACACACACACACACACACACACACACACACACACACACACACACACACACACACACACACACACACACACACACACACACACACACACACACACACATCTGGGACCACTGCTCATAGGCTATAGGCTCCCAGCTGGAGTTTCACGGGGTCACATGCTCACCTTCCCCAAGGACACGCAAACATTGTGCCCACTTCCCTAGCTGCCATCGCCACCCCCTCTGTCACCTCCGTCACCCCTGTCACCCCTGTCACCCCTGTCACCCTGGCACCTTGGCATGTTCCACCAGGCCTGCATCTGCAGCAGATGGACAAAGGTATAGGACTGTACCCAACTATGGCTGAACCAACAGTGACTGCTGCAGCGGTACACCAACTACACACCACACCACCACCACTACTTATAAAGCAACCACGCACCCTAGAGAGCCTGTACACTTCACCGACCCCCTCCACCCCCCCACACGCACAGTGCTAAATGGGCTAGCTAAGTGGTTAAAGCACAAGCCATCCATGTTGCCCTGGATAAGGGCGCCTTGCTAAACACATACTGTAGATGATAATTACCCACCCAGCTGTCTGGTGCCATGTGCCGTAATAGGTCTCGCCTCAGTGCCGGGGTCCTCCGAGACTTTCCTCACCCACACGTTGCTAATTTCTCAATTTGTCCGCCACGCTTTTCCCTCTTTTCGTTTTACCACGCTTAACCTTTCCCCGCCCAGCCGTAATGTACAGCCTGCCCAGCCTCTTTGTCAAATCTGGGCCAAATTTGATGCCTTTCCCTTAATGCCATTTGCCATTTTGGCAACGGCCCGAATCGTTGATATCAAAAAAACAACAGGACGACAATATAGCGCATAATAATCTCACCGCTGGGAATTTGATTATACCGACGAGATGTACATGAGGAACGGGCGTGAGTGAGTGAATAATGTGTTTTCTTTTTGTTCGAATGGCAAACAAGCCAGGTGTGTTTAGTATAGGCTAGGTTTTCGCTGGCACTTAGAAGTTCTATCCTGTGCCTGGGGCAACGCAGGCATTGAAGCAGGCAGCTCTGTGTACGGTGTGGGACCACCGTGCATAGCCTACAGTGCGTCTGGGGAGCCCTTCTCCATGCTAGTTGCTGCAGGACTATACCAACGCTTGGCGTCTGTGCTTCCCTCGCCTCTCTTCTTGTTTTGCGGGCACTTGGAGGGTGTTTATCTTGAAAAGAATAACAAGTTGATTTATTCATGCGGGCAATGGAAGACACCTTGCCCTCCTGAGAGGAGGTTGATGGGTATTAGCACGGTTCCAACCGTCACGCATTGACCGTGAGACTAACGCATTTGACGTCATTCACACTCTCACACGTCACATGTCCCATGTCTCACGGCACTGTGCTAGTGTTGTCTATAATGTCTAATGGGCAAGTTTCTGTACCCGTTTGCGGGTTTCTCTCTCCAAATCTGGCAACACCGAGCGAGGCAGACCAGAGCCAATAAAAAGAGTCGTGTTAGAAGAGTCGTGCTGTTGAGGCATTGAGGGGTCAGAAAAAGCTCTGGTTGTCCCATAGAGTTATATGGGTTGTCCCCATTCGTTGTCCCCATTCTACATACAAGTCTATGTAAAAGAGCCACCATAAGCGCCATTGGACTGGCCCCATGAAATGAACGGAGTTGTCGCAACTCTGTGTATACTCTAAGGCTTTAGCAGCCCAAACCGGTATGATTGAAATGTCAGCTACTGGATGATGAAGACCTGTTGATACGTGAGGTAAAAATTCAGCTGAATTAATAATGGATTACATTACAAATATGCATGAATCATGGCAATGTTTTGATTTTGACAAACATCATTACTGTTAGGGTTGCCATCATGGTTAGCAGCTTTTATCTGTGTTTACCAGTAGTGTGTGAAACTAAAGCATCACTGTCAGCAGACTATTAGCTGAAACAAATACTCCTTTAGCTTGTGATTCCCATGCCTGTAAGCTGTTAGTAAATGAAATTCCACGATCTTCTCAGGTATTAGGAGGGCAATATGAGCTACCAGAAAAATAATTGGGTGTTTTTGATGAATCTATCTTGGTTAAAATGAAGTTTTAAGTCATAATGGGTTTGTATAGGATAGCCAGATACGCTAAAATGAACATCAAATATCTAAATAGTGAATGTAGTAACTTATAAAATGTCTTGTGTGTTCACATGAGACTGAGTAGTAGACCATATAATGACCAAAAGTTTTTTTTTTTTTTTTTTTTTTTTTTGTGAAATACCCCATAAACCAACAGCCTCTATTGACTAATTGCTAAATTAACTATTTCAATCCAGAGAAAAGGCAATGCTGGGCACTAACTAATGCACTAATTGCACTAATATTTACAGTATTATGTGTATGGAGATCCCTGTGAGCACTAAATGACTGTTTTTGTTGTGTTGTGTGTGTGTGTGTGCGTGTGTGTGTGTGTGTGTGTGTGTGTGTGTGTGTGTGTGTGTGTGTGTGTGTGTGTGTGTGTGTGTGTGTGTGTGTGTTTAAAAGGGAAAAGAAAATAAGCATGGATTGGTAGCTTTGCCATAGTAGGAATATTTATTTAACATTGTAGAATATTGGGATTTCTGTTCTGATACTGCAAGTTTAAAAGCAGCTGACGGTGCTTCAGTCTTGTTCTGGATAGAGGCTGTCAATGTGTGTCCACCGCCTTCTTATGACAGCCACTGGACCCAAAGGAGTGACTGTTCCTTGAAGTGTTGTTTAAGTCTTGTCATAGAGACTCAGTTTGATTGTGGAATTTGTGGCATTTAGCAAGGGTCAAAGGTCCCCTTTGTGACCAAAACTGGGAATGGTTGTCTATTATGAAGCCAGGAAAATAGATGTGTGCTGGTGTCCCCATGGTATACACTAACTAGAGAGAGGGCACTACGAGGCTGACATTGCATGGAGAACAGCTGGCAGGGAGGTAAAGACATCAGTATTAAAGATTACAGATTATTGTTAAAATAGGCTAAATCCACCAAAAAAGTACATTTTTTTCCGGCCGTGCCCTTCGGGCGCCGGCCGAACGCATTAAGACACTATTTTCTCACTCATGACATTTTCCATTTGTTGGCAACCTTGGGTATTAGCGGAAGAAGGATAGCCGCTTTTTTGTTATGTTATGTTGTGTCATGCAGCTCCTGTGTGTGTGTGTGTGTGTGTGTGTGTGTGTGTGTGTGTGTGTGTGGTGTGTGTGTGTGTGTGTGTGTGTGTGTGTGCGCGCACGCACGAGCGCGCACACAAACGCACGTGCATGTGTTTGTGCATGTGCACTGTGTGTATGTACTATATACAGGTATGTGTGTATGTGTGGCTCATAGTTCTAATGGCACTCATGTATAGATTCCCCTGGTTTTGTCCGTGTGCGCGTGTGTGTGTGTGTGTGTGTGTGTGTGTGTGTGTGTGTGTGTGTGTGTGTGTGTGTGTGTGTGTGTGTGTGTGTGTGTGTGTGTGTGTGTGTGTGTGTTCCTTCTGGGCTATTTCTGTGCAGCACTGTGACTGAATTAATTTTACTAGCCTATAAAAAAGCCAAAAGCGGACCTCAATCTATCTTTAAACCCTGGTATTTTTAAATCTTCTATATATGACAAACCTGAAAGAATACAACAACAAAAAAACAATCATTTCCTATTAGAACACATTAGTTTTCTAGAATGAGTGTGCCAGGGCACATGAGGGTGCTGTATAACAACGAGGGAAAGAAAATGCCCAAAAAAGGGTTCCAATTGGTCAACCAAATGAGATATGGGCAAATAAGTGATATTACATTAATTATATGTTCTGCAGTTCAGATAGTAACGCATCCAGTGGTGGAAAGAATATTTACATGTATTTGTACATTTCTTGCTCCAATGCTATAGCCGTATAAAAGTGTCTGAAGTTCATTACAGACTTTTACTTGTAAGAGAATCAGAAACGGCATTATTGTCACATCACAACACATCACATCATAGTTTTACAGGTTCAAAAAAGGGCTGTTGAGCAAGAGTATATCTCTATGTTACAGTATATGTTTACAAAGAGATTGGAGATAACGTTTTCCACCACTGTACATGAATATAGTAATTGTAAAATTGATCTTCAGTAGGTCTTTGCTTTCAGGTCTGAAACTAACAGGCATCATCAGATGGCCCACATAACAGTGAGCTCAGCATGGCTGTGAGATTGTTAAGGTGTGAACACGCTTTGCACACAGAACACAACATATGGCTGCTGTCAGCTGGAAACCTCGTATGTCCAACAAAACTACTTGACTTTACTTTTCAGGAAACGGATAAAAGAAAGAACATGTGTTCGACATTAACAAGAGTTAATGTCTTTCCATTGGTTTGATATTCATGAAAACCCACAGACAGAATTATAACCCATGTCAGCCTGGCCTCCATATGGGCATGACATTGACTGTGTGACCATACATCTCACACTACTATGAAAACCTGAAAAAAACATCGCCCTGCCATTCACATATTTCGACATCAGTCCATCGTGCCTTGTGATATCACGCCTTATGACATGCTACCATATACAGTATGACTGTCCATAATCCGCCTCTGTATATCGAAGATCACAACACTGAAATCATCAAACCTTGAATAGCCATACATGGAGAAGACTATCGTCAAGTAATTCTGCATATATGGAGGCTGTCCGCAGTTCTGCATCTGGCCTCAAACCTCAAACCAATAGATCTCTATATATGGAGCTGACCGTTCGGACATTCCATGATCTTTTTGATGTCTCCCCTTTGACTGACACCTCACATGTCCATTTGAACTCTAAACGGCCCTGCTCCAAAGTTATTTGTGCAGTCGGCAAAACCTACAGTTCTCAACACCCTGAAGCTCTCATCCAACCCTGTATTCTCAACTCCCAGATCTCCATATACAGTATGAAGCTGACCTGTTCTGTCATTGCATAAGTCAAGTTGACCACCACAAACCCTGCATACTCAAGACATGCTCCATATATTGTACATCCATGATCAATTCCATAATGTTGATTTGAGCCATGCTGTGGCAAAGCACCATACAGCACTCGTCCAGCAGTCTGCCGTCATCCAGGCACATGCATTTTATACGTGCGTCACGTTAATTCAGAGGGACTGTGATCGTGCCGAAACCTTGCCCAAATTTGGAACCAAAACGTCATAGCTGCGCCACGGGTGACGGCCTATTTGATCTGGAGCCACCGTGCGATGATGTGTCAGCTCAGCTCTCAGCCGACATAACAGGAACGAGGCGGTGCAGTGAAAATCGTGTTAAAAGCAGAGCCGCGCTGTTGCTCTGCCCGTGTGAAATCTCACGCTCAACCCGAGTGGTATTTAATACGCGGCAATTAAAATATTAATCATCCTACTATTAATTAAGCCAGTTAAGTGCTAGATGCGGTTTTATTAGTGCCGCCATTTGGAGGTCTAAGTGACAAGCCTAATGGGGCCACTCGCGGAAAAAAGACAGTAATTGGGTTTGGCAATTCCATTTCCTCTGCCGACCATCCTCTCGCCCACCCCCCGCGCTTATCAATAATTTACCTAATTACTGATATTGTGGTGCGAGTCACTCTCAATTTAGGAGACAAACATGATTATTTAATAATAATAATGCCCCGCCAACATATGCAATGTCTTCTGACCTGCCTTATTTCCTTCAATTTTTAATGACTTGTTAACACAATGGACGAGAGGGGACTCCAAACAGCACAACAAAAGAAGTCCATCAGTGACCTTTACCAGCTAAATACCAGGCTGCAAATTAAAATAAGACCAGTTGCAAAGCACAGAAACAAACGCTCAACTGTGTGTAACAACAACACATTTTGCGCGCTCGCATGTTTGTGTGTGTGTGTGTGTCTGCCCTTCGTGTTTTATTGATAAATGGAGGGAAGCTTAGGAAAGCTTTTGTAACCTTTCGCAAAAGGACTCCAGCATTCAGAATTGCAACAAAGAAAAGGAGGAGAGGGGGAATGGGTTGTTGGGAGCCGTGAGGAAGGCGGGTGGAGGGGGGGTGGTCTCTGAAAACACTATCCACATCCCATAATGATCTCAATAATAACTGTGACAACAGTGGACGACATAACAATAGTGGATAGTGTTTCATGTGCATGTAGTAAGCATGTATGCGATTGTGTGTTTGTGTATCCCCATGCGTGTGTGTGTGTGTGTGTGTGTGTGTGTGTGTGTGTGTGTGTGTGTGTGTGTGTGTGTGTGTGTGTGTGTGTGTGTGTGTGTGTGTGTGTGTGTGTGTGTGTGTGTGTGTGTGTGTGCACGCGCGCCCGTGTGCGTGTGCGTGTACTGTTGTACGCATGTGAGCATGGATTATGTGGAGCAGTAAAACACAGAGAAACTGAGTGAATATGCTGGAGGTAAATGAAGTCCCGGGGGGGTAATATTCTCCCCGCTGTAATAATTCTGCTACTGTCAAAAGCCAGCTAGCTTTGCTCTATAGTCTGTGAGTGGTTAATGTGTGTTTGTGTGTGTGCTTGTATGTATCTATGTGCGTGTGCGTGTGCGTGCACGTGCGCATGCACGGGTTGCGTAAAGTGCACGTGGCGAGCACGCGCATCTGTATGTTTGCACACCCAACACCAGCAACAACCACTTGCATGCACACATACACGCACGCATGCCATGCACACGCGCGCTTGTTACACATCTCTCTCTCTCCCTCTCTCTCTCTCTCTCTCTCCTCATTGAATCCAACTTCCCTTGTTCTCTCTGTACTGCGCGGTGGAGTCGACAAGTCGCAGCGCTGCCTCGGCAGTCGGTTGAGGCGAGCGGGGAGGAAGCAGTCATTCATCCAGCATGTGTCAACCACAAGTTCACTGGCGGAATGAGTGGGGAGCCCTGGCAATGTCTATTTCTGTCTCGGATGAGTGGGGAATGGTCAGGCTGTACGGGGAGAGAGCACAGACGACACACACACACACACACACATACATGCGTGCACATACACACACACACACACACACACACACACACACACACACACACACACACACACACACACACACACACACACACACACACACACACACACATGCACCGGCACACACACACGCAGACATACAGACACTGACACTGGGCTTCATTGTAAGAGGCACTGATCGGAAGGATGAGTCTGTTGAATATAAGTGTGTGTGTGTGTGTGTGTGTGTGTGTGTGTGTGTGTGTGTGTGTGTGTGTGTGTGTGTGTGTGTGTGTGTGTGTGTGTGTGTGTGTGAAAGAGAGAGAGAGAGTCTCCTCAATGCCCAAATGCGTTGAATAGCTCTCATTAGCCCCATGTTAGCCTTTCCTATAGCTGCTATGCCCCGCGGCGAAAAGGGTCACACACAAGGTCACAACTTGATTACATGGCAACACGCATAGAACGACGTTGACATGTAAGTAACACGCGCACACACACACACACACACACACACACACACACACACACACACACACACACACACACACACATCCCATTGCATTCCTTGAGGACTTCAGTAATAGCCAGAAAAAAAAGCGGGAGGGAAAAAATGATAATTTTGTACTCTTTATCGATGTGTCTGTTCACAACTTCTCCCTTCAAAATGACGCCTACGTGTTTCATGAAATGAGTGTTTCATGTCAATCTCCACCGTCGGTGTATAAATCAAAGGGATGAGGGCATCAGCCTGAGGGCATGCCGTGTTCGAGGTCAAAACCCATTGATCTCCGTGTCTTACTGTATACACATTATAGAACGCTTGCTGCTCCAGTCTGCTACGCTGCAGCCCTTCCCCAAACTTTTTCATGGTCAAGGACCCCCAAAAATTGACACTAATTAGCCTGGCGGAGTGGCTGGGCTATGGATGCCATACCTGCATGCTGGTTGTTATACACATCCAGCATGCACAGGTATATTTCTGCTCTTTGGTTTAAAATAACGACAGACAATCTACAAGCTCACAATGTGTCACATTGCCACAACTATATTTTAACCATTTTTGTATGAGCGAAGCCAGGTTGAAAGTTATAACACTATATTTGTTCACTGTAGTGTCTTTTTTAGGTGCGTGTTGGTCAAGATGACCGAGTGCACATGCAGGTGAGTGTCCAGGGCATATAGGCTGCTTCTAAAACAATTGTTACACTATTGTTGTTGTGGTTATAGAGACCTCCTGTGTTTGGGAGTGCTGCCGGTCGGGTGGTGGTGTCCTGTCCGGGGGCACAAATTGGCAAGGCGTTGAACCGGTTGCCATATCGGTTGTATATATATATATATATATATATATGCGGCCATGTTTGCACTGAATGTGAGTGCAAATGCAATTTGTGTGTTTGCGTGCGTGTCTGTCTGTGTCTGTTGTTTGAACACATGCACGTGTGTCACCCGGAACTTGCATATGTGTGTATGTGTGTGCATGTGTGTACGTATATGTGTATGTGTGTGTGTACAGGGTTGATCCCCCAGCCCTGTAAGTCAGCCGGCGGGGCCTAACGGAGGCAAGGCGCTCAACCTAAAATTAGTCTCAGTGGGAAGGCGGCGAGAGGCAGACGCCGAGGAGGAGGAGGAGGAGGAGGAGGAGGAGAGGAGGAGGAGGAGGAAGAGGAGGAGGCCCTTTCCCTTTTCAGCCCCGACCGTGCAGCCGGCCGAGCCCAACGGCTGCCCAGCCACTGTCACATCAGGAGGCTGGTGTCATTGAGAAGGAGACATTAATTGCCTCTGCTGCTGCTGTGGCAGGAGGATGCTATGAGGCGATACAACAGCACCACAGCCTCAGTGCTCAGGTGTTCACTCTGCAGCCCGCCACCCGCCTGCCCTGCCTGCATGAGAGCAAAAAAAAAATAAAAATGAGATGCAGAGCGCCGGGGCCGCGGGCACCTCCTTTTCCCCGGGATAATTGACCCTGGGGGGGTCCGCCTCACAGACCCCCCCTCTCCACCACCACCACCACGACCCCTCCTCCCTCCCCTCCTCCTCCCTCTCCTCCTCCTCTTCCTTCTTTTCACCTCCCACTCTCCTCCTGCCTCCTTGACAACCCAGGACACCGTCTGATTGGTTAGTAGTCAGCAGGAAGCAGTTGGCCCTTTGACCCCTCCCTCTCCCCCCACAGCCCACCACCGACCCCCCTTCCATCCATCTCTCTCTCTCTCTCTCTCTCTCTCTCTCTCTCTCTCTCTCTCTCTCTCTCTCTCTCTCTGTCTCTGTCTCTCTCTCTCTCTCTCTCTCTCTCTCTCTCCACCTTCACAAGGGCGTTGAGATGCTGATGCGGCCAGAGGAGAGGGGTGGATGAGGAGGAGGGAGGGGGGTCTTGACATGGCTGTCTTCTAACATGGACCGTCCTCCCAGCCTCATGCCTCCGACCATCCGTATACGCGTAAACTTTATAGGAACCACTATACTTCACTTCCCTGAATTCTTTCACTCAGCCCCCCTCTGCCCAACACACACATGCGCACGCACACACACACACGCACACGCACACACACACACACACACACACACGCACACACATACACGCACACGCACACACACACATACATATCACTCCCACTTCATGTTCCTCCAAAACAAACTCGACCTCCTTCTAGTGCATGTGCAGACACATACATTACACTGGCACAGAAAACACCTCACTCACTCACTCACTCACTCACTCACTCACTCACTCACTCACTCACTCACTCACTCACTCACTCACTCACTCACTCACTCACTCACTCACTCACTCGCACCCATGGAACACCCACACACACACATGCACAATTACCACAGTCGTGTTGTTTTTGTTGTCGCAGCTCCAAGTTTTAATGAGGTGAGAAGCTCCTTGTGTGTGTAGCGGCGTGTCGCTGGCAAGCATATAGAGCAAGGCGGTTGGTGTTTATTTACAGCGTATGATGGTTCACGCCACTCAGCTCTGATCGGCCCTGCGCAGCTCACTCAGTGCCAGACATGACACACAGTCCGTGTTCCTGCAGTCCTCTCTTAAGGTGGTTGCACAGTGGCGAAAGTTGTATAGGGTAGGCTATCACTATAGCTGTCAGCCTGTCACCAACACCCTACTAGACAGGCGACAGCTGCAGAAGAATGGGTCAAATCAGCTCCGGTCCAGTTATACAGACAGAATTGTTTGCAGCAATGTGCCAATTACACTTTTTTTACGTTCCCTGAAATTCACATCAATATTCAGGCGAAAACACGCACCAGTGTGCAAACACCTTTAGCCTGGAAACCAGACCCATATGCCAGTGCAAACTGGACAAAACAAAGTAAAGATGCTCTCAGCAGATTTGGTCTGGCTCCCATTCGGTTGTTATTGGATTTCGCTGTCCGCGAAGTTGTGGCGCACCAATCACAGGGCCCTGTTCATGTGGGGCGGGTTTTTTTTTAAGGAGAGGGATTTTTATAAATACACTCCTTGAAAATGAAGGTTCCACACAGAGATTCCAGACTACTCAGGCTACTCCGTCTCTTTTCTGTTTCTACACTCTTTCTCTCCTCCCTGGCCCCATTGATTGCAACTTCATGAATACACTGTTTGGGGCTTCAAACAATGTACTGTATATGAGTAAGTTGTGGACTCCTACTCCCATTGTATGGTTCTGGTATATACCTGTATATTGTTACAGTCCAAATATAAACAGTCCTTATATTGTACATACAACTTTAGATTGGAATATACACTAACTCCACCTCACCAACACTCTATTGGCTCATTATGAAACTGCTGGAGACTGATGTGCTAAAATAATGCCACCCACATGCGCCTATATGTTTTCAGTTAAAAATCTAAAGATCTGCATTCCAATAGTATAGATCTCTATAACCTATCTAACCATCTCTGGTCTACATCCCTCCAGCTGGACATGGATCCAATTAGGAGAAAGTACACAAACAGCCGCTGTGGTACTGAAATAAACCCAATTGTAACAATGATTGTTCAGAATCAAGTACACGAGTACACAACTATTACACTTATATCAACAAATACTATGCTCATACAACACCACCCCTTTACCTAAATGACTACAATTAGTCTACTGAGAGTGCACACCTTTTTAGTCTGCATGGCCTGTATGCACCTGTGTGGGTGTGTTGAATTACTGATCTAATTGTTTTATTACGCTTCTCTTCATTGTGTATACTCATGTCTGCATGTTTGCAGGAGTCCGATGTTATGCATCTGCATGCAAGGGCAGAGCACACATTATACTGTAAGCTGTGAGCGCGTGCGTGCACTGTATGCTGTGCGTGTGTGTGCATTATATCCTTGCCCCGCTTTAAACTGGTTGCATCCACGGGAGCCCCCCTGCGAGGCGAAGAGGCCAGCCGCGGCATGAGGAGGGGAGCGCTTAGTTGCGTTTCATGCTTAATTCTGTGTCAATTAGTCGACTGCTACCTTCCCTCTAGCGAAAAGAGCGCGGCAAGAAACACAAGCCCACAGAAATCCTCACAGCTTTGACAGGCGTGGTGTTCAATCATTTATCCCGAGGCCCCGGGCCACAGCGCACTGTCAACAAACATTCCACTGAAATCATATCAAGCCTCTACTGTTCTGCTCTCTCTCTCCCCCTCTCTTTCTCTCTTTCTCTCTCTCTCTCTCTCTCTCTCTCTCTCTCTCTCTCTCTCTCTCTCTCTCTCTCTCTCTCTCTCTCTCTCTCTCTCTCTCTCTCTCTCTCTCTCTCTGCCTCATGTGCTCCCTCCTCGCCCTCACTCTCATCTCCTTCCTCTCTCGATCAGCACTTGCCCACCTTCTTTCTCTCTCTCCTCCTCCTCCTCCTCTTCCTCCCCAGCCCTCACACCCTCTGGGGTTTCTCTTCTCTTCTCTCTCTCTGCAGTAGCAGGAGCATAGCAGGGGGGTTTAGGGTTCTTTAAGCCTCCGCGCCTCTCTGCTTCCCTCCCAGGACTTTGGCGACCAGGCGGTAATTTGTTTTATAGTTGTTCCCTGTTTGTCAGTTTCACCCCCAGGTTGGCACATTGGTCGCATTGGGGACAAAGCTAAAGTCAAGATCAGTTCCAAATACATCAACGTGACAAGAAATAATGGATATGTGCCTTACTATGAGTCTATTGGATGTGTGTTTATAATGAATATAAATATAAATATTGAAGCAGTATTGTAGTTGAACATGTCAACGACGTTGAGTTCATTTCCCAAAAGCTTGTTCTGTGGCGACATGCTGTGATTGGCCAGTGTTTGACTGGCAGTTCTGCTTTGGTTCCTTGGCAAATGCCAGGATAAATCTCTCTCCTCTAATAGAGTTAAGCCCCTAACAGGGACCCCTCTGAGTCTATACATTTATGGAAGGATGAAAACATGTAACTTAAACATCTCACTTTGTAATTTTGTGGGACATGATATGATGTGCATGTATTTACCAACTATATGTTGTTGCCTTAATATGAACAGTGATTCAATATAGGATTTATAAATCATGGCACTCCGGTGGATCAATGAGTAAGAGCACATGCTATGCTACATGGCTATAATCCTTTCTGCATGCTGCCTGCTGGTGCAAATCCGAACCGCTCTTTCCCACCTTTCGTGTCTCTGTTCACTGTACTTTCCTGAAATAAAGCACAAATGGGAAAAAAGAAGGGTGAAAAAAAGGGAAAATGCAGGTTTAAGTTGAAAGGGATCTTTGATCGCAGCATGTGGGCAGGTTGGGGGGCTTATGATCTCACAAATAAAATAATTATGGGAAGCATGTAGGCTCAGTGGAAGTACAACATACAGTATATAGGCTGCTAAAACCAGCCATTCCCCCAATTTCACTTCCTTTCTTTATTTTATTTTTAATTTTTAAACAAAAAACTGAGGATCAAAGAAAACTTGTAATGTTTAGAAGCCATTCCAAATATAGTGGACAGAGAATTCAATGTGCCACCATGTACCTCGTAAAAATAAAACAACAACAACCGTGCAGGACGATTAGCTTCAGTGCCTTCCGCTCTGCATTCTCCTGTTCTCATTGTTGATCCTGCTGGAACTCTATAGGGAAACGTGCTGATGTGGGATATGTTCTGCCTGTATAAGGTGGACAGAGGCCAGAGCGAGCTGTTTTTATTTTTATTTTTATTTATTTTCTCCCCGAGCTTCCTCATCTGCTGTGGGCTATAAACACTGATGCAGAGGAAGATGGAAGAGAGAAGAGAGAGGAATATCTTCCACTCCTTCCACTCCACTCCGTTGTCCCCTGTGCATTGCACCCAGGAGGAGCCCAACTCACCTGGGTATCTCCGTGGCAGAGAGTAATAAATAAGTGTAGTGAGTTAATTATTGAAGACAGCCTAAACGGATCCCTCCTTCTTCCATTGAAGATGGATGCTATCCTCCATAGGCTTGGGGGTTCTACATGCCTAGTCTTGCACTAGGCCTATACATACATACACACATACAGTACATGAAAGTTGTTGTGTTGCCTGCTGGTTTGCCCTGCCGGTGGTCAAGAAGATAAAATAGTGTGGATGGATGGAGGCATCCCAGCATTTTTGTGGCACACACATTATGCTCTCTTTCCAGGGGCGGATCTAGGCATGGGCATGGGGGGGCAATGCCCCCCTAAATGTCCTAACTGCCCCACCAAACATGATGGCATGCAAACCAACCCAAATTTCAAAGATATTTCAAATCTAAGTGCTTATAATTAAAATGATTTGAAACACTACTACTGCTACTAACTAACTACAGTTGTGTCACCACTAAAACCAACAGCATTTCATCATTGAAAACAGAAAACTCTCTGAGTCAGACCTTTAGCTTTATGCATGCTGCGTGTCTGTTGCAGTGTTGGGACATGTGCACTACGTAACTTAATATATTACATAATATATTACCAAAATGCAGTAACTTGTAATATAAATATATTACCTAACTAAAACCAACTAATATATTATACAATTCCTTTCTGCATTACTGCATTACTTTCAATATTACTTTCTGTCAATCTGTCTCATTGAAAATGTTCTTGTGAAATTATCTTGACAACTGCAGAGATTAAAAGATTACTTATTTTTTTTACCATTTGTCATCAAATTATTCATTCAAGAGTGACGTTTTTTCAAGTTGATTTCAAGTGATACTTAACATTTAAATATATATTTTGTAAAATATTTTTTAAGTAATATGTAATAGTAATATTAATATATTACACTTGCTCGGACAGTAATATTGTAATATAATATATTGCTTTAAAATGAAGGTAATAACTAATAAGTAATATATTAACAAGGTAAAGTAATATTCCCAACACTGGTCTGTTGCAACTTCAACAACAGCTGTTGTTATTATTGATGTTTTACTTGCAAGTCCTGTAACAGAAAATGGTAGGCCTATGGGTGCGACTTTATCGCCCGTGGCGCGAAGCGTCACAGGCGATGAAGTCGCCCCCTTACCATTTTCGCCTGCCCCCCAATTGGGAAATGCTACATCCGCCCCTGTCTCTTTCTCTCATACACTTCTCTCTCCTATACCCCTTTATAATTATTATATTGTATTTTCCTCACATGTGTTCTCAGTTTTCTTCCAGAAAACGGACGGAATTCGCTTGAACATCGGGAGAGATGAAAAGAGACACAAACAAGGAAGTGCGAAAGAGAGAGGAGCAAAGCATTCTCCAGAAACCCAAAACCACAACAGTCCCTCAAGTTTCAGACGAAAATAGACCTTGAATACTTGACAACTTCATATACAATTGATCAAAGGGAAATACAATTTGTTCTCCCTCGGCTAAAGCGGGGAAGCATTTGAACGCAGGATTTTACGAGTGGGCTCTATTCCTCGGCTCTATATGCCGACTGCCCACAACCAACCCACAGATGAAAACGGCGTTTTCAAAAGAAGAAAAATAGGCCTTCAAAAGGCAAGAGAAAGCCTCTGTCCTCTTGCACTGTGTTCATCAAACAAAATATGGACTTTTTCTCCGCCCATAGCCGCGAACATAAACTGTGAAGATACAGCCAGCGCCTGCACCCCGTCCCAGGAGCTTAGTCCTATATTCAGGTTATTCAGGTTTCCCCTTCAAAAGCAGGGTATTTCTGTCTTCTTGACACCCAGAAATCCGGAAGACAACAACAGGGCCTTTGCACCAGTCCCTGGACAAAGCTAAATTAATATTTAAAGATCATTACCGACCGCCTGAAGTAAAACACAGAGACTAGGTAATTAATTGATTGAGCCGGGCGGTCCTCAGAGAGATTAGACCGGATGAGTGTTGTTTATCTCTGTTGTTATTGAAGCATATTTGATCCCTCTGAGCAAATTGTTTCCCTATTGAATGTAAAGCAGAAAAGGACACGGTATACTGTATGACTGACCTGTAAGGCATATACAATTAGCTTGCGTTTCTTTGAGCGATGTAATCGCTTGGGGATTAATTGTCCCTAGAGTTTTTATACCCTGGTATGTTTGTAGTGTAGATTTTTAATATTATGAGTAATCTATTGTGCAGCACAGTTTACATTGGGGGTGTGCTCCGCGGGCTTGTTATCACGAGCCAATATAGAACAAGTGCATGGGGAGATTTCCGGTGCTGATATGTACAGTATATCAGAGCAGATCCACTTGGCGAGACAATAGAGTTGCTTGGCCGGGATTCCACCATCAACTGTTGGATATGACTACAGTGTCAATTGAGTGTTAATTGTTTGGCATTTGGATGTATCACTGGAGCAAGCCAACAGGAGAACAGAAGATAATTCTACGTTTGGAAGACTGCCCTCCTCCTCACACAGATCAGTGTTTCTGCTTCTGTTGTTGTTCAGGACCCTGGATACACACAGGGCCGGATTCAGCCAGCCCTACTAGGGTGGGCTGGTAGAATGGCAGGGTGGGCAACTCATTTTAGCCGCACAGACCTCCAAAACTAAAGATTTCTTTGGCTTTTGTCCACAATTCCCGAATTCTGGATTTGGGAAACAAAACAGTCAAACATACAGATCAAAATGACCATTGATCTACATTCTCTAGTTGTGTAGACTTGGGCTAAATCACATGATGAATATTTTAATTCTTGCAGGTCCATTTGGTTTCATTGAGTTAGATTAACCCACTTTCCACCATTTAGCTGGACCTCTCTCAACCACTGGTGGTCCCCCGACCCCTGATGAAAACCACTGATTACCTTTCATTGGGTGGGCAGGATGCACATTTGGGTGGGCTCTGCCCACCCCTGTGCACCTCTACATCCGACCCTGGATACAGACATGCTACATGTCAACATGCTATACTATAACTTCAACTATGATGAAGGTTATTTTCATTTAGCATTAATGCTTTTTCCCCCTCTCTCTATCTCTTTTTAAAGAACGCGCTCAACATTTACATCCATGAATAATGTTTCCGGCAAGGTTTCACGATAAAACAGTCTTCTCTTACCCCCAAAATGTCCTTGACTTAGAACATATGAGAAGTTTTCTTCCACCCTCTTTGTGTTTGAAAGCGTCTTGTGAAAGGAACATTTAGAAGGAAAAAAAACACCAGTTGGGTTTTTTTTTCCTTTCTTTTTTTCCTCCAGTTTTTTGGAGATGGCTGTCATGAATGAACATGGTGGTGTGTCCGGGTGCCAGCTGGCACGGGAAACCAAACACATCCCAGAGACAAGCGGCAGGCCAGCTGGATGCCCGCCGAGCGCTTTAACACACTCCTCACCATTACTGCAGACTCCATCAGCCCGTCCTGTTAACTGACACAACACAACGCTAATTGTGCATTAATCAGTGCATTTAGCTACCCAATCCCTGGAGTCTAACGGTGGATTTCTGCGGTTGACTTCTTCCTTTTTTTTTCCTTTTTGCTAAGTTTTATGTATGTTTTTTAGTTGTTCAAGTGCATGCTTTTGTGAGAGCTTTTTGGCATGCTGTTAAAGGGTGCGTGGTTATACAAGATGCACGGTGAAAGTTAAAGTTTGCTTGACTTTTTGCAACCCAACTGCGATTGAAGATTCGTGTTTTGATGCACAATATGGATTGAACTGGTACTTTTTGCTTGTTTTGCTGTGAGATTTAAGTTGTATTCCTATGAATATCACACTTTGACTTGCAACTGCAGTATATACTGTATATACAGTATATTTGATATATAAACACAAGAAGACAGTGTTGTTGTAGCATTATGATTTGGCAACTGATTTGCATTACTTGACTTCAGCCAGTGCAGTGTATGTATTATGTAGTCTATAGCCATAGCCAGACGATTAGAAACATAGCTCACGTCTAGAACACACTTACAAAAGCTATTGAATAGCACAAACATAATTACTGAAAACAGCCAATCAAAAATTGAGCTGTGAGCTTGTGGATTGAAGAAAATACTTGAAGTCTACCGAAAAACGGGAAAGTCACTATAACATATAGCCTGTAGGGACTCCACACAACAAAGTATGGGGTATAAGTTGTTAAAGACTCTACTAACTTTGCATTGTAGAATGGGGCAAACAGGACTGTAACAGGGCGCTGGTTATAACAAACCACATGCACTCCAAATGTTTCACTAAATGAAAACCACCAAATGAACAGTGAATAATATTCACACATTCCAACTGGAAGGTGTGCTAATGTTTATTCTCTCAACCGTGGAAAATAAATTCCATGGAAACACAAAAAGCCACCTCAAGCTGTTTTGTTGTTGTTTTCATTCTCTCTCTCTCTCTCTCTCTCTCTCTCTCTCTCTCTCTCTCTCTCTCTCTCTCTCTCTCTCTCTCTCTCTCTCTCTCTCTCTCTCTCTCTCTCTCTCTCTCTCATAATGATATGATTGATTCCCTGCAAGTGTCATTCAGCAGGGGTCATGTCCCAAAGCTAATTCTTCAATAATTAATCACTGATTTTTAAAAATGCATTATATCATAGAAGAAAGGGGATACCTGCTGTGTTTAAGTTAAACTTTCAATCAGCACAGTGTTTTGCACTTGGCAACCTTTCCTACACCACCTTGCTTGAATGGGTTCACTGGGTTGACATTTTTTGGACAAAAGCCTTTGCAGTGGACAAACTACTAGTGCTTACAGTATAAGGGGCCATTTCTCCACCCCTGCCCAGAGGGTGCTCTAGGCGGCTATGCTATAAGGATGCCGTTGCCCAAGGGCCTCAATGCACTGGCACACACATCTTTCCAGGGCTATTTTAACTTGCTGACAGAGTCAGCATGTTTTTGGGGGACTTTTAGACTTTACAGAATTGTTATTCTTGTAAGACCCTGCAGGTGGTGTACAGTAGCGCCACTTAACATTTAATCATCCCAGTGTGTGTGTGTGTGTGTGTGTGTGTGTGTGTGTGTGTGTGTGTGTGTGTGTGTGTGTGTGTGTGTGTGTGTGTGTGTGTGCGTGTGTGCGCGTGTGTGTGTGTCGGCAAGGCTACTGTGAGAAAAGAGCAAATGCTGATTACACACGCGTTACAAACTGGTTATGTGCTTTGCTCGTTTTTTCCCCTCCAGGCGATTATCAATCATCCAGTCATTTATCTCACCCTGGTGTTGGCATGGAATACTGAGTTCCTTTTATCAACTGCCAGACTACCTCAGCTGTGCAATATTACCGGCTTCAGGTTTGTTGGCGCACGCTGGAGAAAAAATACCACGAGAGGTAAGAAGTCAGGTTCCCATACAGCTCCTCAACCCTGCATGATTGTTTTAAGCCTCATTTGTACTAAGTGGTACGACTGTGTCGCGCAAAGAGAACCGATCTACAAGCTCACAAGTTGTCGCTGACGCGACAACGTGTGAGCTTGTGGGTCGTCTGTTTTCCGGTTTCCGGAAACACCTTTCGAAACAGCTAGCCCCGCACGCATCAATCAGCCATTATTATGCACAATTGCACATGATGAACACTTGTAAGCTGCTTTAAATGTACATAGCCTGATTTGTAATGTTGTGTTGTTATTTAAATGCAATGTCAACCACTTGACAGATTGACAATGTTAAGATTAGATCCAGAGCATAATGGGCTGGTTGTAAAAGGAAGAAAAGAAAGAAATGCATAAACACATGTCATACAGTGATTGAGTCGGGACTGTGTTAACTGTCATTTAAAATGTATTATATTGTTTAACATGATTAGACTCTTTGCAAATCTGAAAATATACTGAGGCACTGTGATTGCCACTATCAGACAGCAGCACTACCACCCACTGTATAGCTTTGACTGCAAGAACAAATAACAAAACACTGTAGGCCTATATTATATTCCCTGCCATGAAGTCAAAACGGCTTTTCTGGTCTAATGGCCGAAATGGCAATTTTACTGCATGATACCATGGTGGACCAATGCTGGCCACATCTGCGTTACTTTCATGGTGGTATGGTAGCCCAACACTAAGAAGTGTGTGTCTGTGTTTTAGAGTGTGTGTGCGTGTGTGTGCCAGAGGCGGATGTAACATTTCCCAATTGGGGGGGGCAGAAGAAAATGGTAAGGGGGCGGCTTCATCGCCCATGGCACGAAGCGACACGGGCGCATACCACGGGCCCATACCATTTTCAGTAGTGTTTCAAACACTTTTAAATATAAGCACTGAAATATCTTGGGTTGTTTTGCATGCCATCATACTTGATGGGGCAGACTGGGCATTTAGGGGGGGCATTGCCCCCCCATGCTTATGCCTAGATCCGCCCCTGGTGTGTGCGTGCTGCCTGCCTGCCCGCCTGCGAGTTTTCAGCTGCATGTTTGTGTTGTGTGTGCGGATGGACTTTGGGGTTGAGGGTGAGGGGTGAGGAGGGGGAGGAGGGGGAGGAGGAGGGTTGTTCCGCAGATGGCTCACAAGCCAACCTTTCAATTAGGGCCTGGAGTATAAATATCCGTGGCTGATTGGAATGTGGCGGCTGCCGGCACAAAAGCCTTCTTCTTGGCGCAGCTCCAAGCCCCCGTCGCTCACTCACTCTCTCCCTCTCTCTTGCTCGCGTTTGGAAGCCACCCAAGGTTACTTCATCAATGGCCACAACAATGACTTCTTACTCCCTGTATATCCGCCGCGACCACCACCACCGTCACCACCCTCCCTCCCTCCCTCTCGCTCTCTATTTCCACCGGCCAGGGCAGGATCTAGGCATAGGCATGGCGGGGCCCCCTAAATGCCCAGTCTGCCCCACCAAACATGATGGCATGCAAAACAACCCAAGATATTTCAGTGCTTATATTTAAAAGTATTTGAAACACTACTGAAAATGGTATGGGGGCAGCTTCATCGCCCGTGTCGCTTCGCGCCACGGGCGATGAACCCGCCCCCGTACCATTTTCTTCTGCCCCCCCCCCCCCCCCCCCCCCCAATTGGGAAATGTTATATCCGCCCCTGTCACCGGCCCAGTGTATATCCCCCCCGCCCCAGCCCAGCCCGAGAGCCGACTTAACATTTGAAAAGGGGCCTTCGGTTGAACTTGACCCAGTTAGGGGCGCCTGTTGACGCTGCTTTTTTTTCTTTCCCCCTTCATTCCTTGTCCATCAAGTGGATCAAATTTTCCATTTCAAATGGTGTTATTTCCAGCATGAAATCTCAAACAGATTTGCCTTTTTTCATGTGATTCAGTCTTGTTTATAACTGCCCATAGCGAGGGTTTGGCTAATCTTATTTAGCAAAAAGAAATGCTGCAGGTGAACAGTCCCCTGTATTCTGCCCGTGGAGACCCTGTTTATCCCTCTGAGATTATGGGGATGAGCTCCCAGGGAACTTATTCTTGCATCCGCAAAAGCCTGTCAGCATAAGCTGTCTGAGAAATTATCCACAGACCCAGACAGATTGTGTTTGGGGGCATAAAATGACAAAGCAGAAATCTTTTGGGGAAGAGGATGTGTTATCATTATAGAGTGCTTTTGAACATTGTGGTGTGTGTGTGTGTGGGTCCGGCATGCAAATAGGATATAACTTATGCTTGTTATAATGTCGTTGTACAACCATAAAGATAGTGACATTATAAATTGTGATATACTTTTGTTTTGGCAGCCAAATGGTAGGCCAGTGTGGATCTACTGGACCATATATGGGATGATAATGGGTGATAACTGCGGCGATGTCCCAATACACTTTTGCCGCTTTCCGATCCGATCCCAATACCCGATACCAGAGTACCAATATAATAATAACACAAGAAGAAACATCCTATTTTTGAAGTCCACTGCCATGCAGGAATAATGTTAATTATCTGGCTATATTATTATCTATATATGTTGTGTTGCATTTATAGCAAACTCAAATGTGCACTTGCAGTTACTTTGGGCAACTCCAAAGCAAACTCCACATGCTCCAACATTTACTTGCCATGGTGCCAACCCCTTACCCGTATGTGGTGTCTCTGGTTAGACTGGCATATTTGCCAATACCATTATGATGCGATGACCAAATAATGGCTGTTCCGGTACTTATCCGATAAAGTATGGAGACATCTCTAGTGATAACAGCCCCACTCAATTGGGATGATGAAGCCGCCCCCATACCATTTTCAGTAGTGTTTCAAATACTTTTAATTATAAGCACTGAAATTTCTTGGGTTGTTTGGCATGCCATCGTGTTTGGTGGGGCAGACTGGGCATTTAGGGGGGCATTGCCCGTGTGATAGTTGAACACATTTCCAACTTGAGACACAAATAACCCATTTAAACAGACTATTGCTAGATGCTGCAGTCTCTCTGTCACTGCCCTCACTATGGGTCTGTTAGGTAGGAGACATCCAGACCAATAGTGTCATGTCCCGCCAGTGGTGTCATATGCCCTTTGTTAGAAAACATACTCTCTTCTTTTATGTCGTCACCCTTCCCCCCATGACCCCACTTCTCCCCCAAACCCCCCCAACCTCCCCGCCATACCCACGCCATGTCAGGGAAGCCCCCCAGTCCCCAGTCTCTCCTGCTCGCATGCAGCATCCCTCTGGAATCAGGAGAGATTACAAATTAGGGGATTAAGCTCTCCCTCCTATAACCCTATAATCCAACAAACAACAATGCTTTCTAACGTGGGCCAAGACGTCCCGAGGCGTGGGTAAGTCCTCCACGTCAGTTAGACCTTATGGAAGGGTTCCCTTGGAAAAAAAAGAGAGAATAATAAAAATAATAATGCGCGTGCACAGGCACACACGCATGTGCGGGCATGTATGTATGCTTGCTTTTCTGCCTCCCCCTCGTCATCCTCAGGGGCGGATGTAACATTTCCCAATTGGGGGGGCAGGAGAAATGGTATGGGTGCGGCTTCATGGCCTGTGTCGCTTCGTGCCACGGGCGATGAAGCCGCCCCCATACCATTTTTGGTTACAGGACTTATATTAGGCAAGTATGAGCATCAATAATAACATCAGTTGTTGTTGAAGTTGCAACAGACACGCAGCATGCATAAAGCTAAAGGTCTGACAGAAAGAGTTTTCTGCTTGGAATGATGAAATGCTGTTGGTTTAGTGGTGACACAGCTGTAGTTAGTTAGTAGCAGCAGTAGTGTTTCAAATCATTTTAAATATAAGCACTTTAATTTGAAATATCTTGGGTTGTTTTCAATGCCATCATGTTTGGTGGGGCATTTAGGGGGGCATTCCCCCCATGTCCATGCCTAGATCCGCCCCTGGTCGTCCTCCCATCCCAGGCCTATTTATTATTATTTTTTATGATCCGGTGTCTGTAATGAGGCGACATGGGAGACGATGCCTAATATCGGCTAATAGGGTGGATGGAACACGGCGTTTTATTGGGATCACTCCTGGCACAAGGACGAAGAGGTTGCTAAATGCCCGTCTCCTCCTCATTGTAGCCACCACCAGCAGCCTCCCACCCCCCACCTCCCCTTCCCCTTTGTGTATACTGTACATCAACAATGCTGCATGCTAGCGGACAACAGTAATGATGCCGATAATATTACGATGCCCCGGTGGTGATGTAAGACGCCCCGGCTGGAGAGAAGACGCTGAAATAGGGCCCTGTTTTAAATATGTCAGCGACGAGGCTCTGGGCTGGGAGGTATATGGAGGTCCGTGGGACGCACTCTTTTAATTTCATCGCTCTGTCAGCTTTTATTAAAACCCATTCGTCACAAAGGGGAGAGTGAGAGAAAAGGGGGGCCGTGTTGTGTGTGTTGGGGCAAGAGAGAGAGAGAGAGAGAGAGAGAGAGAGAGAGAGAGAGAAAGGGAAAGAGTTAAGAGAGATGTGGGGGAAAGGAGAGATAGAGGGGGGCATTATAAAGAAAGAGAGATGGAGAGATGAAAAAGAGTGATATGACGGGGTGCTGGAGCACGGAGGGTGGAGTGGGTGGTGTGTATACTGTATAGAGGGGACAGTATAGGGGGAAAGGTATGGGGTAGAGGGTGGGGGTTGTTTGCCATCACCTTGGGGAGAGGGTCTTAGACGAGGAGGCAGGGGCGGTTGTATCATTTCCCAATTGGGGGGTTAGGTATGGGGGCAGCTTCATCGCTTCATCATCGATGAAGTCGCACCCATACCATTTTTGGTTACAGGACTTTTATTAGGCAATTAAGCATCAATAGTAATATCAGTTGTTGCTGAAGTTGCAACAGACACGCAGCATGCATAAAGCTAAAAGTCTGAATCAGACAGTTTTCTGTTTTCAATGGTGAAATGCTGTTGGTGCCACAACTGTAGTTAGTTAGTAGCAGTAGTAGTGTTTCAAATCATTTTAAATAAGCACATTAATGTGAAATATCTTGGGTTGTTTTGCATGCCATCATGTTTGGTGGGGCAGACTGGGCATTTAGGGGGGCATTGCCCCCCCATGCCCATGCCTAGATACGCCCCTCGAGGAGGAGGAAGTCAGGGGGGTTGCATGGCAGACAGAGGAGACGGAGGAGGGAAGGAGGAGGAAAGAGGAGCAGAGGGAGGAGTGAGAGACAGAGACAGAGGGGAGGAGGAGGGGGGTTGCTCAGCGGGAGAGATTAATGATGGATCCAGGGGTACCCCCGGACCGGTGGGACGCCCCCACACCCCACACATCCCTACTCCACCTTCCCAGGCAGCCCTAGCTCTCTCTCTCTCTCTCTCCCTCTCTCTCTCTCTCTCTCTCTCTCTCTCTCTGTCTCTCTCTCTCTCTCTCTCTCTCTCTCTCTCTCTGTACCCCACCTTCATGCCCATTTGTATCTGTCTTTGGAGGGGTTTGGGGGGGTGGGGAGTGGGGCGTACCCCCTGCCCCAGAGAGAAGGAAAGAAAGAGAGGTCCAAAAACGTGTTAAAAAAAAGCAAAACAAACAAAAGAATAAAAACAGATTTGGTCCTCTGTTTATTTAATTATTGATTTTTATTGCTTTTCTTATTTTATTTCATTCATTTATTTTTGGGGGGATTGTTAATAATTACATTGCACTTCTGACTGAGAGTGTTAGGCGTTAACTATTATAGGGACAAGTGGGACAAGCACAACTGTTATTAACATACACACACACACACACACACACACACACACACACACACACACACACACACACACACACACACACACACACACACACACAACACACACACACACACACACACACACACACACACACAGAGACACACACACACACACACCCACACACCAGTGCATGCAGGCACACACAAGATGGAGAGAAGCAGGGAGAACACTGCAGAGACACAGTTTATTGTGTATAATGTTAACGTGTTTTGATGTCTTCCGTCTTTGTGACCTAATAGGATTACGTCCAAACTCCCGTCTCTCATTTTGAAGGTTTGAGGAAATAGCAGCCTGGCGGTTTGTGCGGCGTGTGCATTTATTTATTTTCACTGGGGACCAACCATGCAGACCATGGGTTTCTGCCAAGGAGAGAGAGAGAGAGAGAGAGAGATAGAGAGAGAGAGAGAGAGAGAGAGAGAGAGAGAGAGAGAGAGAGAGAGAGAGAGAGAGAGAGAGAGAGACAGAGAGAGAGAGAGTGTGTGTGCATGTGTGTGTATTATACTGCAGAGAGAGAGAGAGAAAGAGTGATACAGAAAAATCAGTTTGTCTGCCTTGGAAAACACAGTTTCTGTGTGCGTGTGTGTGTGTATGTGTGCATGTGCGTATTAGTGTGTGTGTGTGCGCGCGCGTGTGTGTGTGTGTGTGTGTGTGTGTGTGTGTGTGTGTGTGTGTGTGTGTGTGTGTGCGTATGTGTGCATCTGTGTGTGTGCACGCACATGAATGTGTGTGTCGTGCACGTGGCTGCTCAGCACGTGCATATTTGCAGTTGTGCGTGTGTGTGTGTGTGTGTGTGTGTGTGTGTGTGTGTGTGTGTGTGTGTGTGTGAGAAAGTGTGTGTGTGTGTGTGTGTGCGTGCGTGCGTACGTGAGGGCGTGTGTATCTCATGGTGTGTTGCTTTGACTTTGGCGCCGGGTTCTGAAGTGGCATCAAAGTGGGCCGCTGTGCCGTGCCGTGCCGCGCCATGCCGCCTCGTCTCCACTCCACTACACCCGTGGAGCCCTGCTCCCTGTCATCATCTACAGCCCACGCGCGCACATACACACACACACACACACACACACACACACACACACACACACACACACACACACACGCACAGACACACGTGCATGCATGACTGACAAGCCCGTATACCTTCCAATCAAAAGGAGGAAATTAAATGATTCATCGCGTCTCCTGATGTAAAAACATGAAAAAGGAGCAGAGAAAGAGAAGAGGGGGCGGTCCGGGTGGCACGGCGGAAACACTTGTACAATGCTTCCGTTTCTTTGGCCGCGCATCCATCCCCCTGCTGCTTCTCTGGCTGTTCCTCTAAACTGAATAGTACATGATGGAGCAGAGAGAGAGAGAGAGAGAGAGAGAGAGAGAGAGAGAGAGAGAGAGAGGGAATAAAATGAAGTGTGACAACATATGAATTTCAAATTTTCGAGGAGACATCAAAGTATGCCATCCGGGGCGTCTCTCTCTCTCTCTCTCTCTCTCTCTCTGTCCAACTCTCTCCCTCTCTCTTTCCCTCCCTCCCGACAAGGACACTTTCTGATTTTTAATTCCGTCCCCCGATTGTATCACCGGGGCCCCCCTAACGAAGAGAGGAGCGCCACGGCGAGCGACTGGCATCAGGCAGGGAGAGATAGAGCGGGGGCAGAGAGAGGGGGAGGTGGGGGGAGAGGGGGGAGGAGAGAGATCAGAGGGGGGGTGGGTGAGTTGGGGGGGTGTAGAAGAGGAGATAGATGGAGGAGGAGGAGGAAGGAGAGAAGAAAGAAGAGGCTCATCCAAACACAGGCGGCCGGGACCCTTTGTTGTCGGAGCGATCACAGCGCCTCTTTCATCAGACAGAGAGATGGTGAGAGAGAGTGAGAGAGAGAGCTCCTCTTTGGGGTGATGGGGACATGCGGCAGGGGCGGATCTAGGCATGGGCATGGAGGGGCAATTAATGCCCCCTAAATGCCCTGACTGCCCCTGCACCAAACATGATGGCATCGAAAACAACCCAAGATACCCAAGAAATTAAAAGTGCTTATATTTAAAATGATTTGAAACACACACTACTGCTACTAACTAACTACAGTTGTGTCACCACTAAACCAACAGCATTTCATCATTGAAAACAGAAAACTCTCTGAGTCAGACCTTTAGCTTCATGCATGCTGCATGTCTGTTTCAACTTCAACAACAACTGATGTTATTATTGATGCTTAATTGCATAATAAAAGTCCTGTAACAGAAAATGGTATGGGTGCGGCTTCATCGCCCGTGGCGCGAA
The DNA here is from genome assembly GCA_039105355.1 of Benthosema pterotum. Classification (NCBI taxonomy): domain Eukaryota; kingdom Metazoa; phylum Chordata; class Actinopteri; order Myctophiformes; family Myctophidae; genus Benthosema; species Benthosema pterotum. Next base: position 23,552,009 of record CM076967.1, read on the forward strand.
GCGTCACGGGCGATGAAGCCGCACCCATACCATTTTCTCTTGCCCCCCCAAATGGGACATGTTATATCCTCCCCTGACATGCGGGCAGAATGGGAGGGGAGTCTACTTCTCACATATCAAACCAAGGTTCTTCTTCCAAGGACTTTCACTTTAAGTATAGTTTTTTTCCCTTTTACAGGCAAAGATTGCTTTCGCTTATATGCGAATGAGAAGTGCAGCAGTGTAACACTAAAACCTTAAGCCTGAAACGACCCAAAATATGGTTTCTGTGTGTGTGTGTGTTTGTGTGTGTGTGTGTGTGTGTCTGTGTGTGTGTGTTCTGTGTGTGTGTGTGTGTGTGTGTGTGTGTGTGTGTGTGTGTGTGTGTGTGTGTGTGTGTGTGTGTGTTTCTGTGTGTGTCTAAGCAGCGCTTGCTTGCTTGCTATCCCCGGTGATCGCTCCATTCCTGCACCGTCTATGTGACAACACAGACTCCTGCTGCAGTCTAATTGCCTGGGAGGTTTCGCAGCAGGAACCTGGCAGGCCGCTGGCATTCCCCCCATGCCATATCGCTGGCAGAGCCCCGCGCCAACATAACGCTGCCTGACGCGGTGCCAACCCAAAGCCTCTGCATGCCCAGTTCCTACTCGCCAGGGGTCACACACACGGCCCAGAGCGGTTCTACCCTTCCTGGAAGTAAGAACTCCCCATGGCGCCCCTCACGGAAAACGGAAGGGAAACCCCTGGCTGACCTCGTATCTGCTTGGAAAAGTTCATATGTCTGCCATGCTCTCAGACAGAACAGTGCATGGATACACAAAAACATACAGTACCGGTAGATGATGTGAGGCATGCATGAGCAACCTCTTTTTTTGGGGGGGGTTGTTGTTGTTTCTGATTTTTCATTTTGCCGTGATTTTATTAGTTTTAGGAAAAGCGCGTAAAAAAAACATAACCGGTTCCAAGTAATGTACATTTCCTCCGTGATGTTATCTCCATCTAATAAAATGAAATATGAGGCCAATATCAAAAACATGCTTCCTATATTAAAAAGACAAAAGTCATATATCATGGGATCTGGGACAAAAAGCAAGAACAGTAACCGGTAAAAGACTTGTTACGTTTAGCTGCACCATGGTGTCACACGCCAAAGAATATACCAGATCTATAAGCTCACACTGTGTGACAGTGCAGTGTGGGGCGAGCTTGTAGATCTGATAGAACTGGTGAGTGACACTTATAGTGACACACATATAAGTCGATGTTAAGTCAGGGGTATAGTCACCGGATGGTAACGGCAAGGTTGCTGGTTCGAACCTGGATTCCCCCAGAGTCAGTGTCGATGTTTCCCTGAGCAAGACACTTGGATAAAGGCGAGATATAAATGCACCATTTACCAATGTTCGTTTTGTTCATTTTCTAAAGCCGTCAACTACTGATGAAAAGTAAAACTAAATAAAAACTACGGTATGATGACCATTGATGACTAAAGACTAAATATATTGACAATTTCATCAACAAATAAAAATTACTGATAGGCCTACTGCATTGTTTAGGGACAGACAACTGCAGAAGAGAACTAAGGCAAGTCATTTTACGTTTGGTTGTGCTTGTCGTTTGCTTGTAGTTGAGCTATTTTCAGCAGGTAATTACGGCGCCAAGGTCTTGAAAAGGAAAATGACATCAAAATCTATACTGGAGATTTACCCCATCTAAAACCTTACGATATATACAGTTGACTGAAACTTGACCGAAACTAAAACATTTCAGATGACTAAGCAAAAGTAAAACATTTCAGATGACTAAATAAAATATGACTCAGACTAAAGAGCATTACATTCAAAGGACTAAGACTGAAGTCTAACTAAATCAAAAATCCGCTGCCAGAAATAAGACGGCGGCGGTGCAGCCCAGGCTGCGTTTGAAGTGGCAGAGGAACCAGTCGAACCAGCAGCACGCAGCAGGGCCAGGCCATCAATCACAGCCCTGATAAGGTAAGAGGGTTCCAGGGAGGTTCCAGCAGGCCCTGCAGGCGCCCTCCCTCCCAACATGGCTGCTGTACGGTACGGTACGGGTACGGTACACGTGGAGCTGCAGGCGGCTGCATGGGCTGCAGGGAGGAACACCAACACACCTGGCATTTATACCTGCCGTACGCTCATGTCACTTGTCCCCGACTGGCCAGGTGTGACAGCTGGAGCTAAATGTTATAGTCTATAACAGGGCTGTCATACACTATAGGTACTGTAGGCCTATCTGGAGAGAGAGGGAGATTTAAGTGTGTGCATGCGTGCGTGCCGGCGTGTGTGTGTGCCGGGTGTATGCGCAACGTGCCTGTGTGTGGATGTGTGTGTCTGTGCATGTCTGAAAGTGTCAGAGGGTTGATGGCCTTACATGACAGTCACATGGTGTGATAAAAACCTGCACAGCCCGACCTGAGAAATGTGCTGAGCTGTCAAACTATAACACACTGTAGAGAAGGCTCCTCTCTCTCTGCTCCCCTTTGGCACTCCTTGTCAAGGAGTTCAATCTGAGCCATTAGGTAACATGTTCCACATCATCACGCTATACGTGTGTCCTTAAAAGAACCTGTTTTTTTTTTTTTTTTTTTTTTTTCGTTCATGGCATCAAGATGACAAGATGAAGAGCTGGAGCATGGCTGGCTTTATATCATCATGACAGCTAATTAATTGGTGGGTCGGGATGAACCCACGTTATTTATTTATTTATATTTATGTAATTCAATGAGGTGCTTCAAACCCGCAGTCAGTCGGTCAGACTTGCATTGAGAATGAGAACTCTACACTGGCACTACTGGTGCACTATACTGCACTTGGAGAATTCTCTTCTGTTTCTTTTAGAATCAGAATCGTGTTTGAAATGTGTTTTTGTGCAAGCTTTCTCCACTTTTGATGTTTCCAGAAAGAGAAAGAAGGGAGAGGGCAGGTATCAAAGCAATGATAAGGTATCTACATGGTACAGTACAAGGTGTCAAGTATAAATAATTCAAAATTAGAAAGAGCACAAGGGCAGCAGCTCTTAGGCTCTGGAACAGCCTGCCACTCCATATTAGATCGGCCCCAACGATAGACTCATTTATTATCCTTTGGCTTTTAATCCCACTTAAGTTCACATAATGTTTGCTTTATCTTATTGTTTTCATATATTTTTTATCTTTCTTTGCTTCTTGCATTATGTTAATCATTTCTTTGTTTGCTTGTATATTTATACATTTTGTATATCTTGTCTCTGTTTTTGACCCATGACCTGCACCACTTTGGTCGACCTTGTTTGTTTTAAAAGAGCAGTCAGCGGTTTGGAAAACCTTCCGGTCACCCAGTAACAATAATATGTGCACATGCACACACTCCTCCATTATGGGGGGAAGTGCAACAGGCCAACAGCACATCCAGTACCCCACTTGATCCTGATTGGAGGAAGGCCCCTTTCATCCTGATTGGACGAAAGCCCAAACTGAAACTAGGGTTTTATGACCCCAGGGGATCACAAGGGACAGGGAGGAACTCCTTATATAGTCACTACACTCTATGACGATGAGCCAATGAAAAAGAAAAAAAAAAGATCAATGTTTGAATTAAGCAAAATCACTTAATATACATTTAAGTGCAGCTTTATGAACACATGTGTATGATATCAATCTAAAACATCATGTCGCAGCTTCCATTGACAATCAACGACAGACTGCATATTTTATGTGCCTGTGTGAACACGCCATGTACCAGTCTGTTGTACAATACATGAGATTAAGGCGGTCCAGTTATTGTGTAAAATTCAACAATGACTCCTCAAAGGTTGCTTTACTGATAAAATGCTCATGCCAGACAATCAGCGAACATCTGAGGCCAACCTGATGACAGGCAGTGCAGGCCTTGTTCAACAGAACACAGTAACAGTTCATAAACCAGGTGGTGACCTTGACAATACATTAGGCTGGCTTGTCCAGACGCCTTTGCTGGGGCCTGTATATTGACAATTCAGGGAGACATGTATATGTGCTCAGAATTTCCACATTAGGGAAAGAACAAAGTACACAGTGAACATCTCAAACAGCATAATTTCAAGGCGCTCAGAACTTGCTTTCCAGGGTAAACCTTATACATCCTGGGCATGTTTTAAGAACTATTGCATGTACAAGCTCACATCGCATTGTCACAGCCTGTGTCATTCCTGTATTTAAGTTTTGTTTCCAAGTGTTCCTTGTTCATAGTTTTAGTTACTGTTTTATTGTTTTACTTTATACTTTGCCTTGACTTATTTGCCTTGTCTCACCAGCTGTGATTAGTTTATGTTTAGCACTTGTGTCCTTTGAGTCTATTCAGCCTACTTGTGTTCTGTATGGCACTTTACCGAAACAGCCATTTTTATTTCCCATCCACAGCCATTCAAAAACACGTCACATGACCTCAAAACGCAGCGCCCAAAGTCCGCAGTTCGCAGTATGGTATGCCCAGACTGTAAGTTAGATTCAAATCTGTTTACAAACAAAAATGTGTAGCCTATACTAAAGTTGCCTATAAAAAACTATTTTATACTGTTTTAAAATACATGTATATACATACAAGCCCCAAAAAGTCATGCATGTTGCACAATTTGAGCAAATCAATCAAAACCTTTTCAGACCAATTGAGTCCACAGCCAAACACCGTAACCTTTTTGACACCAGGGCCCACTATTTATTCAGCATTTCAGTCACATTTTAGGACATTTTAGTCCCACAGAGCCCAAAACTAAAGACTTCTTTTGCTTTTGTCCACAACACCAGGCTGGATCTGGGAAACATTTTGGTTTCATTTTTACGCTCTCAAAGAGTTACACCTGGTTAACCAACTTTCCATCATTTAGCCTGGGGATCCACCTGGAATCCTCTCAGGGACC
>CM076967.1:23561883-23794383 GCA_039105355.1 Benthosema pterotum
TTTGGTGTGTGCGTCAGGGGCGGATATAACATTTCCCAATTGGGGTGGCAGGAGAAAATGGTATGGGCTTGGCTTCATCGCCTGTGGCACAAAACGACACAGGCGATGAAGCTGCAGGACAAGTAATGCATCGATAATAACATCAGTTGTTGCTGAAGTTGCAACAGACACGCAGCATGCATAAAGCTAAAGGTCTGACTCAGAGAGTTTTCTGTTTTCAATGATGAAATGCTGTTGGTTTAGTGGTGAGCCGTGTTTCAAATACTTTTACATATAAGCACTGAAATATCTTGGGTTGTTTTGCACGCCATCATGTTTGATGGGGCAGTCTGGGCATTTAGGGGGCATTGCCCCCCCCATGCCCATGCCTAGCTCCGCCCCTGGTGTGCGTGTGTGCGCATGCGGGAGAGAGGGGAAATCGAGACAGAATTTGTGTGTGTGTGTGTGTGTTAGAGAGAGAGAGAGAGAGAGAGAGAGAGAGAGAGAGAGAGAGAGAGAGAGAGAGAGAGAGAGAGAGAGAGAGAGAGAGAGAGAGAGAGAGAGAGAGATGAACGACCCTCTAATCACTCACACAATACAGCAAAGCCACATAATGACAAATGACTGATAAGAAAAATTAACATAAAACCTAAGTGGCAGAGAACGAGACAGTGAACATAAATTTAGAAAAGAAAAAAAAAGAAAGAAATAAAAGAAACGGGCACACGCGATAACTCAAACCCATAAACATGCACAAAAATACACATGACGCCTAGCTAGTGCGTTGATATATATAACTCAAAGGCTTCCCTTTTTTACCAGACTGATGAAGGGAGGAGGAGGAGGGGGAGAGAACCTGACCTAAAGCATATGTACACATATCTGTTTCATCCCCCTCGCCGCCCCCCACCCACCACCTCCTCGCCCCCTTTTTGCCAGTAACCCGCGGAGCCAGGCAGGGCCTTGGCTCCGCACACAGTGTACGGCGCAGCAAGTTTTAATGGTAAATCAACAAAGGGCCGACATGAAAGAAAGGCTAGCGTTTCCAGTTTGCTGGGTGAAGAATTATTCATCAGCGAAAGCCAGCCAGCGTTTGCACTGCGGGCGAAACTCCTGCAGCGGCTCTCCCTTTTAATTGCCAGAAAATGACTGTAAATGATACACCGAGACAGGCAGAGAGAGAGAGAGAGAGGGAGAGAGAGGAAGAACGACCGGTGGCATAAAGAGAGAGATGGTATAAAAGTCGGAGTGGGAGGGCGGGGGCGACGCGCCGCCAACAGCACTACCCCCATACACCCCCCTGCCACCCACCCCCGCCTCCACCCTCACCCCCTTTCCCTCCAAATCGAAGGCCACGGCGATAAAAAGAAGTGGCAATCAGAGGAGTGGAGTGTCCCTCCAGCAGCCTAAAAGAGAGATAGAGGTGGGAGAGGGAGAGAAAAGAGAGGAGTGGAGGGCGGGGAGAGGAGGGGACGCCATCAAAAAAAAGGGGGGGACTGGCAGGATTAGGGCTGAGAGAGAGTTTACTACGCTCTTTTTGTGCGCCGAACCTGCAGGATTAGAGATAACAAATGTTAGCCGAGGACGGGCACCTGCTGTGAGCCGAGAGGAGGGGAGGAGGCGAGGGGAGGCGAGGGGAGGCGAGGGGAAGGGGTACCGGCGGGGGCAAAGGAGAGGAGAGCTAACCTACTAAAACAGCAGAGTGGGCTTTTGTGGCCCTGTGCAGAATTAAGAGGGGGGGAGAAAGGGATAGCCTAGGAGCAATGCCCACCACGGCTACAATGCATTTGTAATTGTCAAACAGATGAAGCAGCTGAGATTGGTGGAGGCGTATGCAGGGTATACAGGCTGAACTCACAGTGTACAGGCAGCAACCTCAGTGTTGTTGTCGTCATGCGGGGCCTTGATTCTATTCACGGCTGTCCTGTGAATCAATCACTTCTAACTTCTAACAAATCCAACAAATGAAATATTTTTCCCAACTTCTAAAGTGTCACTCTCTTTGCACTTGTCCAACTGCTTCACCTATCCAATTTGTACAATTTATTTGCCTAATACTTCTATCGGCTAAATCTCAGAGGCAAATATTCTACTTTGAAAATGTTACTTTGTTTGTAGATTTTGATTAGTACAAAACATATCCAGTATATGAATCAATTCACCTTTACATACATATGGCCATTCAAAAAATTCTACAAGCTCACAGTTGAGATCGTGCCGATTGGTTATTTTCAAAAGATTGTAAAGATTATTAGTGACAAACGTAGAAGAATACAGTAAAATGATGCCTGATGAAGGTCTGAACGACTGAAATGTTGCACATAAAATTTAATCCTGGTGGGTGAAGACTGTGATTTATTTATATTGAGAACTTTCACTATTGGTACAAAAGGTATACTAAACATATACTATACTGCATACTATACTGAAGCATGGATACTTTTAAGTATGGCTTTTTTCCACCACCTGTCCTATACACTCCATGTCTTTCCAGCCTCACTCCACATGCACTGAGGATCTGGCTGTGTGTGTGTGTGTGTGTGTGTGTGTGTGTGTGTGTGTGTGTGTGTGTGTGTGTGTGTGTGTGTGTGTGTGTGTGTGTGTGTGTGTGTGTGTGTGTGTGGTGTGTGTGTGTGTGTGTGTGTGTATATAGGGCTGAAATTGCCGCTGGGGCCTGGGGACCTCCCCTCCTGCTCTCTGCAATGACCCCCAGTCCAGGAAGCACTCAGACTGGTCAATCAACAATTAAAAGCCTGTCTGTAGCCACTAACTCAATTCATGAAGGCCGCTTTTGGCTTTAGTGCTCCGGCTAGAGCCGAGGAACCCAGACGACACAGAGACATGCAGTAGTAGAAAGAAGGAGAACTCTCTGGGCTTTATACAACAAACACTGTGACCCAAGCACAACCCTGTACACACACACACACACACACACACACACACACACACACACACACACACACACACACACACACACACACACACACACACACACACACAGATATGGTCAAGGCTATGCCGTGCATGCAGGGCCTCACTCCTACATGCACCCTTACCGATGTTTGAACCCCGGTGGGATGGGGTTGGGGGGGAGTGGGCATTTGGTACGAATGCTATCCCTGATTAAATGGTGCATCGGATGCTCACGTGACAGGGATGGGGGGTGGGTGGTGGTGGGGGTGGGCTCTCTACCTTGAGGCTATAACGGTCGGACGGAAAGGTCACGGCCCCCACTCCCACGGATGTCTTGTTCATACAGACGTATGCCCGCAGCCTGCACTTCAACCCCAGAGGTTGACCCTGCGTTGCATGCGGTCGATGCTGAGATTGACCTTTGCTTTGGTCTGACTTAGGGCACTTATTACTGTAGTGGTTTGTGCATTAAGAAATGAGAAGGTTCTATGTCTGCAACGAACAGGAGCAGCTGGACACAAACACAAGTTAATAATATACCAAGGCAGTGTACTGTAAAGGAACATGGTCCTCCTACCCTTTTCATTTAATGGACCCCCGGCAGTGTTGTAGTAGAGCTACTTTTAGAAGCAGGGGGGACGCGTCCACATGTGTGCACGCACACGCACGAGGATCCGCGTGCTCGTGTGGTATGTGTGCACAGACACGCAGTATAAAACATGCAGACGTAGTAGCTAAACAGGGTTTACAATGCTTACTTGTAACCAGGACAGTAAATGGCAATTTAAAAGACATATTCTTTGCTCAAAACGTATCTTAGGCTTAAGGAAACAGGGGATGCAACTCCCCCACCACTACACCCTGATCCCAAATTTGATATGAAATAGTTCCAAATCTAACAATCTGAAATCCCATACTATAGTACAATACATATAATAATACATACTAACATCCTAACTTCACGCTATGCGGGAAATAAAAACAAATGGATTTTCTGGTTTGTTTGGTTCCATTTTTACACTCTCTGAGTTACAGACTAGTAAAGGCATATGGGATCTGTTGGGTTCATAACTATCAATCATTTAGCTGGGGACCCCCCTGGAATCTCCTTAAGGACCCCCTGGGGGTGTTGTTGAGAACCACTGATGTAGATAGGAAAACGCATGGAGGCTATGTTCATGCAAATACAGGGAGGGGCTCACGTTCACTTTTTCACTATGATATGTACAGTATACACTCTATGGCATGCACACACACGCACTGTTACGCACAGTGAACGCACACATACACACATACACACATACAGACATACACACATGCAACCACACACGCAGTTTTGCTCACCTCATAGGTTTATCCTGTTCCTCACTGGGGGGTGAAAAGACACACAAAAAAATGTAATATAAAAAAAACAAAAGCCACAGAATAACTGCGGGGGCCGGTAAACGAAGCATAAAGACCCCAAGTGACCGAGGGGAATTATTTGGCTCCATTAAGCAAGCATTAACATGAATTACTATCTAATTAAAATTAAACAGCTCATTAATAACTTTGCGGTGGGGCCTGACTGTTGAAGTTCTCTGGTGTGTGTGTGTGTGTGTGTGTGTGTGTGTGTGTGTGTGTGTGTGTGTGTGTGTGTGTGTGTGTGTGTGTGTGTGTGTGTGTGTGTGCGTGCGTGCGTGCGTGCATGCGTGCGTGTGTGTGTGCGTGCATGTTGTGGGCCATGAGAGCAACCAAGTGGGATAAAGCTAAGCCGCTGCCCCAGAGCAAAGTCGGCGCCTAAAAGGGGTTTAGTATTTTTCTTTAGCTAAACAGTTACAGTGAATTACCTGTATATGGATGAGATATTTCACACAAGAGTAGAGCTGACTTTTTTTTATTCCCCATTTCATTTCCCCTCGCAGTCGATTGTTCAATTGCCGTAACTCTCTGTCTCACATGCACTCTCTGTCGTGTGACTGAGGCGCCAACAGGCAACGATACACTGATCTGAGGCTCAATATGAGACACACCTTATAGCATGGATGTCAGGTAGAAACCTCCTATGTCCCACAGTTTTATTTATATTATTTATATAGCGACCCTGTAGCATGACATATTTCACCTTTTGAAACTGAACTTGCTGTACATTTAAAACATCGCCTCAAATACACCTTACTAAATTATACTGTATGGAACCTAACTTTGCAACTACAAGGAAAACATGGACATGTACCGGCATATGGTTGTCCCTTTCTAGTCTTTATTGCTCTTTTTTACACTATATATTCTATGCCTTTGTTTGCTGTGCTTTCACCGTGTTTGATTTTTCCTAATGTTATATATTTAGTGCTGAATGGCTCTGAAGGAAGCAAAACAAAAATAAGTTTTACTCTTGTGTACATGTACACAAGCACAACCTTGAACCTTGACTTTGATGATGAAACTGTGCATGTTCATGCCAAGGACCCTAAATTGATATGTATTTGGCCACAGATCGTCAACTGAAAATGTTTTGCCATGTGCCCCCAGAAGAGATGAACATGGCTAAAATAAGGACCCCTGCCATGGTCATTTGTGAAGCACTGACACACAGTGGTACAGTGGTGTGGATCCTCCCAGTGTGACTCTCTCTCTCTCTCTCTCATCACACAGATGTGCACAAGCGCGCGCGCACACACACACACACACACACACACACACACACACACACACACACACACACACACACACACACACACACACACACACACACACACACACACACACACACACACATACATACACACACACACACACACACACACACACACACTGACCCGGACCCACTAACATGCACACATTCAGGCATCCAAGTCCAGTGTGGAGAGTTGGAGATGAAAAGAATGGACTGGGTGGTTTAGTGGGATCGGTGGGCTGAGGCAGCCAGGCTTTCCATATCTAGCAACATGCTTTTTGTGTGCATGTGTGTGTGTGGGTGTGGGTGTCTGTGCATGCGTGTGTGCGTGCGTGCATGTGTATATGTAAGATGTAGTGACTCACTCCATTGTCCTGCTGGGGTCACAACTTGCATGTCGGGTAGCCGGTGCCTCTTACGGGAACTGTCATACAGAGGAAAGAGCAGGGGAGAGTGGGAGGGGGAGAGAGACAGTCACATTAACATAATGTTAATACTGTAACGGCTAGCAGTGACCGAGGGAAGTGACCAAGTGAAGATGATGATGAAGACGAAGAAGAAGACAAAGACAATACCGATATGTTGGTCATCATATCAGCACAAGATCAACTGTGTTAAAATAAATTAAATGTCCATTTTGGATCGCCTGATGTGACCTGTGTTATGGCATAGTGTCTGGCCGACTTTCTCCCTCCTTAGACTCAGTCTAAGACTCAGCCTCAGTCCACAACTGAGTCTAAGTGGAGTCTAAGGAGTCATCTGTCAATCTATTTTGCTTTCTACATCAGAACCAGAATCATAATAATTAGCTTTGTTGTCACATCACAGTTTTACATGTAAAAAAAAGTGGGTGAAATTAGTTTTTGTGCATAGTTCCATTTGTCATATTGGATATAAGAAAAACGAAGAGAAGAATAGGGGAGGTAAGGACATCAAGCAGGAAAAAGAAAAACATTTGAGCGCTTTTGCCACAAAAAGTACAGGTAAAGGGTTTTTTCTTCTAGGATTTGCATGCTTTTGATGCAAATGTTACATCCAAAAGGTGCCTTAGCTTATTGACAAGCTGGTCTGTCTATCTCGCTCTCTCCTATGATTCTGCCTAACTTCCTCTCTCTTCTATAATAGTGTGTCTAACCTGCTCTCTCCTCTATCTCTCTGCCAACACAGAGGCCTCTTAAGAAAACACATGTCAGCATGGGACAGTACGGCAGCGGCCTACGAACTTCACAAATTGCAAAGCAGCACGGCGACCATAGCTTATAGTATTGATAACGGCATGAGGCCCCGTGCGTCAATCCAAATCCACCAGATTGTCCAAGAAGCACAAACTCAACAATGTTGCCTCAAAATGGGCTGACAGAATAACAAGATATTCTGAATAAACGGAGACTGCGTGATAGTGTGTGGGGTTGTGTGTGTGTGTGTGTTAGGGACAACAACATGCATTCCACCTCCACCTCCATCCATGCCACCCGTCACTGAACCTCCGTCTCTCCTCTCCTCCAGGCCAGAAGCTGTTTACCGCTCTATCAGCACCCGATGCTCCTGTTAAAAAAAGAAAGAACGCAGGGACCCCATCCATATTCACCGGACCACAAATTCCTCTGCTTATCTCCCCCCAACCCCTCCAACGCCCACGAAAATACAGCAGCCAACCTCCCCCCTACCCACCGCCGCATTCACCCCCGCGCACATACATACATACATACATAAACACGTCTTTATGGAGGCAAGAGGCAGACGCACGGGGCCAGGAGGGGGTCGCGGATAAGGATCACCTTGAATTCAAAGCAGTGGATTGTGGGTCCTCTGTGGAGCCGCGCTGGCTAAGGCTCACCATGCCACAACACACACATGAGCCGGGAGAGCAGATGTGTGTGTGTGTGCTATGTGTGCTGTGTGTGCTGTGTGTGTGTGTGTGTGTGTGTGTGTGTGTGTGTGTGTGTGTGTGTGTGTGTGTGTGTGTGTGTGTGTGTGTGTGTGTGTGTGTGTGTGTGCGCCAAAGGCCACTGGCTTTGCAGAGCAATTAAAAGTCCAGTGAAGTAAAGTCCAGTGCTTGTGTTCTTCAATGATTGGTGTCTGTCTGTAGTTGCACAAAGATGTGTGTGTGTGTGTGTGTGTGTGTGTGTGTGTGTGTGTGTGTGTGTGTGTGTGTGTGTGTGTGTGTGTGTGTGTGTGTGTGTGTGTGTGTGTGTGTGTGTGCGTGTGGCCATGTGCGTGAAGTAATTCTTTCTGTGTGACTTGTTTCGAATTGTTATTTCGTATTTGTTTCAAGAGTGTGTGTGTGTGTGTGTGTGTGTGTGGTGTGTGTGTGTGGGTGTGTGTGTGTGTGTGTGTGTGTGTGTGTGTGTGTGTGTGTGTGTGTGTGTGCGTGTGTGTTTTCACACGCCTGCCTGTGCTTGTGTATTTAGGCATTTTAATTTGAAGGTAATGTACGGGACTCTATAGCATCATATTGACTGATAGGCAGTCAAGTGGGTGACTGTGTGTGTGCATCTCTTGCAGTATATAGGCTATTATTTAAATATCCTGAGTTATAACTGTATTTCTTTTTTTAATAAAGACGTGCGCTGGAGTTAAAGCGTTTTTCTGTACTATTTTGGGTTATAGCTGTCATTACCTCCACTGTCTTTTTGGTGGCTGGAGGCTGTTAGCAGGATAAGAAGTGAGAGAGCTCAGAGAGAGAGAGAGAGAGAGAGAGAGAGAGAGAGAGAGAGAGAGAGAGAGAGTGCTTTGGCGCAAAACCACAGACACATTCGCTCCGAGTGAGGAAGGAAGGGGGGTATCCGTATAGCACCACAGTACCCCGTTCCTCAGCGCAAAGCACTGTTGTTTTGGGGATTGAAGTTAGGAACTCTCCCTCTTACTCCACGACTAATTGCACGCCGGTGCCTTTCATGAATATTCATCCTGGCATGTTCAGACCCCGCCTAATTAGCCGAGAGATAGAGGGAGAAAAACTTGCACCTTTTACCACACAAGAGAAGGCGTCCTAACCCTCTCGCATTCTCCAGGGAATGCTGGCAGAATAGCCCCCTTCATTAGCCCCGAAAGAGGCAGAGATGGGGTGGGGGGGTGGGGGGGTTACCTGAAAAGCGATGATGGTCTTCAAAATGTATGGACAAGCGGGTGTGTGCTATATGGCATAGGCCCTAGTTATAGGCCCCATTACGCATGTCTATCAAAAAATTAAAGAGTAATACTGTAAGAAAAAAATATATTATGTGATTAGGGAAGTTGGTGCATTTAAGGCTATTTAACTTTACTTAACTTTAAAATCCCAATATAACTTGTGCCTTGTGACCCGTTCAATTGTTCCCTGTGGAATTAAGGAGGAGATTAACATGGTGGGAATTTTGTGAAGGGCATGTGAATGATTCTGTATGTCTATAGGCCTGAAGTGCGTCTTAGGCAGGAAACCACAGTGGTAATTTCTACCATGACAGTTTGTTTTAAGTGTGAAAGTCAATATGCATTTTTTTTTTTTTTTAGAAATCTATAGGCATCTAAAAAGTGCAAATTAGTTTACTCTTCTTTTTGACATCTACATTTGTATGAAGTCTAAACAGGATTTGAAAAACCTTGTCAGCATGCAAGCAGAAACAATGCTGTTTAAAAATAAAACATATTTTAAAAGCTGAATTTATATTAGTCCTGCAGTGTAAATGTATTCTGATGTAGAAAAAGTCAATATAGGCTATTGCATAATTTCAATAAATAGCCTTCTTTTCTGCTTGATTTGTCAAGCATCTTTTGGCACCACTGACATCATTTAACCAAAAGCACTGGAAAGATACATTTTATGCCTGATAGTTTTGCAAATATAGGCTATTTTTTGTTTCTGACAACAACCTGGGAATACTTCTTTCTTTCTTTCTTTCTTTCTTTCTTTCTTTCTTTCTTTCTTTCTTTCTTTCTTTCTTTCTTTCTTTCTTTCTTTCTTTCTTTCTTTCTTTCTTTCTTTCTTTCTTTACTGTACTATGCTATATACTGGATGACATCCAGGCAGCCACGGGGAGAACTTGGTTAATTGAAGGGTCGACCAGGGTATTGGTTGAGCAGCGCCTACTGACAATAACCGCTGCATATCAAGTAGGCTCCAGAGGAAAGATTAGCACGTGACTGACGTCAGGGAGCGTGCGAGGTGTGTACAGTGTATAAAAGAGGGAAAGGCTTCCGTTCCACTTCTAGGCCAACTATACACCCCACCACTGACTGTTATAGGCCCTAATAGTTGATATGTCTTTGACATTTTGAGAAAATAATAAGAACGGGAAGTTTGGCAAACATAGGCCCAATTAAACATTTAATCGGTAGTAAATAGGCTACCCATTTAGCAATGCACGTTTTGTAAATAGGCCTACCTGTGGGTCGGTTTCCTTGCACACCGCTGCACAGGCCTAAACATTCTAATGCGAAATGTTCCAAATTTGATTATTATAGAAAGTTTCAGAATGTAGACAAACAACTTGGCAGAAATGATAGGGGAAGGTGGGCCAAACGATGGCCATACAAAGAGAAGAGAGAAAGGGAATAAATAGCCTATATTTCCGCATTTTATACTTATTATTTTGGGACCGGGTCATCGAGCTTCCTCGACACTCACTGTGAGTTCATCCTCGTCTGTGACCACGTTTCGTCATTTCTCAACGTGGTGATTTTTTTCCAGCCTCTCTTCCTGTATCGCTCATCAGTCACTTCTGTGTGACGCACCATGGCAACCTCATGCGTCCTGGCAAAAATGCACCTCTCCGCACACAAGGCCATATTCTTCACAAAGCGAAGGGCCAAGCATCTGGATGGTTCTCTCTCTCTCTCCAACGAGCCCCCCTTCGCCCACTTGCACGTCAGCCGCGCACAACACTGGCTCTGTGACCGCCGCTTCTCCCCAAACGCATCGCTTTTTATTTATAGACTGTCTGTCTGTGCATGCGCATGCATGAGACGAGAATGACTGCACGCCAGCAACGCGTCTTCTTTAATTGAGTGCTGGTGTGTGTGTGTGTGTGTGTGTGTGTGTGTGTGTGTGTGTGTGTGTGTGTGTGTGTGTGTGTGTGTGTGTGTGTGTGTGTGTGTGTGTGTGTGTGTGTGTGTGTGTGTGTGTGTGTGTGTGTGTGTGTCGACTCAGCTGAACGGCACAGCTAGTCAAAAGAAAACGGATTATTTTTGTTAGTTTGTTTTAGTTTTGTTTCACTACACGTGTGCGGGTTCAGGCCATATAAAATGCACCCATTCGAAGTCTGAATTCTATTTAAAAGGATGTGTTTTACTAGATCAGAGCACCATGTTTCCATGCTATTTTAATGTGCTTTCACTGCCTTGTGCATTTTTGAGGAATAACAAGCAAACAACACAATATGACAATTAGCCTATTTAAATTGATATGCTGGTGATTTTTTGCATGGTTAGTGAGCTTTATCACATAATAACAATAATAATAATAAATATATACAAAATAAATACATAAAGGCATCTGTTTCGTTTGACTATCATGTTGCATAAACCTAATCAGAATAAATAAACAAATAAATAAACAAATAAATAATACAACTGTAATTACTGCTTTTGTCACAAGCATTTAATATCATATAACATCTAATTTTCAACTGTAAATGCTTTTCTAAAAAAAAATCAAATAAATTAGCTTATGTGTCTAACACACACACACACACACACACACACACACACACACACACACACACACACACACACACACACACACACACACACACACACACACACACACACACACACACACACACCTTGGATAAAAATACACCACCCGGGAATAAATTACCCTGACATGACACCCACCAAAGTCGTGAAGATTGTCTCCCACTCATCTTCAAAGAATACATATATATATATAAAGGATGGTTGGAAATATAAACCACGCCTTTTCTCAAGAATGATGATGACGAGCACCTGTGACCCCGTGAACATCAACCAGCCGCGCGCGCGCACGCACGCACGCACGCACGCACGCACGCACGCACGCACGCACGCACGCACGCACGCACACACACACACACACACACACACACACACACACACACACACACACACACACACACACACACACACACACACACACAGAGAGAGGCAAGGACGCCACAGTATAAGATCCAACTTACCGTTTAGTGTCGCGGTGGTCCCGGTTTTAAACGAGCGGTGCGCTGAGTCCTCCTGCAAATATAGTAAGGCTACAAAAAAAAGTACAGTCGCTTGGGGAAAACAGTGTGAACACGACAACAAACAAACAAACAAACTGAAGCGCTGCGTGAAGATAAAAAGGCAAAAACACTGCTTTCAGGTGAATGATTAAAATAGGAGGAGTGTTGCCTGAGAGAGAGAGAGAGAAAAAAACAACCTTCCAAAAAGGGGCTCCTTCTTGTTTTAGAAAGGAACTGCTATGGATGGAACGTGTGCCTGATTGCAGAGTTTTAGGCGAATGGAAAACGGGAGAGATGTAAGATTTGTTTAAAGCCCCGCATTTCCATTTAAGAACGTGATTGTGTTTGCAAAGATCCCTTTCAATCTTCGCATCTCCCCCCTCTCTTACCCCTCAGCGTCTCTGAGGCTGCTTTGCAATTCATAGAATTGGTAATTTGCTATTGGGACAAAACGTGAAGGGAAAAATAATCAGATCAACCGGGAGAGGAGAGCAGCGAGAAAAGGAGCCAGGAGCAGGAAACAGAGAATCTCTCTCTCTAAGTTGCTGTTTAGTAAAATGCTTGGAGAGGGGGACATTTTCCTAGTTAAAAATATATCATCTATTTTATTATTTTTTTTCCCTTCCCTGAGATACATGCAGTTATAAACATCAAAATTTCATGACCAAACTAATTCAAAAAACAGTTGGGAGACAGGTTGGGGGGGGTGGGGGGTAACTAACAAAACACAGGTTTTATTTCCAAATGAGCTTATTATATTATCCTGATCAATAGCCCTGCTGCATGCATGCTCCAACTCAAAGGCTTGTCATGTCGAAACGGTTGGTATAATTGGTATAGCCTTGTATATTTAATAAACGATCCTTGCAGTGTGTGACACGCTGATTATTAAGCAGCTACTGTAAACCTTGATGATCAAGATAATAAGGTAATGATGTATTTGTCACGGCGTGCGTGTCGACGCGCGTGCGTGCGTGTGTCGATGTGTGTGCGCTCGTGAAGAAGTGCATGGATGGAGTGCATTGGAAACAAACAGACAGACAGACAGACAGACAGACAGACAGACAGACAGACAGACAGACAGACAGACAGACAGACAGAGAGAGAGAGAGAGAGAGAGAGAGAGAGAGAGAGAGAGAGAGAGAGAGAGAGAGAGAGAGAGAGAGAGACTACCCGTGGTCTATATCATAACAAAGTGGGTGGTAATGATGAGATCATACAACACTGAAAATTACTGAGACTGTAAATAGGCTATATGACAAACGCCTAGCGGAGGCTATAGGCTACAGAGCACATTTGTCACACTGCACGTATATGTATATGACAACATGCAAAGAGCAGACACACGTGACACGCCTTAATTTGCATGCATCTTCGGTGTGTGTGTGTGTGTGTGTGTGTGTGTGTGTGTGTGTGTGTGTGTGTGTGTGTGTGTGTGTGTGTGTGTGTGTGTGTGTGTGTGTGTGTGTGTGTGTGTGTGTGTGTGTGGGCGGTTGACAATTTTTGGAACACACCGTCCGCCTGCAGTTTATAATCTGCTTAAAGGAGAATTCCACCCATTTTCCAAATTTTCCTGAGAGGATACAAAAGTGAATCAAAACCATTTGTACCCTCTCAGGGAAAAATGGTCTGAAAGAAAATCATTGAAATACATCTTGATGATGTCATCAGATGTATTCACCACGTTAATGATTTCTTCAGACCTCCATTACAGAATTGGGGGAACTTTTTCATCATCACCACACAATATCTCTAAGGTATTAATGACATTAAAATGTAGAAAATGGGTGGAGTTCCCCTTTAAAGCGAGCGAGGCATACTACTAGTCATCAGTGACCTATGATGATAAAGGTGTGTAGTAGAAAAGAGAAGGGGGGACTTTTGTCACCCCTTTCAAAAAGATCCCCGCACTCCCCCACGTGGTTAGTTGCAAAACAACGCGACCAACCAACCAAACCCGGGGAAGGCTAATCGCTCTCTCTCTCCTCTCACATCCGTGACCAGATGCACGCTGCTCTTGGGTAGAAACGGACGAAAAAATATATTCTGGACAATTAGTCTGCGTGCACTCACTGACCACCTTGAAGATAAATACACTCAAAACACAATTGAATCATTGGGCATAGTATTCAAAAAGAAAAGAAAAACACGAGACTGCTAAATGCACAAATGGACATTTATGTATGTTTTTTTCTTCCTTCCACTGTAACATATGTGGATCAGCAGCAGCCGATCTATTCTGTGCGTAAAACGCGCTGTGCAACGTTCTGAAACCCTGCGCCTATTGAATATGCCTCTGGTGGGCTCGAATCGGTGCTGAGCCAATACAAGCGAAGGGGGGGCGTGTCCTCGCTCTTCCCCAAGACCTCCCAGAGCAGGTTGTTGCATTTTGGCTGTAAAGCCTCGAGACCTCCGAAGTGCTCGTCAGTTTTCGAAGTCGGAGCCATGGCGACAACAGCTCAGTATATTCCTCGGAATAACTCCTTGCCGTCCAACCCGCTCATGCATCCGGATTCGGATAGGATGCACCAGGGGACGACCTACCGCGAGGTGCAGAAAATGATGCACCACGAGTACTTGCAGGGGCTAGCGGCCACCAACACGGGGCACCCGATGAGCCTGACGCACCACCAGTGGCTGCCCACCTCCAACACCGACTGGACCAGCGGCACCCACATCGGCCAGCAGGAGCACAAAGCCAACGTGGTGCAGGCGAGCCGGGAGGACCTGAGCAGCGGCTTCCACCACAGATCTCACCTCGTGCACCAGCAGACGCAGAGCGCCCACCACGGATCGTGGGCGCCCGCCACGACGCACCACCTCTCCCCGCTGTCGCCCGCGTCCAACGGCCACCAGTCGCTGGTCTACTCGAACCCCGGATACACGAACCTCAACGCGATGCTGAGCCCGCAGCCCGGCTCGCTGCACCACGGCATGCGCGACCCGCTGCACGACGACACGGGCAGCGGCCACGACAACCAGATGGAGTCCCCGCAGCAGGCATTCAGCCACCACCAGGACCACTCGGACGAGGACGCGCCCAGCTCCGACGACCTGGAGCAGTTCGCCAAGCAGTTCAAGCAGCGGCGGATCAAGCTGGGCTTTACGCAGGCGGACGTGGGGCTGGCCTTGGGGACCCTGTACGGAAACGTCTTTTCTCAGACCACCATCTGCAGGTTCGAGGCGCTGCAGCTCAGCTTCAAGAACATGTGCAAGCTAAAGCCGCTGCTAAACAAGTGGCTGGAGGAGACGGACTCGAACACCGGCAGCCCGACCAATTTGGACAAGATTGCCGCGCAGGGCAGGAAACGAAAGAAGAGGACCTCGATCGAGGTGGGGGTGAAAGGGGCGCTGGAAAACCATTTCTTAAAATGCCCAAAGCCCTCCGCTCATGAAATCACCTCGTTAGCTGGCACTCTCCAGTTGGAGAAAGAGGTGGTCCGCGTTTGGTTTTGCAACAGACGACAGAAAGAAAAAAGAATGACACCGGTGGGGGTTCCTCATCCTAATATGGAGGACGTATATTCTCAAGCAGAAACCCCCCCTCTACACCACACACTACAGAGTCCTGTCCAGTGACTGTTTTCATGAACAACACAACCATTTTCGGGGAGAGAGAGAGATTGGGGGGGAAACAAACAAGAAAATAGGAAAGGGAAAGGACTATGGAGTTTACAACAGTATTTAAGTTTTGCATTGTTTTTTTCCTGAGAGAAAAAGAGACATGAGAGACATGGAAAAGTTGGGACAAACGACTTTTTGTCCTCAGCATCCATCCGGAGATCTTGCAGTCAAAATAGATGGCAAGAGAGGAAAATGAGAGAGAGAGAGGGAAAAAAGACACATTCGCAAATGAATTGATTTCGTGCGCATTTAAAATGAAACAAAGATCTTAATTTACCAAAATTCTATGGAGGAGACATTATTTAAAAGTAAATTCGATATTCCATGGCTGTTCATTAAAGGGAACAATTAACTGTGGCTCATAGTAAAAGGCCATTTTCTCCTGGTGTGCCCCACACGAACTGCTCCCAATCAGCAGTATAAAGAGGTGGTTGCCTGACAATGATTTACACTGGAAATGAATAGCCTATACACATTGAATGGACTTTTTTTTTGCTTTTCAGGCTTAAAACTGATTAACCAGATTTCTAAATATTAGTCTCTAGCCTGCTTTCTTTGTTATATTAAGTGTGATGTTTTGGTTTGGAAACTCTTTTTTAACTTCAGTGTCTCTTGCAGCAAAAGCAGTGTCAGTATATGATTTATTTTCCATTAATTGCTATATATGTGTACTGTAACTCATCATCAGAAACAGCCTCCTAAATAACTATGTTTTATGTTGACTGTACAGTCAAAGTGGCCACAGTATCGTTGGTTTGGTGGAAATGATGGCACCCGAAGACAAAACGTCCTGCAAACGTCAAAATGTAATTGTCAGATAGATTTCACACGAATGCAACATGACACCCAAGTTTCTGACAGCCTTAAAAATATATATACTCAAAAAGCTTTGCAGCTGAGCACGTCGAAATTTGCAGATAGCAACAGACGCTAAAAAGGGCAATATGCTTATTTTTATTTTTATTTCGGTATTTTTGTTTTTTTAATATTATATTTCTTTGCATGGAGCACTTATTCTTTCGTTGGTATTATTATTATTATTATTATTATTATTATTATTATTATTATTGCAATGTTATGTTTGTTGATCAAATAGTTGAGTTTGAGCAGATCTTGAATAGGTTTATTTACACGATAATGCCATGTTTACAGACAGGTTCACGCACAGCATCACCACATAATACTATTACACACTGCTAACTGCCTATATTATAGCCTGTGCTATTCCAAACAAAATAACATTTAGAGAGAGATTGGTCAATTACGAAATGAAAGTAAATATCTCAGGTAACTTCAGTGCCCCAGGTTGAAATATCACGCTGTATACACTCTAGTTTTTCTCCTCTATTTTTCATTTTATTTTGACCATGTAGAAAGAGCATCTTCTATCTACACCCCCCATAATGTCCCATTATCCATTGTATTATATATTATGGAGAAAAAAGACGAAAATAATGTTTTGGGGAAGGGGAAAAGAAAAAACAGTTCTTCAAAGAGGAGTGACAAAGGGACCTGCTTTAGATATATTTATTTTATTTTATTTTATTTGTTCTGATCTGAAAGACAAAAAAAAGATAAATTGATAAACTCGTGCGTTGTGTGTTCATTTCTCAATGTTCCAGAAGCCTACAGCTGTACTACTCAACACAGACAAGGGAAAAAACTTTCTTTTTTTAAAATCTGTTTTCGTTTTTGAAGGGGAAAAAAAAAGATTTTAAAGAAAATGTTGCCAGGATTATTTCCAATATGTAAATATGTCGAATATGTAAACTTGTATTTGTTCTGAAATATCGTTTTGTTTGTTTGTTATTATTTTTTTGTTTGTTTGTTTCTTTCCGGGCAGTTTTGTACACTTACTAATTCCAAGAAGATATTTTAATATGATTTCATTTATGAATCTGACCATTTATATATTATATTTATTTCTTCAACGTGTTTAGAGCTTTTTTGTTTTTGTTTTTTTGTTTGGCTCTGTTATAATTGGTTCTGTTGCAGTGAAATTTTCCCAATATGTTTTTTATTTTCATTTTGTTCTACTACATTTGGTTGTGTATGTTGATTGCTAAATGTAGACTGCAAAGTCACATTTATATTTATGTTATAGTAATATTTTATTACTTACATAAAACATATATACAAGGAAAAAAAGGTCTTCTTTTTGTCTTCTTCATTATAAAGTTCCTGATCCACATGCACCACCAATTCCTTTTCCAGGCCAATAACAGAGGAGTGGAAAGAAGAAAGATGGTGTGTTATAACCCAGTCGTACTGCCGTATCCCGCGTTATTATGATTACTATAGCCGACCTACAAGCCCATGCACTGCTTCTTCAAGCCTTGTGAAGTGGTGCAGTCTATATAATACTCGGATTAGTTGCGTGACCGGTTTTGTGCGCACTAAACAGCAGACATACAAGCCCACAGCGCGCTACGAACGTGACGCCGCGTGAGCTTGTACGTCTTGTGGCACAGACGAGTGCAATGCCTGTTAAAGGGGAATTCCACCCATTTTCATTTTTTTCCTGAGAGGATACAAAATGTGAACCAAATTTGGTTACATTTGTACCCTCTCGGGAAAAAGGGGTCTGAAAGAAAAATCATTAACCATTTCACCATGTTAATGATTTTTTTTGGAAATACAGAATTGGGGGAACTTTTTTTTAATCATGTCCACACAACATCTATATTAATGACATATTAAAATGTTGAAATGGGTGGAGTTCCCCTTTAAGTACAAATCAAGCTTGAGCTTGCTTGTTTTTTGGAGCAGGAGGACGTCACGGTTGTACCGCGGATTATAAATGGTTTAGGCACACGACTAAAGCCACCAAAGTGCTCCATAACAAATCTATAATGTGTTCTTCAGTTCTTCTGAAGCAATGTTTCGTTTTAGTTATGTAATCTGGTTTCGTTTTAAAAGGCCTGGCTGATACATGTGCTGTTGCTTCTTGTGAAAGGGAAGAAGACAGACACCACCAAACATGTGTTTTTATACCTCAGGCATTCCGTATAAAGTTCAGCCCCAATCACTGACAGACTAGACTGGCTGCTTGACTGGCGTTGTTCGCATATCTTTGTGTAATCGCAGTATTAAATTGTGCAATATTAACACGAAATTAACCTATTTGCTTTTTCATTGACTGAATGATTTACAAGTATTATCATCATCATTCTTGTTATCATTCTGGTTATTAGTATTATTCCTATAGGCAATATAGTGCAGGGTACTTTCATTTAAAAATGAACGGAACCTGGAATTATATACGGTAGGTAGATCTATCTGGAAACAATGTAAACAGCTAACACTGTAGTTGTATTAGGCTATAGCCTATAAACTGTAAAGTCAAACTGTCAAACTGTTTATTCAACCCCTCCAAAAGCATGTCATGTTTTAGACATGGCCCATGTGACTGACAACTTAGAGCCTGGGGGAGTTTTTATATTTACTTATTCCACACCTTCCTTTCCCAGGAGGAAAATAGACTATAAAGTGTTCAAATAAACTATATTCATCAAATATAATAATACTAATAATCATAATAATGAAGTGCGTCAGGCTTGTGTACGGGCTGCAGGCGTAATGTAGACCTAGGATATTTTAACGGCATGCAGTTTGCCCAACTGAAGTGAATAGAATAGCCTAAAAATCAGCATAAACAATAACAGGCGCTATAATAAGCATTAGTCTGCATATAGGCCGCAGTGGCCGGCGATGCAGACTTGCAGTGCCATTTGACTAATCTCTGTGTGTAAACAAGACCATGTGTCAGCGGGCTATAATGCCATATGGGTTCTTTAGAATACTTTGTCAGTGATTTCAATTGGTTATATAAGTCTTGCACGACACCTTTATAAATTATGAAAATCACCGGCAAACCGCGAAATAACCGCATGCCCAGCTCACAGAAAACAAAAGCAAAACATAGCCTATTATTTTGCATTCAAATATGATAGGAGAGTGTGTGAAAAGTTAAGAGTTTGTGAAGAAAGCGAAACTTAATATAAGTTCACTGCTGTCGACTTAATTTCAAGCTGTTAAAATGGGAAATCATATAGCACAGTCCACAGTGGAAGCAGCAGGCTATTTGTCCAAAAACTGAATCAAGGTTCTCAATTAAAGCCTGCACGACCCGCCAATGCTCGCATCTTTACTTGGAACAGTTTTCAAAAGTTGGACTGAGGAAGTTCTATAATGCGGTGGTTTTCAACCAGTGGTTTCGGAGACCACCGGTGGTCTTCCATATGGGGGTTCAAGTTGACCCCAAGTTAAAGGATGAGATTTCGTAGTGGACCCTTGGCACATTATAGGCCTACGCTATATAGTTATACTGTAACTCTAGAGAGTTTTACTATCTCAAGAGTTTACATTCTTGTTAGACGTGCACCTACTTAATTTAAGTCTATACCAAATTAGAAAATGAAAAATAATTGTTGCTTTTGAACGTTTGCTTGTTATTATAGGCTATCTCCAATAGAAACACATCAATACAGCGAGAAATTATGGACAAAAGAATATTTTTTCTTCTTGGGTCTGCAGAGAGAGGCTGTAGTCAATTCATCAAATGGTGGTCCTTGGATTAAATGATGAATAAGTAGGCCTAATATGGGCCTTGGTGCAAAAAAGGCTGAAAACATATAGCCTTCTCTTTATAATAAAAACAGAAAACAGGCCTGGTTTCAGTGCATGCAGTGTGGCGAGCCCCACTATTGAAATGGTAGGTCTATACTAGCCTACAACTTATAATTAGGCTATGATCAATTGTTCCACCATATGCCATGAAAACGTGGGCATTAGGTGAATCTTTTCACGTTAAGCGCGTTGTTTTGAGCTCGCTCGTTAGATGATCAAAAACCTACTGTATTTTGATTAGCTGGCCTCCCTGGACACAGCAAGCACAGAAGTTGAACAACAACAAACTTTCCGTAAACTCATTTGAACCTTTATTATTAGGCTATATGTGAGTTTCTAAAAAGGCTCATACTCTAAATTCATTTTTTTTTCTTGCACGGGGGCTTATGGGTTTGAGTCCAGGCCAAATAATGCTCTATGGTTCAGACCAGAGTGAGCCGCGCAGCTCGGAGGGAAAGACGAGCCACAAGCGCCCCCATACGGTGAAATGACAGTGGTACAATGGCTGTCGTCATAGCTCCATGAAAAAAAAAAAAAAAAAAAAACCCTCTGGGGTGTGTGTGTGTGTGTGTGTGTGTGTGTGTGTGTGTGTGTGTGTGTGTGTGTGTGTGTGTGTGTGTGTGTGTGTGTGTGTGTGTGTGTGCGCGCGCGCGCGCACGCATAAAAAACAGTAGGCCTCGGCCCTAGCAAAGACTCTCTAGTCCTTAAGCAGGTTCACAAAGTTCAATAAAATAAATAAAATAATTCATTTAATAATTCACTCTAAGAGTCATAATGTCTGGACAGTCACACTGACAATTTCAGTCTCATAATTCTTTGCAGTTGTAATAAATTCTAATTTGAATAGTTTTTTTTTGTTTCTGATAATCAACTCATACTGTAATTGCTCTCAAAAAACACTTACGGGTGACTGTGATTCAAAACTGACCCCAGTAAAGTCTAATTACAACTGTTTACTGTTATAAAGAATTGCATTATAACATAATTATATGGTGTTAGTATAATATATTGCTTGCTTGGTTATGCATTACAGTATATGCATGGGCTTCATGGATAGCGTTGCCACTATAATTGCATCCCACAGACTGGTTCTCCATTGTAAGATTAATCTTCCATTAAGCCATTCAGTCTTTAAAATTCTAAATAGGGTTCCATGAGGTTGATTTTGTAATAAAGGGTGTGAAGTACATTCTTATTTCCTGCAAGGTTTAGATTAAGGTTTATGCTGGCATGAAACTGATTTAAGCATTATTCAATATAAGGAATATTTAGCATTGTTGGTAAGTGGTAAAAAAAATATATATATATGCACATGGAGTTGGACCTTTCACTCTGTAAAAATGTTTCTCAATCAGCTATATATAGCATGTTGACTCGCACCGTATAGGAGCTCACACGGAACTGAGCCCAAGATAGTCAACAGTGAGTAAGCCTTTTTTCAAAAGTTCAGCCCACCCACTATTTTTGCGGTGGGAAGCACTTTATGGCCAATTTATACAACTGAGTTCTTCGGTGAGCGATATAGTCGTACGATGAAAATCAGGATTTATGAGCACACAGCCAGAGTCCCAGACCAGATGCCAGGCCTTTTTGAGTGCACTATCCCCAGTGCATTTCTTTCTTTCTGAATGAGAGGCAATGATGAACAAGTTGGCACTTTTGTTTTGCCATGGTATAGGGGCCAAAGCTCAATTTTAAAAAACAATAAAGTGAAGACACTATAACCACCATGCATGGGATAATGACCCTAAGATAGGATAAACATACTGTATATACTGTAGATCCCTCAGGAAATTCAGGTGTCTAGGAGGTTTGCACAGTTACGAAATTGTGAAGAAAAATAAACTGCACGAACATTTTGGAATTTAATTTGAAACTGAGAAACAAGGAAGCATCCAGACAGAGATCCCATTGTACACTGCCCTATATAATTGCAATTAGGCATTTAGCAGACACTCTTCAGGAGGGGCGAAATCAATTTGCGACCACGACGTACGTTGCGACATACATCACGCAGGGTGGTCAGAGGTCTCGACCGATGGCCAAAACGGCTGCGACAAATATGTTATTTTTCAACTTCCGTGATATCATTTTGCAACCACACGATACCTTGTGACCGCTTTGCATAACGGTCACGAACGTTGGCATAGTAATGGTCAGGGAATAAGGTTACGTTTAGGCATAGGTTTTACTGAGGTTATGTTTTGGTCTATGGGTTAGGATTAGTAAGGAACCGTCACGTCTGTTTGGAAAACAGCCGCAACCGTTTAGCAATAGCCTGATGGCCAAAACAGTTACGACAGTTCAGCCGAAATTTGGTTTCACTGCCTCTCCTTTATCCAGAGTGAACTTACATTAAGCATGAACATAAAAGAAAAACATGCTGGGCATGCAGCAGGGCAGTATTACTAGTGGTATGGACTAAAGTTTGAAGAGTCTGAAGAGGTGCATTTTGACACTCCTAGAAGGTTGAGCCAATCTGCAGTTCTGATAGCAATGGGAAGTTCTTTCCACATGGCCCTGAAAAGCCAAAGTGCATGTACTTATACATGTACAGTACATACTGTACATGAAGAAGGTTTTAAAGTGTTTAAAAATGGTATATAAGGGATGTGGCAGCAATTGTACTGTATGTCTGTCCATGAGGTAACTGTTTATCAACCCTCAAAAAGCATGAAAACTGATTTGACCTTTTAAACAAATAAATAAGTCAAGTGTCCAACAATGTACTACAAATATATGTTGGTTCTGTGGCCTTTTGGTGGATGCTTGTATTCACAAAGCCATACAGCATCCTCACCTAAAAAAACACATACTATACATACTATATGAGTCAGTGACCCCAGTGACCTCACAACCTTTATACTTGATAGAGCACTAGAGTGGTGTCCTTCTGAAAACATGCCTGTGTATAGGGATGTGGAGTTTGTGGACACATGGACATCATGCCCTCTCCAGACCATGAATGCAGCAAAAAAAAAAAAATGCCACGCATTTCCCTGCCATATACTGTACAACAAGGCAGCATTCGAGAGAAATCTTTTTTTTCCCCCTAAAAGTCTCCTGAACGTCAACAAAGTATTTTGCATTGGAGACATTTGTTTCGAGAGCCTCGTCATGTGCAACATTTCTTAAAGCGTGTGCTGGCTTACGCCCAAAAAATAGCTGATCCACAAGCTCACAATGCCTTGCACTATGATGGATTGTGAACTTTAGATCCAATATTTTCCCTCTTACAGAATTTCAGCTCCTGCCCCCTCTAACACCCTCAGCACGTCCCTGTTGCAAAGTAACACTTTGTGGGCTTGTAGATCTGTTATTTTTTGTCATGGGAACATATGGCCGAACGGCAGATTACTCAGCAGTCTCTGAACGGGGAATTCCACCCATTTTCAACATTTTTTGAAAACCCTAACAGGTTCATTTGGTTCCATTTGTATGCTCTCAGAAAAAAAGATGCGATGCATCTAAAGAAATCCATTAACAAGGTGAAAATACATCTTGATGACGTCATCCAGATGTTTCACCATGTTAATGGTTTTCTTCGGACCTCCAATTCTTGGGAACACAAAATGGGGGAACCTTTTTATCATGTCCACCCAACACCTTGAAGGTACATCAATGACATAGTAAAATATTGAAAATGGGTGGAGTTCTCCTTGAACGGCCCGTTGCCGTATACCGAGTGGGCCCTCGGCAGCACTTGGAAAGACTGGAGCCCTATAGCCGCTGTAGCGCTCAGGCGCTTGTGCACACACCGACTCCTCCATGAGGGAAGTATCATTGCACACAGGAGATGTGGATTAGTGATGATTAGCAGGGATTATAGCTGGTTAATGGTGGGAAAATACATTAGGAACTGACGGCGGCTCGTGGGGAGGGGGGGGGGGGGGATTTGGCGGTAGCGGATTTGCATTGATCCACAGCAAATGAATGAGGATTAGCTGCATCTCGCTATCTGCCAACAGATAAATAACATTAAGCGTATTATATGCCGCACGCCCGTTATTAATGACATTACAAACACCACTACAATGCCTGCAATTATGGAAATAATGGAGGCAGCTGAATAATGTACTTTGGGTAGGGATTCCTCCGATCCTCCTCACGGGGCTGAGATGGCGAACGGGTTGACGCAGCTGAGCTAAATCTGTTAATAGGCAGCGAGAAGGGCCTGCGCTGTCTGTCAGCAGCACCCATGTGTCCTTTGGAGAACTCTCGGTTCCATTACCTTGATGAGAAGGATGGAATGTTGAGAAACAATTGCACAAAACACCCAGGGGTTCCGTGCATATAGCATGTCCGGAACTCACTGTTAAGAGTTTGAGAATGAGCAGAAGTTCCCCTTTAATAATTCATGATATTATATATTCCGCCGGGTTTGCTATCACAGGCTGACCACAGGGACCAGGGAAGTGTGATTGACACCAATTTAATGGCACACTCCGGGCATCTATATTATGCATATGTACAGTAGCAGCGTCACAACACAACATTGTGTAGGAGGAGGAGAGGAGAAGCGCTGTGTCCGTTCCATCGTCTACTAGCCCACATTCTCTGGGCCTGACAGGTGAGCTCCCTCCACTCTCCATCTTCCCTTCTCTCCGCCAGCGGAGTTCTCTCTCTCCCACTCTTTTTTTTATACCGTTTATGTAATAAATACTCCCTCTCCCACAGCGAAAGGCACTGAAAGTGGTGGGGAGGAGACAGGAGGGGCGTGGGGGGGAGCTGTGGGGGGTGCTGGGGAAAGGATGGAATAATGCATTTTTTCATCAAAAATTCCCTCTCTTCCTCTACCTCAAGGTTCTCTCCTCTGAGCCACTTGAAAGATGGGCAACAATATGGCCACACAGTGAACACCTAGTTACCATATGAAACGTTCCAGCAGTGAACCGGAGGAGAGCAGGAGAAGTGAGAGGGAGAAGTCTTGTGTTATTTATGATACTGGGCCTTGTAGCTATACCGGTTCCCCTCCTTCATGTCTGCTCCGAGGTATGGCCTCCATATGTGTGGAGGGGTTTAAGTGCAGGTTTAGAGAGTTCCCTTTTACCTCTCTCTCTCTCTCTCTCTCTCTCTCTCTCTCTCTCTCTCTCTCTCTCTCTCTCTCTCTCTCTCTCTCTCTCTCTCTCTCTCTCTCTCACTCACACACACTCTGCATTCGTTTGCTCCTGTCTGGGCGACGTTTTGAAGAAGAGAAGTGGCCCGTCTTCCACTTTCATGGCTTTGAGGGGGCCTTTATACTGCCTCAGGTGTCTGTCAGTGTGACTAACAGTTCTGAGAGAGGGAAGAGCTCATCTCTTAGGCACTTGCCTCCAGGCAGACTGCTCATAGATGTCACTGTTGGTATGGTACACTGGGAAGAAAGTCATACTTTAGAGGCAGTCGGTGGCAGTGTAGTCACCACTGATTCGATAAACTGCTCGGGATTAAACAATTGTGTTGTCAACTTTAGTAAGGTGACATAAGACTGGATGGGGACAGCGAAAGCAATCATCTGAATTGCTGTCTGCTGTCTAATCTTCTGTGGCATTCTTCTAATGTTCTGCAGCTGTAATACAAGAATGAGCACTACTAAGAGAACTACTAAGAGAAGTAGTAGCACCACAGAGCGGGAGCATTCTCACCTTCAGCTGGGAAACCAATGCTATAACAGCCAACTTGCTACGGTCTAACGATTAGATTATGACTCCAGACCTCCCCGGGTTGAAATCCTGCTGCCACTATTCATCCAACAACCACAAACTAGTTTTGTGCAGATGAAGTATAGTTTTTAGACCACAACGGAGCGGTGTCGAACCTGAGCTGCGGGAGACACCACAGGGTTGCCGTGTTGAGCGTTGTAAAGTTCACTAGAGCCAACTCAGCCCCAAGACAAGTTCAAGACAAGTTGCAACCTGATATGTACAGAATAGAAAATGATTAGCCCTCAATGCAATACCAACAGAGAAGTAGATCAGCACTCGGAAGAGTGCAATCTTGCACTATGTGCACAAGTCGGCCATGGCCTACTTGTGGGTGGGCAGAGAGAGCGAGCAGGGAGCAGGTACCATGACACCCCCAGGAGATAATACTCTTGACAATACCTTGAGGGACGACCGATCTCCGACCGCCGACCATGCACGATTGCGCCCGCTCCACTCATGCAAGTAATAATATTAATTTCCCAGGTTCCGGAAGAAAGTCTGGTAACCACAGTGCAAAGCCGGTGGGCGGAGTTTTAACACATAGGCCTACTATATGCATAGAGCTCCACTGGTGGATTGGCAAATCAGCCACAACCTAATAAGACTTGTAAGGACACAAAGGCAGTTGGACCAAGCAAGGCTACCTACCACCAGGACAAATTTAATATTGGTCTGAGGAGGCAGTGGAGGAACTGTGCACTGAGTGCTCAACAGACCACAGTCCAACTGCTTTCATCATACAAAGGAAGGAGGTGGAGGTGGTGAGAAGTGGCACCTACAAGTACTTGGGAGTACACATGGACAATAAGCTGGACCTTGACAGCATGCTATTTACCCACAGCCAAAGGATGAGACATACACACGCACACATACGCACACATGTGCGTGCGCACACACACACACACACACACACACACACACACACACACACACACACACACACACACACACACACACATGCACACACACATGCACACACACACACGCATGCGCAAGGATGCCAGGACAGGAGGCCGGGACACAAAGATACGCCACACCATTGTTCGAATTGAGCCTAGGCCATGTTACATTTGGGCTCTATGACTCTTGAACCATTGCTTGTATTATCAAGGGAAGGGATGCTGCTGTAGAGTAGAGGATGAGGAGGAAACTAGACAATGTATGGGGGACCCACACCTCATCACAGCACACCTGGCTTGCACACCTGATTTGTATCACAATACGTCCAGACTTTGTATTTTCTGTATTAACTGTATAAACACTAGAAATTCCCTTGGAACATTAACTCACTCCCTGCCAGGGACATCTTAGGAGGTCTTATTTCCAATATTTCCAATCTTAGGATGTAATTGGTGCATTTACATATAGTGTCTTTATCCAAGGCGATCTAAATAGAAGGTGCAGTACATTCACGCATTCACACACATTCATTCACAAATGGCAGTGGGAAAACTTGCAAGGTACCAACCAGCCCATCAGGAGCAATTCGGGGTTCAGTCAGTGTCTTGGTCAAGGACATACTTCAACACTAACTTTGGGGGAGCCGGGGTGCAAACTAGATATTTGCCATAGTGTTGGAGGTCGCTAGGCAACCCTCACCAAGATGCCATTGAATAGACTGCTACCATATAAAGGCTGTGATCTTTATCTACTTTTTTTCCTCTGAATTGAGTCCAGATTTAGGTGATTGAACAGAATGTTGATGTTAGGAGCTAATAAAAACAGCGTTTTGTGTTGCGGTTTTCATTTCTGGTTCATTTTGGGGTGATTGGGGTCTTTAAAATAAAACCAATGATTTTATCAAGACAATGACAAAACAAAGAGCAACTATATAAGTTGCACAAGTCAGACAGGGTGAAAAACCCTGCCACGCCTTTGGCCCGTCGGAGAAATAATAAATTATATTTTTCTTGACCCCATGTCACATGCACGTCTATTCACGGCTGCTGAGGAGGTCTTTTAGTCAACCATGCAAGGCTGCTAATTTAATTGTTGCCACTAAAAGGCTTAGGCGACACTAGAGCTAAAGGTTGTCCCCTTATTCCCCTTCGAGCGCAGCTTTTGTCAGCAGCAGCAAGGGCGATGCACAGCTTCGCGACTTCAATAATGAGGTTTACTGCAGAGAAGAGAAGAAAGGAATGGACAAGGCCTCGCAGTGAAGAGACAGTAAACAATAGGAAGGTCATATGTGCCTAGAGTGTGCCGGGATGTTCAGGGTCTACCGCCAACAATCAAGGATCTTCAACAACAACAAAAAAACAGCTACAGTATATAGAGTTCTCAGATGCAAAAGGATGCCAAGAAAAAATAAAAGAACAAGCCCAGTTTCTGTAAGAACTGCACCCCATTTAGTGATATATGTATATTTTTGAAAACACAGCATCTATTTGGAGGTCTTCTCATGGCCTCCAGGGGTGTTCAGAGTTCTGACAATGTTGTTGTTGTTTTTTTTTACAAGGTTTATAATGTTGCTTATAATCCAGGTCCCAAGACTACATAATCCTACTCTGCAGACTCTCTCTTCCGCCGTTGATCTGCCTACAGTAGTTATGCGCGGTGGGGTTGGCTGTATCATCTTACGAATGCGGAGCAAATTGGAAGTGGACATTAAAAAAGATCATCAAAGATGATCCCGCCGGTACCCCCCACTGCTGGCTTTGCCCTGCCACGCTGAGTTCAAAGGAGGAGGATCGGCGGGCAAATGAGTGCTGTGGTGGCACACACCAAACAGTCCGACGGACGCAACAACAAAGACGAGGCGGCGGGAGGAGGATTGGGGGGGTGGAAATAAATAAATAAGGCCCGGGAAAGAGAGGCAGTCACAGAGAGCGTGAGATGGAGAGGGAAATAAGGGGGGTGGAGGGAGGGAGGGAGGGTGGTCGGCAGAATAAGGAGAAGAAGAAGAAGAAGACTGAGGCGCCATGCACTGCGCGGAGATGAAAATGAAGACCTGCCGCTGCGCTCAAGGACACCGCCACTGCCACTCGGTAATTAGACATGTACACAGATGATTTGGAGGCAGAGATATGATTAGGCAAAGCAGTCTCTCCAGTCTCAGGGCCTAATCAGCTCACTTCTGAGAGATACTCCAAGACTGGTGGGGTGGCTGCGTTTGGGAAGAAGTGGAGGGGGGTGGGGGGTTTGGAAGGGATGGTACTACCAGTCCTGCTATACCCTCCCCTCCATTACAACCCCTGGGGGAGGGGGATCAGGGGGCTGGCTAGAGAAGTATAGGCCCCAGTACTAATCCAAGTAGACATACAGTGAGTAAGACAGTAGGGCCCGCACATACAGACATAAAAGGGGAATAGTGTGCATGTGTGTGTGTGTGTGTGTGTGTGTGTGTGTGTGTGTGTGTGTGTGTGTGTGTGTGAGTGTGTGTGTGTGTGTGTGTGTGTGTGTGTGTGTGTGTGTGTGTGTGTGTGTGTGTGTGTGTGTGTGTGTGTGTGTGTGCGCGCGTGCATGCCTGAAAGCATGCATTGGGGACACAATTGGAAATAATGAGCAAGAATGGCAGCGTACATCAGAGAGGAATAAGACACAACTCTCAACTGTTATGGGCAACCAGGTGACGCAGGGCGCAAAGACAGGTCCAGAATCCTCTGGTGAATTTTGACTGCAGGTTTGCACACTCAAACAGCCAGGCGTCGTCAACCTTCTGTCAGATGGAGTTCTGCTTAAAATAAGTGCACAAAAGGCCCACAGCATGCACCCCACAAAAAACTTCACCAATACTGACACCTTGGTGACAAATTAACAAAACCTAGAGCCGTTCCCTAATGAATGATCATATCAGAAAAAGTGACAGATCATATACTCATTCCCGTATATATATATATGACATCTTTTTTCCCCTCTTTATCTTTTAGTTACAGTTCCAGGAAACCAAGAAGACTGGCGAAAAGAAAATTAAGGAGGGAGCATGAAGTTCGTGGCACTGCATGCCACAGCTTTTTAATGGTAAAAAGTACCTGTGTACTGAAGGTGACCAACGGACCTGACTAATGATATTGTGGAAAAAGAACAAATATGCAAATATGAGCAAATATAACTTCTTTTTTGGGGGGTCAAACATTGTAACATTTCCCAATCGCCGCACCCATACCATTTTTCGTTACAGGACTTATATTAGGCAAGTAAGCATCAATAATAACATCAGTTATTGCAGCGTCCGAATAGGAAGCAGTGGAAATGAGAAGGGGTTGGTTATTGTTGAAGTTGCAACAGACACACAGCATGCATAAAGCTAAAGGTCTGATTCAGAGAGTTTTCTGTTTTCAATGATGAAATGCTGTTGCTTATAGTGGTGCCACAGCTGTCGTTAGTTAGTAGCAGTAGTAGTGTTTCAAATCATTTTAAATATAGGCACTTTAATTTGACATATCTTGGGTTGTTTTGCACATGCCATCATGTTTGGTGGGGCATTTAGGGGGGCATTGCACCCCCCATGCCCATGCCTATATCCGCCCCTGGGTCAAACTTCAAGTTGCTCTCCTGAAAGCAGTTATTATTTTCTGGAGGTCGGCGGCTCTGCAGAAGCATCATCACACAGCAACACCTAAAATGAGGCACATATGCTGCCCCAGTGCTGGAGGGAGGGAGGGAGGCGCACAAAAGAAGACCATGGCTTACAAAGACCTTATAAGTAATGAGCAGAGGCCAATTAAAAAGAGCTGAAGCCTTTCTCCTCCTCCTCCTCCTCCTCCTCCTCCTCCTCCTCCGTCTACCATCTCCCTGTTCAGGTCTCCATCCCTCCCTCTGACTCTTCTCCTCCAGCGGCTTGTTATCGATCACCTTTAACCCCGGCTTTCAGTGGTGTCAAAACTACCATTTAGGCTGGTCCCCGTGGGCTGAGCGCGTCGATCGCACCCTGCCCCATAAATCATTACATTGGGGAGGGTGGAGGGGGTGGGGGGGGTGTCTTACGAGGGTCTGCATGGCCATGCAGCCCCCAAAGCAGACATAGTAGCAGAGGGAAGGCCTGACATTCATAGACACGCTAGGCTGCATGCATGGGACCCCCCCGTCCCCCTCCAACATTGTGCCCCCGGGGGGTCAAGGGTCACCGACTGTCCCGAGGATTAGCACGGTCCTAGACGGTTCACCCCCCCAGCCTCTCCCATCGGTCCTGCATGGTGCCCCCTGTCCATTCCCCTATAGGCCCAGCACTGGCACCCTTTTGATTTTTAAATAAGAGTAAAAGGTCAGGTGGCGACCCGTCTGCCCTGCCGTCACGACGGCAACTCTCTCTCTCTCGATATTATGTGACGCTTTCTCTTTATTCATGATGGAGCTTAATTTCTGTCCTCTTGGTTACAAACTGAATAACGAATTAGGTGTGCGGGGAAGATATAGGCCTAGATTTTCGTCACTGCTAAACCCCTTATCCCTTAACTTCTTTGCTTCTTCTAAAATGTGTTTTTTTTCAATAGTTATAATGGCCAGTCTAGAACCTCACAACTATTCCAAAAGTTTTTCAAAATAGTAAAAAAGGGATAAAGGGTTTGGGATAAGGGATTTAGCGTGTGACAAAAATGAAGCCCTAGTTTACATAGTTACATAGAACTGGCAGAGCATCATGACAGAAAAGTCACGGCAGCGAAAAGTGGAGAGAAACAATTTAATTATACATATTTTATTATATATTAAAGATAGTCGGTGTGGTATGTCAAACACAGAGATTGTTATAGTTCATTTCTGAGTCGAGTCAAATTATTTTGTGCAACTAAATGGTCAGCTAGAAAATGATGAAAAAGGTGCATGATTTGTGCATTAGGAAGGAGTGAAATGTATAATAGCTGAGATTTATTCTCTTGATACTGAATTTAGTGTCAAACTCTACTATACTTCTCTGTCTCTCAATTCAATGCAATTAAAACAAATGTTTTAGGTGTTTTAGAAACCTCCAGAGGCCTTTTAGACTGGATGAATATATACAGTACATCACTCTCTATCCCTTCATATTGGAATCAACTGGTTTCCTGAGTTCTGAGTGATTGAATAAATACTTTATTAGACATAAAGCACAACAGTCACACATCCGGGCTAAAAGGATAAACACAAAAACATGTTTCCATTGGGGTCCTACTATGTATTCAATTCATCGACAAAGTGGCATGCATGGATGTGGGTTGTATATAGGGTTACACAGCTATTGTTGTCACTTTCCATTTCTTTGGCTATCAATGATAGCCCCCCACCACCAAACCCCCACCCCTCACACCCACAGACACACAGACACACACACACACACACACACACACACACACACACACACACACACACACACACACACACACACACACACACACACACACACACACACACACACACACACACGCAACGCCAGCTCTTCCTAAACCTCCTCCGGGGGCGTGAAGCCAGGGCCGGATTTAGCCAGCGCTACTAGGGGGGGCTGGAAGAATGGCAGGGTGGGCAACTCCAAAGTTTTTCATATGAAGCAGTGGTTTTCAATCTTTTTGATACAGGGCCCGCACTATTTATTCGGCATTTGAGCCACAGACCATCATTTGAGGACATTTTATCCCCACACAGACCCCAAAACTAAAGATTTCTTTTGCTTTTGTCAACAATTCCAGGCTGGATTTGGGAAACAAAACAGTCAGTGAATATTCTAACTCTTGAGAGCGTAAAATGAAACCATTTGGTTTCATTTTTACGCTCTCAAAGAGTTACATCTGGTTAACCAACTTTCCACCATTTAGCTGGGGACCACCTGGAACTCTCTCAAGGACCACTGGGGACCACCAGGATGCACATTTGGGTGGGCTCTGCCCCCCCCTGCCCCCCTGTAGATCCGGCCCTGCATGAAGCACCTCATCGCCTCGGTACAACGTCTACGCATCAGCCAGATGCCGCAAACCGACCGACCGCCCACGGCTCAGCCCCCCTACAGCCCCCCCATCCCACCCCCCTGCACCGGTGTCTCTCTCTCCATCCCCCTCCTCCTCCTCTCCCTCCACACGCCTCCTTCACAATGGTGTGACCGATTCAGTCCACTGCTTCTGATCTGGTCACTATAGCACACACACACACACACACACACACACACACACACACACACACACACACACACACACACACACACACACACACACGCGCGCGCGCAAACGAGTCACGACACCCACACATGCACTTGCGTATGCATGCGCGCACACATGCACACATGGCGGACACACACACACACACACACACACACACTGACATGCAATAAAGAACGCATGCACACAAACATGCACACATGGCAGACACACACACACACACACACACACACACACACACACACACACACACACACACACACACACACACACACACACACACACACACACACACACAGTCCTTACACCTATATGTATCTACACTCTTTACTGTATTGTTCAACTCAGTCTCTCTCTCTCTCTCTCCCTCTCTCTCTCTCTCTCTCTCTTTCTCTCGCTCTCTCTCTCCCCCTGTCCACCTGCTGCGGTCATGGCGGTCCGGTGAGGTGACCGTTTCTCAGTCACACTCCAGAGGCCAGCGGAAGAGAGAAGGGGATGATGGGGGAGAGGTGACAGGTCTTTTGTTGGGGGTAAAGACTCATGGGGTCTGCATGCAGGCGAAACAGCAAAGGGGGAGGTTGGATCTCTTACTATCCTCATTTGCTCTTTCAAGACTCTGCAGCAGGGGCAGATGTAACATTTCCCAATTGGGGGGGCAGGAGAAAATGGAATGTAGCGTTGGTTCAAATACAACGTATAAGCACTTTAATCTGAAATGGGTGGGGGGAGTGGTGGGGGAGTCGTGGCATTTAGTGAGGCATTGCCCCCCCATGCCCATGCCTAGATCCGCCCCCTGCTTTGCAGGGCTGAAGGGAGTTGGCGTGGGGATTTGTTGCTTATACTTGCAGCCCTTAAAGAAAATGTTTTAAAGGTACATTCAGTGATTTCATGTTCAAATATATCATTTTTCTCCTCCCTGATCCATTGATCAAATCAGGACGAGAGGAGCCTTGGTGTTGTTGGCCTGCTGCACGTCGTACCCCCAATGTAGAGTGTGTGCATATGCACATCTTGTTACTGGGGTGAACAAGTTGAATGCTCCTTTAACTTCATTTTGAATTTGGTGCATGAAAAAAATGTTACTGCTTTGTTCATCATGAGTTGAAGCTCTTGAAGGCTGGTTTTAATTATTATGGATAATTATTTAGTAAGCCCAGGTCCAGGTCTGGTAGTGCAGGCTTTTAGCCCACCACAAGGCCCCAGACCTGATTGGTTGCATTGCAACCAATGAGAAGACTAACACCATACCTGGCTACACCATAGCTGTTAGAATACCAGACAATAATTGTATAACCAAGCAAAATGTATAACCAAAAAGAATAAAAGTGGTACAGCAACAATTCCGTATTGATCCATATGACCCATATGGGCTCTGACCTGCTGTTTGGTTGACAGTGGTCTATAGAGAAGATCCCTGGGGGACTGAGATGTTCAACTAAGTAGGGTTTAAGTGGTTAATCCTCGGG
The DNA here is from genome assembly GCA_039105355.1 of Benthosema pterotum. Classification (NCBI taxonomy): domain Eukaryota; kingdom Metazoa; phylum Chordata; class Actinopteri; order Myctophiformes; family Myctophidae; genus Benthosema; species Benthosema pterotum. Next base: position 23,596,069 of record CM076967.1, read on the forward strand.
TGGACATTGCACCATGTCCTCCATCCAGATCAGGGGCGGATGTAACATTTCCCGATTGTGTGGGGCAGGAGCGACACAGGCGATGAAGCCGCACCCATACCATTTTCGGTTACAGGACTTTTATTAGTCAAGTAAACATCAATATAGTAACATCAGTTGTTGTTGAGGTTGCAACTGACACGCAGCGTGCATAAAGCTAAAGGTCTGACTCTGAGAGTTTTCTGTCTTCAATGATGAAATGGTGCTGATTTAATGGTGCCACAATTTCAAATCATTTTAATTATAAGCACTTTAATTTGAAATATCTTGGGTTGTTTTGCATGCCATCGTGTCTGGTGGGGCAGTCTGGGCATTTAGGGGGGCATTGCCTCCCCCCCCCTATGCCCATGCCTAGATCCGCCCCTGCATCCAGATATGATTGGTGTGGCACGAGCCACATGGATAGTATTGATGTGTGCAAAGCTGAAAGCTGGCAGATTCATTGACGTTCAGCGGTTGGAGTGGGAGTGGGTTGCAGAGGGTATGGATCTGGTATACCCAGCACTGGGTTCCCCTGTGCCTCTCCACCCACCCAACCACACCCACCCACCCAGCCAGCCGTCCGCCCCGCCGCTCCCCTGTGGGACGCGGCCCAGCCAGGGGGTGTCTGTGTGGGATGGGTCAGGCTGCCACCAGAGGGATTAATTGGGGTGGCACCTCTTTGGTGTGCACGGCCACTGCAATTAAATGGTGGCCCTAGGCCTTCGGTTCACCATTACACCCACCCTGCATGGCGACAAAATCAGCAAATTGGGCCTTTTCTCTCTCAACGTGTGCTCCGACATAATACGCACATATGCCAAAGAAATTAGGTTTTGTGTGTGTGTGTGTGTGTGTGTGTGTGTGTGTGTGTGTGTGTGTGTGTGTGTGTGTGTGTGTGTGTGTGTGTGTGTGTGTGTCCATGCGTGTGTGTGCGCACGTCTTTCTGAAATGGTAAACAATAGCAAGTCGGAATACAATTCCAATCGGCCAATGATATTTTACATAATTACTTTACAAGTACATTCAACGAGAGGTGTCATCGGGATGTGTCTACACTTAGACCAGGGGTGTAAAACCCAAATACAGAGTGGGCCAAAATAGAAAAATTGGTCCAAGTCGAGGGCCGGAGGTACCGGTTTGTGTTTCAACACCGGTTTACGATGGCGTCCCTGTCAAAAAAAAAAAAAAAAAAACAGCAAAAAAGTAATTTTCCATCAAAAATCAATGTCTCTTAATGGCAAGATAGTTGTAAAGATGAAACTGCCTGCATTAAAAACTGTTTTTAAGTTTCAATGAAAAATAGCAGGTGTTCGCGTCTCATAGCGCGCCACTCTGTGGCGCGCTATGAGACGTGAACACCTGCTATTTTTCAGCAAAATCCTTTTCTTCTATGATCCTCACCAAGTGCTGAGTTGATTGAGAAAGTAAATGAGACTGAGTTGAGGAAGTAAAACAATTAGTTGCATTCATTTCTTATCATGGTGTGTGCAATATACCAGAGGGCCAGTTCTAATACTAATTCAATATCATCCCGCGGACCAAAGATAATCCATTCACGGGCCTGATTTGGCCCCCGGGCCTTGAGTTTGACATATGTGACTTAGACAATTGTCTGTGGTCCATTTCATGCGTTGGAACCCTGTTCCAATCCACACACAAGTTACACAACACAGCCATGTGGAGAGAGATTCTCTCCAAAGGAGTGTGTGCTGAGGCTTGAGAGAACATGTATGGTCTGTTTCTGTATAGCTTCAGAGACACATGGTTCATGGTAGGGTGACCATATTCTCAAAGGAGAAAACCAGGACACCTTAGCGGGGGGGGGGGGGGGGGGGGGGGGGTTCACGAAATATTCAGATATCGAACAGGCGCTACTATCGCCTCGAAAGCTTTTTTGTGTTTTTCTGTGTCAATGTGGGATTTTAGGTCCCTTGCACCACCATTGCAGAGCGAGACATACGTGCCTGCTTTGCAAACAGTGCACAGTGCTTCACTTTTGTCTCGCCCCGGTCTGAATACAGGGAATTTTTTCTGTAACTCGTCTGTAAACGTGCACTTGCGCTTGGGCAATGGGATTTACTGGTCCAAAGACGTGTCGGAAAGGAACTGAATGAAAGTAATTTTACAAAAACCGGGACATTTCCTCATTTTCTAAAAATAAACCAGGACACCCAGGACAGGACGTGAAATACGGACATGTCCTGGGAAATACGGACGTATGGTCAGCCTAGTTCATGGTCTGGTGTATGTTGCAGGGAACATACCCTGCAGTTGATCCCATGCGAGGCAGGGGCTGGTGGTTATGCATTTTGTACAGGACTGTAACAGCAACAACCTAGTTTTGTGCAGGTGTAGTGACATCCAGATCCGATATGTTTATGTTGAAGGGCCTTCTTTGGGATATCCTTAATCCTTTCCTTTCGAGTCTGTCTACATTTGAGGGTCGCCAGTCCTCTCCAACGGAACAGTTTAACGTCGTGCCCAGGACGGTCGTTATACTGGAGTCAGTACTGTTGTTGGGGGCCAAGACATGGACCCTCAGGAAAAGGCCCTGGATGGAGTCTACACAGGAATGTTTCGAATAGCATTAGGAGTCACATGGATGGACCGCATCATAAATGTGGACCTACTATGGTGACCTACAGTACCTCGGGTCACAAACAAGGTCAGAGAGAGGAGGGTGAGGCTGGCAGGACACAGTGTCATAAACAAATTCTTCTATTACCACCGCGTCACAACGTTGGCTGGTGCGTTATCCAAACAAATGTATCACATCAAAAAAGGGGAGGTGGGCCGCACGACAGGTTGCAGGAGAGTTGTAGTTTATTAACTAGTACACCTGAAGCCTTCTTCAGGTGTACTAGTTAATAAACTACAACTCTCGGCACAGCCGAAACTGTCGTGTTCATCTACTGCAAAGGACACTGTGTCAGGCACCCAGAGCTGGAGGCCAGTAAACTACTCTATAGGAGCCGACCCAGAGCAAAGCCAGGAGGGAAAAGAAGCGTACCACTTACTGTCTACGTGCTGCAGCGTGACAGCCTGGCTGACAACACTCCAGAGCTCAAGAACCTGATGTTGGATAGGAAACTGTGGACGGCATGAGCGATCTAGGAATCCTGAGTGTTGGCTGGTCCTCACTCTCACAGACTGACTGATTGATTGACTTACTTTGGGATATTGTCAATTTGGTGGAGATGTTTCGGTGGAGCACTCATCCAGCTGAGTGAGGGCACACTGTGGGCATACGCAGCGTACTGCGACTGTCCTCTGGTTTGTAACGACCATCAAATGCAGAACCAAGTGTGATGGAACTGCATCGATGGAGAGGGATAGTTTGGAAGGTATAGCTCTCCATGAGTTTATTTGCTGGAGGCTTCCAACACTTCAATATTGTAGACTCTGGAGATCTTGTGCTTGCATATGAGAGATTAAGAGATGAAGACATTACGAAATAAAGGTAAACCAATGCAGTGTCCTCAAGCATTTTATGTGTATGTGCACAAGTACATGTGTGTGTGCTGCAGCAGGTGCATGGATTTAATGAAAAAGAACATTGGAGGCAAAGCCCAAGGACACCCAAGGAATGAAGTGAAGGAGGAGTGAAGAGTGTAAAGGCGTCCATTCTTAGAAAACCACCACAGCTTCAATACTGGTTCCATGTGTGTGTGTGTGTGTGTGTGTGTGTGTGTGTGTGTGTGTGTGTGTGTGTGTGTGTGTGTGTGTGTGTGTGTGTGTGCGTGTGTGCGTGTGTGTGTGTGTGTGTGCGAGAGAGTGAGTGTATAGGCTATATACAGTACAGTATGTGTGCATGTGTGTGCCAGCTCACACACTCTATGTGCCATGTGCACAGTATAAGGGAGGGGGGCCTTGGCGACTTTCATATCTCTCCTGCTGTCTTCCTCACTCCCTGCAGCCGTCAATTAGTGGGCCTGGGTGTGTGTGAAGGCCTTGCGCTCTTTCACACAAGCCTTTGTTGCATTTCTGTCTATCTCTCTCTCTCTCTCTCTCTCTCTCTCTCTCTCTCTCCCTCTCTCTCTCTCCCTCCCCTCTTGCTCTCTGTCTTTCTCCCTCCTCCTCCCTCTCTTTCTCTTTCTCTCTCTTCCCTGTGTTTGAAGGCTGAGATAAGACACAAGGCAGGTTACTGTAGCTCCTCTCTGGGGTGTTGGCTGCTGTCTGCCCCCATATGTGCCTGCCTGGGTGAAGAAGGCCTGAAGCAAGCATCCGACTGTCCAAGGAACCTTCAAACACTGGAGGAAAACATGGGCTGGGGGGGACTGGGGGGGTGGGGGTGGGGGGCCGGGGCAGGAACACTGATTATACACCACACACACGCACACACACGCACGCACGCACACACACACACACACACACACACACACACACACACACACACACACACACACACACACACACACACACACACACACACACACACACACACACACACACACACACACACACACACACAATGTAGCTATTGGGTAGAAGCCTTGTATGTGCAAGATTCCTTTTATTACTATTTAAAAAATAAATAAAAACGCAATGCAATTTAATGTGTTGTGAACTAGTAGATCTGCTATTTCCACTGCTATTGTGCATCACTTTTTTGAGCCAAGATTTTGTAAGCCAAGTCATTTGACCTGAGTCGATGATCAATGTTATTCTGGTCTACACTCTCCATCAGCCCTGGGTGGCAGCGGACTGACCTCATGCTTCTGTCAATGCATGAAGAGTGACAAGAGTCTAAGCTGCTTCTTTTCACCTGACAGGGTATTTGTTTCCATTTTGTGTCTGGCTGATGAGTATTATGTAAGTAATTTGAATGTGGGTTTGGTTGGTATAACATTGATTTATATTTTACTGTACTCCACTACATCTCAATGGCAAATATTGTACATAATCGTTCCATTCATAGAGAGGAAGGTACATATACCCTAAGTCTGTTCATATCCTACTAAATAACCTATACCATTGAAATTTGTACCCTAACTCTGTTCATATATTACGGTTGTGTGACAGAGGCATGGCCTTTTTTAAACGCCACAAACCCGGAAGTTTCGGGCTGGCTGCATGCATGCATAAAAATGAAACCAAATGGACCCTTGCGGGTCCAATTGGTTTCATATTTACACTCTCAAGAATTAAAATATTCATCTTATGAATTAGCCAACCTGAATGTGTCAAAGATTAATGGTCATTAATCTCATTACTGTAATGTGTTTTGTTTCCGAAATCCAGTCTGTAATTGTGAACAAAACCAAAATAAATCTTTAGTTTTTGGGTCTGTGGGGCTAAAATGTCATCGAATGGTGGTCCGTGGCTCAAATTGTGAATAAATTAAATAGTGGGCCCTTGTTTCAAAAAGGTTGAAAACCACTGAATATATACAGTTACTTGAAAACATACTTAGTAGATTTGGATCACTATTACAAAACCACAGGATATTTGTGAGACATTATGGCCCCCCTCCCTCCCCAATGTGTGTTTCCTTCAGAGTGCAGACAGGCCACGCCTAATGAGGAGCAGACAGACATGAGCAGCCCTTAGCCGTCCAGCCGTCACCCAGCCCTGCAGTCTGAGGTCCCAGACAACTGGGACAGAGAGAGGAGAGGAGAGGAGGGCCAGCCTGGCCGCCATCCATCACACCGCCTGATCCGCCCAGCGCCGCTGAAAAGACCATGGCTATCACTCACCCCTGACACGGCCATCGATGTCTGCCCCTCAGACACACACATACATACACACACACACTCGCACACACGCACACACATGCACACACACACACGCACGCACGCACACACCCACAAACACACAAACACACACACACACACACACACGCACACACGCACACACACACACACACGCAGCAGCAAGTGTACTAACAAATTATGAATTGGTCCCTGCTCACACTCTCCTCTCATATGCACACACACATGCTTGTACATGTGTGCGCATACACATACACACATGCCCATACATACACACAATAACAAATAACACACCTCAAAACGAATACCTATGTACAGTTTATGCTCAGACACACACACGCACGCGCGCACACAGACACACACACACATGCACGCACGCACACACGCGCGCACGCACACACACGCACACGCACGCACGCACGCACGCACGCACGCACCACGCACACACACACACACACACACACACACGCACACACGCACACACGCACACACGCATACACACACACACACACACACACACACACACACACACACACACACACACACACACACACACACACACACACACACACACACACACACACACACACACACACACACACACACACACACACAGGCCATCACTATAGCGTCTCTGCAGTCACTCCAAATGTCCTGTCACAGCTCTTGTCGTCCCTCCATGGATCTCTCATCAGCATCCATCAAGCCTCACCATTCACCACACACCATCATGCTCAACAGATGGTCCCTCTGACCAATCACACTGTGACAAATGCCAGGTAACCTCCCAGCAGGGACCACTCACACTACTGCAAATAAATCACCAAGGAATAGATACTGTGAAGTTATTTAGGAAAAATGTAAAGCATTGTTTAGACTTGGAGACAATCTCCAGTGAGACCCACCATCCTCATCGGTTATACCATCCCTGCAACCTTTATAGCAGTGGTTTCAACCTTTTTGATACCAGGGCCCACGATTTATTCAGAAACCAAATGGACCCTTGCAGGCCCATTACTGTATACTTTTAAAAATGCATTACATACTGTACATTGACTCTGACATTGTTGCTGAGTTGCTCAAAATAGGGACAGCAAAAGAAAAAGTCAATTTGTTACATGTGTTCTGTTATACATGCCTGATTATTTGATATTATAAACAAGAGGCTATTATGGAGTGCTGTGTTGTCAAAACAGGCCAGGTCCATAAGGTATATGGAGCCTGGGCACAGGCCCTATGCAGAGTTTGGGTTTGACCAACTCAACACACTATATGGCGCATTTAGAGATCTCTATTAAATATCTGTAAATGTCTGAATCATGGTATGTGACTGTGAACTTTCACTTCCTGAAAACTCAAATTATTAACATGACCTTGAAGATGACATAAACATACTGAGCTCAAGCCAAAAATACCAAATGCAAAATGTCCTCCCAGTTACAGCAAGTACCATATTGTTCTCTGATGTATGCTGAGCCAAGGAGCAATTATGCTAAACCATTCAGCTTCGATCTCGACTGGCTCGGTTCTGAGTTGGAGTCAGTCGGGGCGTTACAATGGCCTGTATTGTGTCCCCACCCCACAGCCTCTCAGCTTTATTAATGCATATGTATGTGTTGATTGCTGCAGAACAACAATGCTGCCGCATGACGCGAAGCGGTAAGAATAACAGTGTTGCTTGGAGCTCCTACTCAGCGTTGGCTGTTTATCCAACCGACCTCTGTTTGGACGCCCATTATCCCTTTGGTGTGAAATGCCAGCAGAAGAGCCAGCCTGACAATACCATGAGCAGGATCACCGGCAGACAGAGGCGCCTGGCGGCTCTGCTCTCCTTTTCACTGGTGGAAGTAGAAGTATCAGTCGGCCGACTGCCACTTAGAAGTACAAGTCACAAGTTAAAAGGGAATTCCACACATTTTCAACATTTTACTATGTCATTAATATACCTTAGAGATGTTGTGTGGACATGATAAAAAGGTACCCCCCATTCTGTGTTTCCTAGAAATGGATGTCATTAACATGGTGAAATACATCTTGATAACATCATCAAGTTGCGTTTCACCATGTTAATGATTTTCCTACCACAGCCATTTTTTTCTGAGAGTGCACAAATGGAACCAAATGGACCCGCTAGGGTCCATTTGGTTCACATTTGTGCACTCTCAGGAAAAAAAATAAAATGGGTGGAAATCCCCTTCAAATTCTAAAACGCTATTTACTTGAGAAAAGGTGCTCATGTGTTCAAGTGTCAAAATGTAAATAGAGTGCCCAAGGTCGAAGTTTCAGATATGAAAAGTCAAAAGATCTTTTGAAAATATAGACGTACAGTATGTATGTTATGTATAATAGTAAAGTAGAAAAGTAAATAAATAAAGAAAAACAGGTGTGTGCTTCCTCCTGTTTAAGGCAGTGGGTGCTAAGCTTTGAAAACAACTCCAGCTAAATGGAAAAGGCGTCCCTCCAAAAGATGCAAGACTGGCTCAGATGCAATTTCCTCATGTTTATTTGAGAAAGTGGAAGCGTTTTGGCAGTAGCCTTCCTCAGAGCAGACAATTTAAATAATTGTCTTGGAGTAAAAGTAGTGTACAATATTTTTTTTTTCCTGAAGTGTAGTGGAGTATAAGTAAACAGAAATAAAATTGGAAATATTCATGTAAAGTATGACAAATTTGTACTTAGCTACAGTACTGGAGAAAGTGTACTTACAGTAACTTACACCACTGCTTGTGACTCAGAATTCGGGGGAAGAACAGTCAAATCCTCAGTGTTATTGTAACTCTGAGAATGCAAGAATCATGGAACCCAAAAAACATTTGTGCTGAGAATTTGAGTGTGACAACAAGGTAGGAACATAACATTGAGATACTGTAACTGTTTTGGGGTCATTGCAAGCCTGCTTGCCTGTCAGACTGAACAACTATAGTGTATGTTTCAAGAATTGACATTTTAAGCTCATCTACACCAGCAGCTGTTCAAAACGGTTCACAGGTTTGGTACACAGGTTTCAACTGTAAGTGAGAGGTCAGGAACACGAACGCATGAAATACAATATTCCTCCACTGTAAATTGCTGTTTGCCTGCGTCCTGGTCTGTCATTCTGTGACCCGATTTCAGGCCTTGACCCACCGATTGAGGAACACAGGCTGAATCAGTGTACGTGTCTGAAGAAATACTGGCAAAGCTCAACAATACAATGTGCTTTGTATGAGTTGTGTGCGTTGTGTGTGTGTGTGCGTGTGTGTCTATACCGGGTAGATGTGTGAAATTGATACAGTGCCCGCGGCACAATGGGCACACATTAGAGGGCCAGGCTGGGGGTCAAAGGTGACACGGCCCACCCACGTCAACGCGGTGTAACAAGCCATGGAGGAATGCCATTCTGGTCTAAAACCTTCTGGGTCTGTCACAACACGTCCCCCTGAACCCCTCCATCGTGACACAGCCGAGCAGGCTGAGCTATGCGACACCCCCGTCAGCACCCGTGGTACCAGAGACCTTCCCCACCCCACCCCACCCCGCCCCCACGGGGTCCCATTCACGCAAAACCACACATGGGCGTACGCAGACAACAGCCATCTCTGATGGCCTTCTGATTCTCCTCACTGGCATTTAGCTGGAAGTTTTTCTGTGTGCATCTCACTGTGCGTGTGTGTGTGTGTGTGTGTGTGTGTGTGTGTGTGTGTGTGTGTGTGTGTGTGTGTGTGTGTGTGTGTGTGTGTGTGTGTGTGTGTGTGCGCATGCGTGAGTGAGTGAGACAGAGGAACTGAGAGAGAACCTGGCTATTGAATGTTCTGTTTGTATAAAGCTTGTGTGCGCATGTGCATGTGTGAATGCGTGCGCGTGTGTATGCGTACACACTTACACATGATTATATGTGTACATCGATAAACATGCCTGTCTGTGACTGGATGTACTGTAGGTTTAACATTGAACATTGGAAAAAATCTGCCACTTTCAAAGTATGCTGTTCGACTCGTAAACCGTTGATGTCCTCACAAGTATCCAAACCTGTGTGTGCGCATGTGTGTGTGCACGTCCGTGCGTGCGTGTTTGTCGCAGGGGGCGGTGGGCAGCAGAGAGAGAGAGAGAGAGAGAGGTGACGAGTGTTGTGGTGCAGATGTCCCCCCGGACAGCGGAGCCTCATGAATGGCTGCCGTTGTGATGGCGACGGGGAAACGCGTTGGAGGACTGGCCTACGCACTGCAGCCGCTTGAATGGCTGGAATTCAACATGGCCGAATGGACGAGTCCATGCGTGCAGACGGCCAAACAATGCGCCTTCTCTCTCCTGCTCTTTCTCTAGCTCTCTCTCTTTCACTCGTCCCCTTTTCTTCTCGGCCTTTTCACTATACTCTTGCGTCCCGGCTCTGCGCTCTTTAAATCTCAGCCGTATTTAAACTGCACGGCTTCCATATTTTTGGGCGTGTCATTATAGGTGATCAATCATAGGTTTTTAACAATCTTCTCCCCAAAACATCAAAGTTTTTTTCTCCCAATTTAGTTGTCAATGTATTCCTAGGCACCACAGTTTGTGTGTTGTCACTGACATTGTATACTATACTGATTCACCTGCTACTAAGGAGCCCCCACCGGGAGGACATACTGTAGAGCAGTGGTTTTCAACCTTTTTCATACCAGAGCCCACTATTTATTCAGCATTTGAGCCACGCCGGACCATTTGAGGACATTTTACTATAGCCCCACAGACCCAAAACCCAAGACCAAAAAAAAGATTTCTTCTGTTTTTCGGTAACAGGCAAACATGGATCAGTAGTTGTGTAGACTTAGGGCTAATTTAGAGGATGAGTGTAAAAAATAAACCAAATGGACCATTTGGTTTCATTTTTACACTCTCAAAGAGTTACATCTGGTTGACCAACTTTCCATCGTTCCAGCTGGGGACCACCTGGAACTCTCTCAAGGACCACTGGTGGTCCCTGGACCACTGGTTGAAAACCTCTGCTGTAGAGCCTTCAACTCCTCCCTGCTAACAGGTGCCAATGGCAATTATCAACCTCCCTGTCCCAGCCTGACTTCCCTGCTACGAACACGGGACAATTGTGTTTGTGTATATAGACACTGTAGGACAAAGCCGGATGTCTCCCAATAGATTCAAACCCACAATTTCTGCAGTGGTGGGCAGCTATACTTTACCACCGCATCAACAGGCACTGTTGTGTTGGGGCATTGCTTTGTGAAATGCATTTTTAGCATTTTCACTTGAGATGAGATTGTAGTTCTGCTAAAATGTCTTGGATGCATGACACCTCTAAGTATACTTACTCCTCCCCTTATACAGTACATGAGACATGACAGGTTCATCTGTCCCGGCTCTTGTGTCACACTTCTTCCACCGTCCCAGGTGCTTTTATGCCTTCCAGATTCAAAGCATTAAAGCATTGTTTAAAGCAGTGTTTTTCAACCTTTTTGACACCAGGGGTCCACTATTTATTCGGAATTTGAGTCACGTACAGACTACCATTTGGTGACATTTTAGCCCCACAGAGGCAAAACTAAAGATTTATTTTTCTTTTGTCCACAATTCCAGGCTGGATTTGGAAAACAAAACAGTCAAACATGCAAAACAAAACCAATGCTCTATTTTCTCTATACTTGTGTAGACTTGGGCTAATTCAGTCTATTGAAAGCCAATTGAAACAAATATAGCAGAGATAAAAGGGTATCCTGTGTTTGAAACATTTCTGAAATTACCGGTATGTTAGAAAAATCATGTTTACTGATTTAGTAAAATGTTATTCATTAAATAAATTTAACCCAAAAATAAATAAAAATGGTACAAATAGGTCCCTACCTGCTGATTGGGAAACAGTTGTAATTGATTTGAAGTGGTAATGTTATGATTGATCTATTGATTATCTGTCTGGAGCTCCTCCCCTTGTTAAGAGCAGACATACTGCTGCTCTCAGGAGGACCTGCAGGCACACACACACACGCGCGCACACACACACGCACGCACGCACACACACACACACACATGCACGCATGCACACACACGCACGCACGCACGCACGCACGCACGCACGCACGCACGCACGCACGCACGCACGCACGCACACACACACACACACACACACACACACACACACACACACACACACACACACACACATGAATATTGGCCTGAATATAAGACTATGTTTTATACCAATGGAAATATCCTAAAAATGGGGTCATATTATATTCCTTGGCTATGCTATTTGATACTCACTGTTCTTTTTCCAAAAAATAATCTTGAAAAATGGTGGTTGTCTTCTAACCAGAGTCATCTTACGTGGTATATTTGGGACAATATATGCTTGTATTACTATAATGTGGCGACACCAACATTTAGAATTGTGATCAATTTGTTTAAGGATAAAGAAATTATACTTAAACTCACAAACACATGCATGCACGGACACGCAGACACGCATGCTCACACACACACACACACACACACACACACACACACACACACACACACACACACACACACACACACACACACACACACACACACACACACACACACCCCGCTGGTCCATCCATCCACCATCTGACCATTAGGAGGATGATGAGACAGACAGGAGGAGACAGGACCAGGCTCTGTCCCATTTAACATCTGTTAACCCCCGGCTGCAGCATGTCAATGCCCAGTCACACACTAACAGTCAGTCCTAACCACTTGGCATTTCAACATTTCACTGTCCTTTACAACTATTGAAGACGGATATAGATCAATGGGACTTATTGAAGTCATTGCTCTCCAGACGATTCCCAACCTGTGGGGTGGGTGGGGGCCCCGAGGTGGATGTAACATTTCCCAATTGGGGGGCAGGAGAAAATGGTATGGGTGCGGCTTCATCGCCCGTGGTGCGAAGCACCACAGGCCCTTACCATTTTTGGTTACAGGACTTTTATTTATTAGGCAATTAAGCATCAATAACATCATCAGTTGTTGTTGAAGTTGCAACAGACTGCAGAGCATGCATAAAGCTAAAGGTCTGACTCAGAAAGTTTTCTGTTTTCAATGATGAAATGCTGTTGGTTTAGTGGTGACACAGCCGTTAGTAGCAGTAGTAGTGTTTCAATTTATTTTAAATATAGGCACTTTAATTTGAAATATCTTGGGTTGTTTTGCATGCCATCGTGTTTGGTGGGGCAGACTGGGCATTTAGGGGTGCATTGCCCCCCCCCCCCCCCCCCCCCCCCATGCCCATGCCTAGATCCGCCCCTGTGGGGGCCTGTGAGGATAGGGCAAGTGGGCAAGTGGGCGTCCTGCAATTAGCTGCCAAACATTTTTGGCAGCATGATTTTTTGTTATAATATAACGTTATTTCCAAGAAATTACCGTAAAAACAAGTAAATCGGATTGATTACTTGGAGCCAGGATCTCAATCGATTCAACAAGCGTACTTATTTATTCATTTTTATATTTGTTTTTGGATCTATTGTTAGTACTTTGTGCAGACAGACAGGAAAGTGGGAATGAGAGAAAGGGAGACATGCAGCAAAGGTCGTCAAGAATGGGACTCAAACACGCGATGCGGCACCATGCAGGCCAAAGCCCAAATGTGGCATGGGCCTGAACCACCTGGCCAGCAGGCGCCCCAATCTCTTTTCTGCTCTTTTCTTTTCAGGTGCTCTTGTGAAATCAAACCGACACATTCAAACGTTGTATTCTGCAAACATATACTGTATAGCCTCAGTTATCGCTCAGTCCCAGTGAAAAGCTACACGTAAACACATCTCTGATTCAAGGATACAAAAAGCTCTTGGCTTTTGAAGGCCGCAGGTTGTGCGCAGCTGTTGCGCACAACAGCGCAGCCTCGCTGCATGGTCTACAGGCCACAACGCATCACAGTGCATTGTGAGCTTACAGAATAATGTCTGTCTTCGGTGCAGATTCAATACAATAACTGAGGCAGTGAAGAGCAACACTGTTTCCCAAGTGCCTTTTCTAAGGTGACCGCAACAAATCAAACCAAGCAAATAAATACATAGATTTAGATATTAGTGATGCACTAATGCACTTATCGGTTTGGCCAATAATTGCTGTTATTGGTCAATATCAGAATCGTCAAACAAAACTGATGGCAGCTATGTGCCAATGTTTATCTGTCGTTGATGAGCATACATTTTGCATTGACTCTGTTGGTCATCTGTAGTCTACCAAGCTGTAGATTCTACATATGTATTTCTTGTATTGAAGATGTATGCACCCAGACACAAAAATGTAATAAGCATATATTGGTATTAATATCCGATATGGTTTAAATTGTTATTTTAAATGTCGGTATCGGCCAAGACTTTCCATATGGGAGCATGCCTAGTAGATATCTATATAAAATCATGTATAGTATTTAAGTCTTCGCCTTTGTTTTTCTCATTCACTGTCATTCTTTCCGTGACACGCCCACCCATGTCCCTCCACAGTAATACTGTACCACCACAGTGAGAGCGAGGTGGAAAACCAGACTACAGTGAACTCGTTTATCCAGGCTCACAAACAGATATATCACTCTGCTCTGACCTAACACCCCCTTCTCTCGCACGCACACATGCACCCCGTGTGCTTGTGTGCGTGCGAAAACACGGCAATAAAAAGCGACTGTAGAAGAGCGACGGACAGAGCAAGAAAAGGAGTCTTGTTTTGAAGCAAGGAGAGGTTATTGTTCGCCAGATCCTCGGGCCGTGGGCGGCACGACGTAGATTAGAGAGAAACATTATCTCTCCGGGCGGGCCAGTTCACCGGGCCCAGTCTGGCCCGGGCCAGGCCCACATTGGCACGGGGCCAGACTCCACTAAAGGTACTTGATGTTCTGAGTGCTTCTTGTCTCACAAGAACAAAGTGATGTCTTGTTGGAGAGCGATCGGGCCGGAGGGGTGAGTCCCAGTTCTTCCCCCATTGCCTCTCCCCCCTTGTCCCTCTTATCCTCTTTTCTCCTCCTCCGGTGCCCCCCTCCCCCCCTCCCTCCCCTCTAGCCCCCGGACCGGCCGCAAGGCTAGCGGAGTTCATTCCTGGCCACGTGTTGGCCATTACACTCCCACAATGGCCCTGTTGAGCTCAACATTTAGAGTCCCATAAAAACATTATTGTCCAGCTCCTGGGATCATTTGTCCACTACCACAAAGGCCCAGAGAAAACCAAAATGTTAACCCCCCGGGGTCTTTCTGAGGGACATTTTTCAAATTCTGAACCCCCCACTCCTCCGTTCTGCCCATCCGCCCTCACGGTACCACATCGGAGCCCACTCTGACGTACTTCCCCGGCGGTGTACCCAACCATGCCCACAGGGCGCTCCTACGCCAGCAGTGGTCAACATACAACAGGGAAGATCATAGATCATAACTGTGCTGGCCTGTGAAAAAAGAGCCATTTTGTGTTTTTGCTCACCCAAAGACCAAAACCAACAAGGGTGTCCATTGTATCCTATGTGTACATCAACCATTTCATTTTTCATTTCTTATGGTCTTCTGAGCATCAGGGCCCAGCCATGCAGAACAGAACAGCCCTACATCATAATATTCAACTAGCGTTCCATTTTTTTCCTCCCGATGCCGTAACGACGGTCCCATCACGGCTTAAAGTCCCCGATGCTCATTCCGTTTCTAAATATGGCCACTTCACAGCATGTACCTGCCTAGTGAATGGGCAAGGTCGTGCCAGCCTATTAGCCATATTAAAAACCCTACCCATTATGGTAATTGGGGTTGTCCTAATGCATGTATAGGTTGCTTAGCGGCCATCTATTAGCCCTGATGGATGACTCGGTGATTAGCGCTGAGAGGTACAGTCGCAGGGCCGTAGCCTGGCGCTCTCCCGCTCGCCTCGCCTCCGCCGCTCGCATTCACCCCATCAGACCTGACCCCACCCACCTCCTCACCACCACCACCAACCCCCACCCAGGACCGGATTTAGCCAGCCCTAGGGTGGGCTGGAAGAATGGCAGGGTGGGCAACTCCAAAGTTTTTATATGAAGCAGTGGCTTTCAACCTTTTTGACACCAGGGCCCACTATTTATTCGGCATTTGAGCCACGGACCACCATTTGATGACGTTTTAGCCCCACACACTCCAAAACTAAATATTTCTTTTGCTTTTGTCCACAATTCCAGGCTGGATTTGGGAAACAAAACAGACAAACATACAGATCAAAATGACCATTAATCTGCTACATTCTCTAGTTGTGTTGACTTGGGATAATTCAGATGATGAATATTTTAACTCTTGAGAGTGTAAAATGAAACCAAATGGACCCTTGCGGGTCCTTTTGGTTTCATTTTACACTCTCAATGAGTTACATCTGGTTAACCAACTTTCCACCATTTAGCTGGGGAGGGACCACCTGGACCTCTCTCAACCACAGGTGGTCCCCGGACCACTGATGAGAACCTTTCATTAGGTGGGCTCTGCCCACCCCTGCCCCCCCTCTAGATCCGGCCCTGCCCTGCCCCCACCCCACCAACACACCCCTTACCGTTCTGACCTCCACTGTGAACACTCAGGTCAGCTTTATGCGTGACCCTCGCCAATTGTTTACGGCTGAATCCCAGAAGTGAACAGTGCACAGAAGTTCTTTTTAGGCACAGGAGAATGAAAAGGGACTCTGGGTTTTTCTTGGCTTGAAAAGAAACCATGCACTGAGTGCCATTCGGGGTCAAGAAAGGCGAGAGCAGCCTCAAGGTTATGGAATGGCGGTCCCCATTGAAAACGCGGGAAGGTCAACATACATGCATGGATTCCCACTGTAGTCTTCTGTGTTAGAAGAGAGAAATGAGCAAAAAATTGACAAACATCCACAAAGGTTCTATATACGTTATATAAATATATAGCACCTTCATCCATAGCGCTTTACATAGAATACACATACAATACATTCACCCATTCACACACACATTCATACACCGACGGCAGTGGAAAATCATGTAAGACACGAACCAGCACATCAGGAGCGATTAAGGGTTCTGTGCTCTGATCGAGACACAGACACTTCAACACTATGATCTCGGGTTCAAACTGGCATGCTTGCAGCAACCATTCGGCAACTCTACCCCTGAGCCCTTGAGCCAACTGCCACCCCTCGTATATTATGGTTAGCATATAGGAGGGCAGGCAGGGGCGGATCTAAGCATGGGCATGTGGGGGAAATGCCCCCTAAATGCCCAGACCGCCCCACCATACATGATGGCATGAAAAACAACGCAAATTTCATAGATATTTCAGATTAAAGTGTTGTATATTTAAATGATTTCAAACACTACTACTGCTACTAACTAACTAACTACAGTTGTGGCACAACTAAACCAACACCATCATTGAAAGCAGAAAACTCTCTGAGTCAGACCTTTAGCTTTATGCATGCTTCGTGTCTGTTGCAACTTCAACAACTGATGTTATTATTGATGCTTTACTTGCCTAATAAAAGTCCTGTAACTGAAGATGGTATGGGTGCGACTTCATCGCCTGTGTCGATTCCAACTGGGAAATGTTACATCCGCCCCTGAGGGCAGGCTGGCGATCGGACCTCTGATTATTATATACGGCCATGGGTCCATGACCATAGAAGGAGTTCCCAACTCTACCCAAATGTGGAGTGTGTTCTCCATATTTGAATGTATCAGCCACAAGAAAATGGCGAAAATGTATACTCTGACAAAGTCCCCATTCAGCCATGACTCAGACATTTTGGTCAGATCAGCAACGTGAGGGGCCGCTATGCAAACCTCCAGTAATAAGTTAAAATAACAGCAGTGGAATTTAATAACATGTAGACAGTGGATGGGAATCCCTCAGGAGCCACTCATTTGCATGTGAAAATATAGTTGCACAGACATGGGGGGGGGGGGTGCAAAAAGAATATATACAGCATCCCTAATTACCTGGTATAATATATGAATCGCTTGCCTTCAAAAATCATTATCGGTACGTCTTCTCAATCGTCATAAAGAAAGATGGTGACAGACAGTAGCTACGCTCGTAAACATCCAGAAAAAAAGAGGCCCGTCTAAGCGCTAGTTGAGCATCTCGAGTATCAGTGAGCTCTAGCTGCGAAGCTGCAAGTACAAGTAATCACACTGATGACAGTGTTGATACTTCACTACAAGGTTTCAATTTAGCAGCCCATAAGGGAAGCGCTTCGCCCTGAGTATCCAAATCACATTTCATTAGATTTTACTATTTAAAAGCCGCCGTTGAGCTCTCACATAGCCGATCCCTCTAGGCCCACGGCGTACCCGTGTCCCCCTCCCAATCCAGGGCTCCCATCGCCTGCTCTGTGAGCGGCCCTGACTGCATGGGTCTCTCAGGGAGGAGAGCGCATTCTCCTTTCATCCCCTCTTAGAGGACAAACATCAGTCCCATCTCGCCGCCCATCCATATTCATGAGCCGCTTATAAATATCTGATAGCAGCCTCGCTACAGCTGTTTAGCTCCGAGAGCAACGTACAGGCTCCACGTGCAAAAGCGCACCCACACACACACACACACACACACACACACACACACACACACACACACACATACACACATACACACACAGACTTGTTTTTCCCCTGGCATGTGCATGCACATACACATACAGGCATGTAAACATTTTCTCTGGTGTGAACACACAAACACATGCACACGCACGTGCACACAAATATACACTTGGAAGTTTCTCTCTATCTCTCTCTCGCGCTCTCTCTCTCTAACTAACACAGACACACTAATTGTATTCAATGACGTATTCGGCATCCACATACAATACACATATCACAGACGCACACAAATAAATGAACGCACGCGCACACACACACACACACACACACACACACACACACACACGCACACGCACACGCACACGCACACACACACACACACACACACACACACACACACACACACACACACCACACACACACACACACACACACACACAGGTTGGAAGGCATGATCTTAGTCGTACTTCCTCCCCCTTGTGCTCATTGCAGTAGTATTGCTGTCACCCATGCATCTCTCTCTCTCTCTCTGGTTATAATTAAAGCATATAAGTGTGACCATCCAAATGAAAGAGGAATCCTTGAGTACCGTATTTACCTTCCCCACTGACAAAGCCTCATCAGCAGTACACTTTTGAGGTATTGTTTGGCTATGTGCTCCACTGCTTCTCAGAGACAATTATACTGTATTGTTTCTACTCCCCTACAATTACTTTAAGTTATTCTGTGCTGTAAGCTTGTCGATAGGCCATTTTTGAAATACGTTTGTTTTGGTACTTTGACTCAAGTCAAATTGTGAATACATGCCTTTTAATTATACATGAATTTCAGAATTGTGGTATTGATACAAAGACTAACAAAAACATAAATCTGAGTAATTCAAACATAAGCAAGGCTGAAGTGGTGGAACCACGAGGCAAAAGATGCTTGCAAATCCCTTTCATCACTTTCCACACAAAGACAATATATTTTGTCTATACATCTACCCGTGTATACGATTGAATTGCAGGTGAAGAGTAACTTTGCGTTGATTTGAAAATTGCAAAGCAATAACAATACCCAAGATGAAATGATGAGACACAAGAGGCTAATGCTGGCTTGACACATTTTGAATACCATACAATACAATATTGCATTTTCTGGCTGGCAGCCTGTTACACTTCAGCCTTCTCACACTCACAGTCCCAAAACCTACAGTTTGGTACAGTCGCCTGACCAGACCCATCTAACCAATCAGTGTCAATGTAACACAAAACGGACGGCACCAGTGCGCTAGTGTGATCCTCATGCATGAAAGATAGATGCAAAACAACAACAAGGTCTGTTTAGTTTCTACTTTAAACGTGAGCAAAATATGTCAGATATATGTCAGTCTATATCTGAAATAACTGCTGTTCTTATGGTTTCTGTGTAAACTTTTAAACTCCTGTCATTGTGAAAGGAGTAGAGCATGAATGGCACATCACCATATGGAACAATTAGAGGCTGCTTCAGAGACTGCTCTGTTGAAATGCAGTCACTGATCGCCTGTCCCTGGTCATGTTCTGATTTCTCACACGCTCTCTGCCAATGCAAAAAAAAAGCGAAAATTAACCCAATTCAAAATAAGCAAGCATGTATGGCCGAAAAGTAACTGAATATAAGAAATGTGTGCAATATTCATGCTCAGGACATGCAAGACAAAAAATCACTTCACGCTGGACATTCCATTATACAGATAATTGTCTATTGTTGCATTTAGAATGTTCACAACTAGAACCAAGATGACTGGAGACACCTATATGGAACGCTCGCCTGAGGTCGACATAGAGGTGAGGTAGCATCCTTAAAGATGGTTCTATCTAGCAACCAGATATCCCAGAGCAATACTGTGGCCCAGGAAGTAGAGCAGGTAGTCCAATTATCAACCATTGGTCGGCGGTTTGAATCACGCCTCATCCTGTCTACATGTCCATGTGTACTTGAGCAAGATTAAGCTAGTGGTTCTCAATACAAGGTTAATGGACCATGTGAGGTTCTAGAAGCTAAATGATAGTTTGAGATTACACTCTGTAACTCCAAGGGTGCATGAATGGAGCGGATGTGTTCTGTACACTTTGGAGTGCATAGTGTTCAGTACAGCAGTAAAGTGTAAAGTCTGTAAACTGGCAAGGTGAACTACAGTATGAAGTAAAGTAGACATTGTACATTGCACACATCCATTTGCAGCCATGGCGCAGTAGCGGACACTACACTGCTACAGTACATGCGGTACATGCAATAAACACGGGGACTTCGCACAATTTTCGCAATATCAGCTCGGAGCTGGAAAGGACGCGCAACTGTTTAGAGATGTCTGCCGCTTTATGTCTTTGTTATTGAATATTTCAGGTTCCTCGCTCACATTATTTCCTGTTCAATCTCATATTCATTAAACTTCGCGCCTTTCTATTTTTCCTCTGTTTTCATTTTCAGCCTTGTGCCTGATGAAAAGCCTTCCTCACTTTTTTTCTCCATATAACGTTACACAAGGTGGAGCCTTGCAGCCATTTACAATGCAGAATCCTTGGGAGAGGAAAACAGAAGGGGCCTTTTTCCTGAGGCTCCAGATTAAAAAGGTGATATGCACACCTTCCTATCTCTGTCTGCTAGTAGCTCCCTAATCACATCCCTGGAACTGATACTGAGGCACGGAGAGAGAGAGAGAGGGAGAGAGAGAGAGAGAGAGAGAGAGAGAGAGAGAGAGAGAGAGGACAGAGAAAGAAGAGACAGGATAAGAGAGAGGGAAAAGAGAATGACTGAGAGAGAGAGAGACAGCGTGTGGGGAGAGAGAGCAATGGGGAGAGGGTGAGACAGCTAGGATAAGAGAGAGAAAATTAGACCGAAAGAGAGAGAGAGAGAGAGAGAGAGAGAAAGAGAGACAGGATAGGACAGAGAGAGAGAGAGTGAAAATAAGAGACAGAGAAAGAAGACAGGATAAGAGAGGGAGAGAGGGAATGGCTGAGACAGAAAGAGAAAGAGCAAGGGGCAGAGAGAGCAAGGAAGAGAGAGAGACAGCGAGGATAAGAGAGAGAAAATTAGAGCAAAGAAAGAGAAGAGAGACAGGATAGGAGTGTGGTGGTGGTGGGGAGGGGGGTTGGTAGAAGGCGCAATCTTGGAAATCAAATGCCACAATCCGCCGCGTGCTCAGCGAAGCACAGATACGGCGACAATGACAATATTCAAAGGTGACATTGCAATCAGGGGGATATTGGACAATGCTGGCACGGGTTCTTGCGCTCGCAGCAAGGCAGAGAAAGCTAGGAGGCCCCCAAACTGCACTTCTGAGGAACTTTCTGTTGGTTTTTATTTACCGGGAGCTAGCTAGCGCTTACGGTGGCTCCTTCTCTCCCCTTCCAACTCATTAGAAACATTAGAATTGCTGATGCCGGCAAGAAAAACACATTTTGCTTCGGTCTCGAGAATATCTTTGTTCTGTTTCCAATACAAATAGAAGGAGATTTAAATATCGCTCCTCTCGAGTGTGCCTGGGTGTGTGAGAGAGGGAGACAGAGGGAAAGAGCAGAGAGGGAGAGAGAGAAAGAGTGAAAGAGAGAGCCTGCGTGTGTGTGTGTGTGTGTGTGTGTGTGTGTGTGTGTGTGTGTGTGTGTGTGTGTGTGTGTGTGTGTGTGTGTGTGTGTGTGTGTGTGTGTGTGTGTGTGTGTGTGTGTGCGTGTGGCCGTGCATGTTCAGCTATACGATCACTTTTGTGTACTGTATGGCCTCATGAGAATGTATATGAGAAGATGTGTGCGTGTACATGTTCATACTGTATACAGTACATGATGTGTGTGTTCTTGAACTGAATTTCTGTTCCTTGTGGAGAGAACAGTTGGTCTAAATAATAGGCCAACATGCTGCACTGCACTGTGGCCTGCACTGTGCAATCCTCAGTGGAGCCATACGGGTGTGTTTTGGGTCCATGTTTACACTCTGAGTTAAATGAACACGGGATTTTACTGTGTGTTTAGAACAATACTACATCAACAACAACAAGCACAGGAGGCCTGGTCACAAATGAGCTTGCATTAAAATGTCAGCCACGAAGCTATTTAGCAACAAAGGTTTTCATACTCAAAAGGTATACATTTGCACGGTATTTAGCTGGCTCAATTAGAGTACACACAGCACTCAGGGATCCCCACAATGGGCCCCTGGTCCCAGTCATTTTTTGGGACATAGTGTGCAAACTAACTGTAACAAACACAGGAACTGGAGGCATAGTGCAGACTCCACGGGTCCAACTTTATTATTACTATATTGTACATTGCAGATGTGAACCGTAACTGTCAAAGCACACACAGAACAACTTTGTTTTTTCAACGCACAGTTTCATGACATCCGTCACTCACTTCCCCAGTTCCTCTCAATGGCTGAAGCCATAGCCAGCTGCTACAATACCATCTTGCGGTTTATTATCCACTGACTTTCCATTACAGTGCTCGTTGGAAGGTGGAGCCAGAGGCAATCAGAGGAAGGGAAGACACCTGGCCAGTGTCTCCTCAAACACTATAAAAGATCTTTCTGCTCTTTCTGCTCATTGCTCCTCTGGCTGCAGGAGCAGGCACTTTTGTTTTTGTTGCAGTTTGTTCGGGTACTCCGATTGGACGGTTAGGGGGTGATGTAATTGGATGATGTAAATGTGAGGTAAATAAGAGACCTTTATAACTAAATCATATCATAATCATAAGTATTAACCCGCTCCGCTCATGCACAAGTAGGCCACGGCCTACATGCACAAGTACCACAGTGCTGATCTAGGTAATGACTAAGGAGGTAGCATGTTTCCCTCCCATGTTTTATGCTACTTAAATGAATTACTTCATTCTAGAGCAGGCCACAACATGAAGGTCAATGGGATACATTTTGTTGAATACACAAGGTTTAAAACCTTGTGTATTCGAAGGCCCCAAGAGAACAAACAAAAAAGAACTTCAGATCAATCTAGTTTTCAGTAGGTCCTACAGGAGGGTGTCAAATCCAACGGCAGGCCAGAGGTCAGTAGTCCTCTGAGACCAAGTCACAAACAGGAAAGTTTTAAGAGTGAGATTCAGTGGAGGCACAAGAGAGCAAGAGAGGAACCACATGGAAGGCAGAGCAGAAGCCGAGAAGAATGAATTTGAAATTAGACTGAAGGAGAATAAATAGACATTTGAGCTGGTGGGGGACAGAAAGAGAGTAGAGACAGAGAGAGAGAGAGAGAGGGTCCGACAGAGCCGTGAAATTCAGGAATAGCAGTTCCACACTGTAAATGAAGAGCGGGAAGGAAGGGCTTGGTAGTGCGGGGTGCATAGTGGAGACAGGGAAAAGGGACAGACAGAGGGAGAAAGAGAGACAGAGGAGAAGAGGGTGGGAGAGAGATTGAAGCTATAGCTATCGTTGTCTCTCATTAGCCATGCAGAGCGTCTTGGCTCCTCTCCCACACCTCGCGGCTCATCACTGCCAGCGCACCCCCACCTCCAGCAAACCCCCCCCCCCCCCCCCCCCTCTCCTCTCCTCTCCCCCGCCCTCCCTCCCTCCCTCCCTCCCTCCCTCCCTCGTCCCACACCGTACCCCTGCCTCCCCTCCCCTCCCAGCCCCTATAATCACGCCTGCAATCACAGCCTCTAATTAGGTTAATTAATTTGTATCAGCCCTTGTAGGGACTTGGCTGATGAGGCAGCCATAATAGCGTTAGGGCTCTTGCTTGCACCCACCCCTCCCTTCTTCGCCCCCCTCCAGAGTGAGATGGAGGAAGAGAAAGGAGGAGACGAGAGTAAGGAGAGAGGGAGACTCTCAAACCAACCCGTCTGTGACAAGACCAGGCTATAAAACATGGGGTGCTGGTTGCCACACCCAGCCACCCTCTCCCATCTTACCTCTCCCTCTCTCCTAAACACCCCCTACTTCATTTCACCCCCATCACCAACACCCCCCACCCCCCACCAGTCTTCTTAATATTCAAAGGCAGACAGTGACACCAAAATAGTGATATATGACCAATTCGTGTCACTGGTGTCTCATTGTGCCCATTGGAATGAAGCCGCCTTGCCTTGTGCAAAGTAATCCTCAGCTGCCATGTGTGTCACACACTGATCATGTCGGAGTTGTGCATTTTTATATTAGGACCATAAAAAATACAGATGACACTTTGTTACTTATATTATCAGGCAGAAGCCTTGTTTTTTTTGTACAAGAGCATTGCACAAACATAGCGCAAATGCAAATAGCAATTACAACAACTTTCAACGCAATGCAAATGTGACCTTTAAAAAAATAAAGAATGTCAATGTGAAATTATTTAAGTGTGGGTTTTTTGAATGTAGAAGGAAATGAATTAACACAAGTGTGTGTAACTGAATAACAAAGTAGAATACACTGAAAGCTTTTTGCACACATTTTTAATTTCCTGAAATGTAACGGTTCTAGACATACGTGTGTAGAAGGTTTACTCCACCTGAAGGCAACGTCACGATTGCTGGCTGTGTTTTTTTCTGTTTGTGCTTTTTGTGATCGCTGGCATTTTTGTCGTTGGAGGCATCGCATTACAATCAGGGACCCTCATCGGCCCTCATCAGACCACTGACGAACAAACTCTGATTAACACAACCCATCTGATTACAGCAATCATCCGCTGCTAACCTTGTACGGGTAGTACTGTCCCCACACACACACCACACACACACACACACACACACACACACACACACACACACACACACACACACACTCTAACACCTCGCTGCTACATAGACATGACAAACACGCGTACTGTACGCTCAAACACAATGTCGCTCTCATCACACATTGTCACACAGTTAAAATGTGTGGAGAGCAAGTGCCAGTGTGAACGGAAGTAGAGGAGCTGGGAGGGAGCTGTGGCAGTGGTTCTGAAATGTTTCACTTTCCACAATCTTCATTTCATCATTTCATACAAATACACTTTTATAGCAAAAAAACAAAAAGTCAACATTTACAGAGGATGGGGAAAGGGTCGCAGGGTGGATGGGGGTGTCGCTGAACCTGGCACATTTGATTGATTGAGGCCAGTTTTGAATTGTAGCTATTTGTTGGTGCTCTTTGAGAGTGAGAGAGAGAGAGAGAGAGAGAGAGAGAGAGAGAGAGAGAGAGAGAGAGAGAGAGAGAGAGAGAGAGAGAGAGAGAGAGAGAGAGAGAGAGAGAGAGAGAGAGAGAGAGAGAGAGAGAGAGAGAGAGAGAGAGAGAGAGAGAGAGAGAGAGAGAGAGAGAGAGAGAGAATATGAGCATTTGGTAGTGTTCTGCATCAGAACACTATAACTCAAACCCTTACCCTATAATCAAACCTTTACCCTAACTGCCTAACCATACCCTTACCCTATCAAACCTTTACCCTAACACTAACCACAAGCACATCAGGACATTTGGTATCATAGATCCATTCTAATCATTTGGGGCTTCCTGGTTGCACCTGTTACTATAACTGTTGAGGTGTTCATCAACCTTCTTAGCAGATCCACAACCTCGCAATGATGCACTTTCCCAGGGCTTTAAGTGGCCAAAGTCCAGATGGAGCTTCTTTCCAAGTCTATCTACACTGTTGCAGCTCTACATAGTATTACTGATTAACACTGGTTGGCTCAAGCCTAGTGTACATAGTAGTAGTAGTATATCACACACACACACACACACACACACACACACACACACACACACACACACACACACACACACACACACACACACACACACACACACACACACACACACACACACACACACACACACACACACTATTCTCTGTGTTCATATAACGCTATGAGAGTGTAAATGGACCGAATCATATTTTAGTTTTACACGAAGAAAACATGTTTGCATGATTGCAGAATACAAAGAAATTGCATAGTATTGTGCAATAGGTGTGACTTTAACCTAATAAACACACAGTGCAAAACAGCTACTGTAAACTCTACTCAAATCAGAAGTGTGTACAAACAAACACGCACGCACGCATGCGCACACACACACAAGCATGATTGCACGCACGCACACACACACACACACACACACACACACACACACACACACACACACACACACACACACACACACACACACACACACACACACACACACACACACACACGCATTGAGTGTTCAACTGCAAAGCTATAGCAGACATAAATACACAAACGCATCAGACACGTAGAGCAGACATACGTGCGCGCGTGCACACACACACACACACACAGACACACACACACACACACAATGACACAGGGAGGCCGGGAGACAAGGACAGATCCGGTAGTTAAAGCGTAATGAACACGTCCCCGAGGCGCGCGCCTGCCGTCCCTCTGAATGATGGACTGACAGTAATACCGGGGCAGATGGGTGCGCTCCACGCCCCGTTCAACACTGCACCACACACACACACACACACACACACACACACACACACACACACACACACACACACACACACACACACACACACACACACACACCATCCCCCTGGCCTATCCTGTCCCCCTCTCCCACGGTGAGGTACCCCCTGTAGGTTTGATGCGGTGGAGATGGGGGCCTACCAGGGGTTATGCATGTGTGTGCATTTATGTCTGTATACAGTTCATGAGTGAGTGAGTGAATGAATGAATGAGTGGGTGAGTGAGTGTGTGTGAGAGTGAGAGAGAGAGAGAGAGAGAGAGAGAGAGAGAGAGAGAGAGAGAGAGAGAGAGAGAGAGAGAGAGAGAGAGAGAGAGAGAGAGAGAGTCTGTGTGCTTGCAGGGGTGGGACAGGGGGGATACAAGGATGAGGCCCCATCGTGATTTAGGCTTCCATGCAAATTTAATCAATTCGAGTACCTCTCGCCAGCCAGGGCCCGTGGCTCATTAGTGGCAATTTAAAAGGGGGTTCTGTGATCCCCGCCTCACGTGACACACACACACACACACACACACACACACACACACACACACACACACACACACACACACACACACAAGCAGCAGCAGGAAAGATACACATATCCAAATGTTAACAGACAGACACACACAAACACACATGCATCTACGGAAGGAATACACACACGCACAGTCGCACACACGCGTCAGGGGCACTGTCAAGGCTGTAAAGATTTTCTTTCAGACATCTTCCCCCTGGCATGGAGACAGACCCTGCTTTGCGCGGCTGCATGCCGTCCCCCCCTCCCTCCTTTTCGCTCTCCCCTGTCCCCTCTCTTCCCTATCCGGCACTTCAAACGCCCCATGACACCCCTGCTTCAAGTTAAAGGAGAGAGAGATCCAAGGATAAACACTATACCTCTCTCCCACCCCTCCATCTCTTCTCAGTCCCCCCTCCCGTCCTGTCCAGGGGCGGATCTAGGCATTGGCATGGGGGGCCAGGGGGCAGTGCCCCCCTAAATACCCAGTCTGCCCCCCCAAACACGATGCCATGCAAAACAACTCAAGATATTTCAGCATTTAATCATTGAAAACAGAAAACTCTCTGAGTCAGACCTTTAGCTTTCATGCATGCCGCATGTCTGTTGCAACTTCAACAACAACTGATGTTATTATTGATGCTTTACTTGACTAATAAAAGTCCTGTAACCGAAAATGGTATGGGTGCGGCTTCATCGCCCGTGGCGTGAAGCGACACGGGCGATGAAGCCGACCCCATACCATTTTTTCTTGCCCCTCCAACATATTCTCTTGCCCCCCCCCCCCCCCCCCCCCCCAAATGGGACATGTTACATCCGCCCCTGGTCCTGTCCCGTGCTGCCCAGCTCCAAGCCCCCCTCCTCCAACCCCAGGCTACCTCTCCCTTTTATTCCTCTCGTCTCAGTGCCCTGTCTCTCTGTAATTGGGGGGTGGATCGATTAGCAGCGTCCTTAAACCATCCTTAACCTGGGCTTTGTGGGCTGATGCTGGGAGCAGCCAGGGGCGGATCTAGGCATGGGGGGGGGGCAATGCCCCCCTAAATGTCCCAGTCTGCCCCACCAAACACGATGCTATGCAAAACTACAATAAAAGTGCCTATATTTAAAATGATTTGAAACACTACTACTGCTACTGACTAACTACAGCTGTGTCACCACTAAACCAACAGCATTGAAATGGTGGCTTAATTGCCTAATAAAAGTCCTGTAACCAAAAAATGGTATGGGTGCGGCTTCATCGCCTATGGCGCGAAGCCGTTACATTCGCCCCTGCTAGCAGCGCAGAGGAGCTGTGGGTGAATTAGGTACAGTATAGGCAACGGTGCAGTGTTATCGGGTGCCAGGATCAAATGCTGGTTAAAACAGGTTTGGAAGGTGCTAAGTGCAATGTAAGTGATTGTAAAATATGTATTCTGCAGTTATATATGCTGTGGTAGTGGCTCAATCAATGTGGCTGTATTTTAATGAATGATCCGATAATATACTGCATTTGTGCCTGTAGTAAGTGATTCACTGGGTCATGGGTAAAGTGCTATTAACTTGAGTCCCTATTTTGGGCCTGCCATTAAAAGATAAATATATTTCAATTTCAACCACTTGTGGTTAAAGAGGGAATTATTTAAAATGTAGGCATTTAGCAGACACTCTTAATACAGAGTAAGCAAAGTAATCACGAGATGTATCAAATTCATACAGGTTGTGTTTATGTGTATGTTACATTCACATACAAATAGAATGGAATACATTTTTGATAAGATTAAACATAGGCTACTGGATGTCTGCATCGCCACGTTTACCTTTTTATTCTGTTGATAGTTGTATCAGGATAGTCCTAACATGTTGATTCTCTGCATCCCAGATTGTCAAGCCAGCCCATCTAAAATGCGTAACATGACAACAACAAAAAAAAGGGCAAGTCAATGAAAACAAAAAGAACAGCTTTCATTCTCTATTCCACAAAAAATGACCTAATGTATTCATGGATAGATCCGAGATTATTACTGAACACTTCCGATATCTTAACTCGTATTTCTCCAGATATGAACAATGGGCCAATTGTATTCACCCCTACTCTTAACCAGGCTGCACTTTCATTCAGAAACAGTTACTATGTACCAGGGTCAATGTCATGCCCTGCGGCTGAGTGACTGCCATGGCACCCCCCACTCCCCCAGCCCTAAATGGCTGTTCCTTCTCAAAACCTCAAGGTCAGTGGTTGGTGGTGGGGGTTGGAGGGGCGGGCAAACAGGATGGCTGCCACGTGAAAAAGTCAACGAATGAACAACACGCAAGTCTTCGGACAATAGTGGAATGCCTTGTCTATATCTATAAAATCAGACGGTCGCCCACAGGCCCACCCCCTCCAGCCCCCCCCCTGCCTCTCTTATAGCCTAAGAGTTCTGTTCCTGGGGAGGGGGAAAGAAAGGAGAGCTTTAGGAAAAAGGAACAGTGGCCCATCTGTGTTTGGGTCACACAGTGGCAGACGGGCCCCGGAAACTGCGCACAACGTTTTGACCCCTGGTGCTCTCCTCAAACATGGCCCCCACCCCCAGTTGGTCTCTGCTGGTGGACACTGGCCCTGGAGGTCCCAGTGCCGGCACGCTCGCTTAGCGGTGACGCAGTCCGAGGGGAGAGAGAGAGAGGAAGGCCAGGGCTATCAGCAACGGACGTCAGTCACTCTGTCACTGGGTAGAACAGAATTCTGGCATGAATGGTCAACACTGAAAATGCCAGCAAGGGGCCTTCTTGCTCTGCTTTGTGACTGCGTATGAGTGCCTGCATTTGTGTGAAACAGCGTAGGACATGTGCATTTACGCATGCAGTAATTAGACAATTATCCTTTGTAGTATGTACAGGTATGTGACCTGTAAGACGCCAAGAGGGCGAGGAGATGCTGAAAGAAGCTTCTTAAATCGGCAAGTTATGAAGCGAGAGTTAAACTATTAATCTGGTGTCTGTGAGGACAGATTTAGAGTTTCTAGCCGGCTCCATATAAGCAGATCTAGGTGTTGATCCAATCTTTTCCATGTATGATCCAGGGTTTGATGAGGTCAATATCGTGATCTTCATATTTGGAGACGGCTATGTATGGGGCGTGTTAAAGGTTTGTTGAAAATGGAGGACGTGACAGACTTGAAATGCAATTAAGCAGAGTGTAAGAATATTGTTTTACTCAAGTCCTCTAACTTCACCAAAACAGTGACAATCAATAGATATAGTCCGTTTTTTTTTTGTTTTTTTTTACTAGTTCAAACGAAACAAAAACCAGACCTTTTTAAACTCCAGAGCATGGAGTGTGTAAATGACAGAGTGCAAACCAGGCCAACATCCTCACATCACTCTTCCTCCTTTTTGGCCCGTTCCTCAGCAGCTGGCCTCACCTTTGCTCTGGTCAGCAGTGTCCCAGCCAGGGCCTCCAGGCCCTTTGCCTCCACCCCCTCCAACCTCTCCCCGGGCCTGGTGACATTTCTGACTGGCTCCCTCTCCTCCCTCCTTTCCCCCCACCATCCAGTGGCTCCCGGGAGAGGCTGATGGATGGGCCCTGTTTATGAAGCTGCTGCCACCACAGTGATCAATCAAGCCATGGAAGGCTGTGATCTGCTGCTGGGCGCCCGGCCCTGCAGTCTATTCCGACACTCTGGGGCTGCAGGAACTGTGCAGACACTTGTATGCATTGTGAGCTTGTAGATCAGCTATATTTGGCAAGCAGCAAAGTAAATCAGGCATCAATTTTGTCTGCATTTAACCTCTGTGAATGTATACAAAAATAAAAATAATAATAATTCATGACTTGACTGATAGATCTGCTACTTCTAGGCTAAGGACCAATGCCCGAAATCACACACGAAAACAAACGCCAGTCAGTCACACAAGACATTATAAATCATATGTAAGCAATAAACAACTTTGCCATGCTTCTACAAACTACCAAAAGTTTTAGAGTGAATTGTAACCGCCTTTAGCCTGAACTAGTCTACTGTACTTACCTACCAATATCTTGTCACAAATTTCATTCCATTTCCAGATAAGATTTGTGAGGAACACCAGTGCCACCTACTGGTACAACAGCCCACACCACTGACAGTGAAAGCTACAGCTACTGTATTTGAAATCAGAGAAGTACAAAATGAACTTGGACTGTAGTCAGAATAATCACAAATCATTTATTTTTATAGAACAAAAACAAAATTGATGAATATGTACAAAAAAACTGCATAGCTGCCATGTAAACACCTATTTGAACTGAAAAATCTGGTGTCCAAACCTGCTTGTAACAGATAAAAGCAGGAGGAAGGACCTCGCCTGGAGTTGTGAACAACTGGTTTGTTTACATGGCTTGCTTCAACACTTCAACATGTTCATATAAACCATAAATCCTCATATACTTTGCAACTAGCCCATCTATGGTCACAATTCCGATGTGATTTGAGTCTATAGGTCAGTTTCCTTCCTTTTTTCTTGAAACTGTATTTGAAAACCCTTGCCTGTAACCAAATATGTCAAAAATAGGAACTGTATTTCTTCTCTTGTGAAGAGCACATACCATGTCTTATGTTCCATGGGCTAACAGTCCAATATTTGGCAATGGGTATGGTACAAATCTCCCTTAACGTTTCCGCTTGGCCTCAAACTTGTAGATGGCAGGAGCATTGGGTGTCTCCTTGCTAACTTTTACTTTCTTGATCTTATCCTGCAGAGCAAAGGAAACAAAAGCAGTAGCAATTAAAATATTTCACCATTATCAAATATCATTCACTTACAGAAATTGCTTATCATTAGCATCATAGGAGAAAAGCCTAAAGTCATTTTTGGCAAAATTGAGATTTCTGCCTACAAGTGCTCTCCTGGGGCTGCTGCATGTTTTCTTATAATACAATAATCATAAAAAAATATCCTATGAGGCTACCATTATGGTAAACAGAAAATGCATCCACATCCAAGTGGTTTATCCCAGATGATTTCAATAAAATCACTACAGTAGTGAATGTCTTCGCTTCACCTCTGTTCAAAAAGTATTTGTTTATTGGGACGTGTCTCCTCCTCACCTGTAAGTCTTTGCGGGTCTGGATCTTCTGGCTGATGACAAACATCTTCTTTTCCCTGTCAATCCTCTGGGACAGGAGTCTGTACTGGTTCCTCCTCTGTTTAGCTAGCTTCTACAGGTATGCAGGAAAAAAAAATCAGGAGTTAATGTCACATCCACACTAACAATTATTAATGTTGTTTTAATAAATACGTGAGGTGGTGAACAATATTGTTGAGAACAAACACGTCCAATATACAGGAATAACAGGAACCCCTTAGACTCAACTTGTTTATATGTCTAATATAGACTGGAGTAATTCAAGAATAACGTGGATTATTTTTGCATGTTTGGAGTTGTAGCACCTGGGATTAATAATATCAGAATTCAGATACAACCTGCGGGCCGCATTGACTGAACTAGCAGTCTCTGGCAGTTGCCCATGTATTAACTACAGCATACAGTATCACAAAATCTACAGGGGATCAGATGTGAAGTAGTGGCTATTGTGCTGCTTGGTGTACTCATACTTTCACACTGGCAGCATCTGTAGCTCCCTTGATGGTCTTGGTCTCCAGTGTGTGCAGCGTGGGTCGGTTGAACACCCGATCTACCAGCCCTGGGTCCGTGTTCAAATGGCTGGCGAGGTCAAATGACTGCACTGGAAATCACAGCACAACTACAGTAAGTTTCCCGGGAAGCTGCATTCTTTCTCACGAGTCACACTATGAACTATGAAATTATATCTACCTTCTTCCTTGGAATCCACGAAGAAGGTATGCTTGTTTTTCTGTTTACCATCAGCCTCCAGAAGATGGAGTTCTGCTTTCAACCTCTCGATTTTCTGAGGGGGAAACAGGGAAATATGTATTATTTTACTATGAGTAATAGTATATTGAATACCGTACTATTATATACAGTATTATTGCAATACATTGTAAATTTTCAAATCTTAGTATAGATTTTACACTCTATTTTACATGCATTGCTCCTGGCAGGCATAGTAACATAAAAAGTATTCAACCATTTGCATTATCTTTGTTAAAATTGAAACCAATCTTTCTTAACCTCTTACCTTAGCCTCAGAAACTCTTTTCATCTCCACATATTTGATATCCTGTGTTCTCTGCAGTTTCTTCTGCTCCTCTGTTAGCACCACGTCATACTTCTCCTTGTTCTTGGTATGCACTCCATCCTGTCATCGTAGCAAAGCACAAGGGACATGTCAAAAGTGTTATAGTACTGGTTCTCAAAGTGAGGACCAAGCAGGGTGTTTCAGGGTTCCTTATGGTACAGTTCTGTAACTCTGAAAATGTACAAATGGACGCAAATGCACCCTGTGCATTTGCTTCCATTTGTACATTGTCAGGCATACGGGGTGGTGTCTTGGTAAGACTTGGTAATGGCTGTTGTTAAGTGATGTGCAACATTACAATTTGATTTATAAGTCATGTTTCAACACAAAGTAGACGATGGAGTGAGGTTGTGTTACCTGCAGCCGGGAGCTGATCATGTTGTGGTAAAACTCATCTGGGTTTTTATCCAGCGCTTTCTTGCGCAGGGCAGAAAGGGTGTTCTGTTTTTTGTGGTAGTCACTGTAAAATAAATAACAAATTAACATCAATGCGATTAAACCTGAACCACTTCCTACCTGGCAGTGTCCCTATTTATAGGCTAACCCAGTGGTTTTCAACTTTTTTCATACCAGGGCCCACTATTTATTCAGCATTTGAGCCACGGATTTTGTTTTCCAGGCTGGATTTGGGAAACGAAACAGTCAAACATACAGATCAAATTAATCTTCTACATTCTCTAGTTCATAACTGGGCATTATGCGGCCTGGGGGCCAAATGCGGTCCTTTGGCTGACCGGCCTGTGAAAGGGTACTGTGGTTTTCAACCAGTGGTCTGGGGACTACCAGTGGTCCTTGAGAGAGTTCCAGTTAAATAGGGAAAGTTGATCCATGGATCATGGATCCCTATCCAATCAGGTTATATAATAGCCTCCTCTGTCTGTAACATACATCTATAAAAATGTTGAATGACGACTATCATCACATCAGCAGACTAGATCAAATGTATAGTATATTGTTGTGAAATAGGCCTAGGTTTATTCATGATCAATAGAGATATCAAGCAATCAGCCCTGTGTATGAGTCTGAAACGTCATGTTTTACAGGTCCATTCAGTTCCATTTGTACACATCCAGAGTTATGTGGGTCCTTGACTTGAAAAACACACCACAGTACACTAATTAGTGTCCTTGTTAACACCTTTGAAATAAGTAGCAAGTAATTCTGTGTGCATCATAGTGTGTCAATGATCTTAGATAGACAAGTTAGTCAAGAGTTGACTGTGAAAGATACATTCACTATGACAAAATGTATACACATACTCTGCACGGAGTTTGTAATCCTTCTTCTTCTCCAGAAATCCCAAATGATTCCTGAATCCAGGCTGGAAAGGGAAATGTTAACAGAAGATGAGACATGTATAGTATAATAATATTACATTGACAGTGCTGGGAGTTAATACCAAACGTTACATTTAATTACCAGGTTAGTATGTTTGACTTTGTATTATCTCGTATAAGTGATTTTTATGCTTTTCATCTGTATACAATCCTAGTACATACAGTATGAACTATGAAGACCACAGACAGCATACCAACAGATGGCAGTTTAGCTGCTCAGCTAATATGCTAGTCAACAAAACAGTGATTTGCTCACCTGAGATCTTTCATGGTGGTTTTTCTGTTTGGATTTCAGCGCTTTCCTGAACGAGGACATGTTTGGAAATCGTTCCTAACTAAACCATTTACCAAATAGCGACTATTTAGGTTAGAACAGGGCAGACTGTGGTGAATGAAGTGAAGTGACTGAGTGCTTCCAGGCAGTTCCTTTGCTTAGACACGTGGGTTGTCCACTACGGAAGCTGCGTGGTGGCAGTTCGTTTTCGCAGATTCGATAGAAGAAATTAAAAGAAAAAAGAAAGAAAGAAAGAAAAAACTTTAATACGTAAACTTGCTACAATCACATAGATTGTTCATAGTGTACGGATTAATTATGAACGTTATTTGATTCGTAAAACTTCATACTAGGAACAAATAATCATACTGTGTGACTGTGTTCTGTATTTGTGTACAACTTCATTTCAAACAGTAGGTGGTGCTGTTGTCCACATTATGCAAATCAAATCCCTGCCTTTTCCACAGATGCAGAGCCTAATGGAATTTGTATACTTTGTTACTATACATTAATCTTCTATGACTATACGATGAACCCGAGTGTATAAACAGAGTAAAGATGTGCATTATCTAATCATGCATTTATCAAAACATCACAGTTTGAACAAACACATAGATGTACTTGCAACAGCTAGAGTAATTGTGCAGATTTGTGCTTTCATGGATCAAGAAATTTCAAGAAAGTTCTTAGGGCTGACCACAGCTGAGAGCAAGGTGAGGGCCCAAGGTTCATATCACAGTGATGAGTTCATCAGTAGGTTATGGGCAAAGGTTTTGAAACGCAGAACCATGCATTTACCAGGACAGCCTTGTTAACAGCAATGGGTGCTACATTTGTGTTTCTTGCAAATCAGTTATAGGCTATGCTACTGTCTGCAACAGTGAGAAATTGAGTTGTTATTGTGAGGCAAAAGCTGAATCAGCTATAATTCATTAAAACTTGTTACCTGCAAAGGGCTCACATGCAAAATAAATATGAAATAGATGGGACTATGCACCATCACCTTGTCTAAACCTAACTCTATAACCTAGGGAACATAGCACTGAGGAAATATAGATGACCCCGAATAGATCTGGCATTTAGTCTATATGTTGCAAAAAAGAAAAAAAAAAAAAAAGAAAAAACTAAATGTCTTCACAATGAGCTTTACACAAATGCCACCAAGCAGTTGTACTGTATCAGAGTTGATGTCACTTTTTTCCATTTGGTGGATATCTCATTTTGTGGACACAAATCTTCACAAGTTCCTCTCACTGAAGTGGTTGCATGACAACAGCGTGCTTTTTGCGTGGTTGGGGGGGATGCTGACGGGGTCACCGCGCTCCCTTGGGGAGCGCCGCTCTCTCCCACTTCCTGACACAATATTCCAAAGGAGAGACAAAGACAAAGCCGCAGTGGCACCAGTCCCTTAATCTCACCCAGACTCCAAAACTCTTTGTGGACGTGGAAACCAAGCCAAAAAAATGGAGGAAGAGTGATATTCCACTAAACAGCCATTTTTCCCCACTCGCTATCCCCACCTCCCCAAGCGTCCGCAAAGAATGTGTTTTATATGTGTGAGATTTTTCCCGGCATGCAGAATGTTCTGCGGGAGAGATGAGACCCTGTGAATGGGATCACTGTTTCCACATTATGTCACAAACATGTTTGTCAGCCTGATGATGCCTCAATGACCCCCCGGTCCCAGAGAGGGCTCCGGCCCCGAGGCCCGACTTCAGCCGCTCGCCCGCAAACATGTGTTTAACAGGGCAAACACAGACGGCAGTCAGGATTTACGGGTCGAATGTGTCTGCATTCTGACTTACTAGGGCTCCTTGCTGTTTAATTCATGTGAGTATTCATCATTACAAGTGAAACGCCATGGTGAGCCACAGTGGGGGTAAATACTACTCTGGAAATAGCAGGCTTGTAACAAGCTGATGCAAGACCGGGGGGAAGCACAAGAGGTTGTGGTCTCTTCAAGGGTCAGTGATAAGAGGAATGCCCTCGCGGGGCAGATGGATAGCCTCTTGGTTTTCTAATACGACCCTGTAAAAATAACACTGCTGACATAAGACTGCTGGATTTGGGCTGAGCTCAGGCCTCTGGTATGTTTCCCATCCTGGACAGAGTTTGGCCATCATGTGCGGCGGGGCCAACCCTGTCAGAAATGTCCTGCACAGGATTTCCCTCCGTGTCTTGTCCTGGTTGACTTCTTTGACCAACAAACATTCTCACTTCAGACTCTTGACTTGCATTGATAGAGGTAGAGGAGCTTGTTCACGTGTGAAATCAACAATATAGGCCACGGACCACCAGTTGAGGACTTTAGGCCCACAGACCCCAAAACTAAAGATTTATTTGCTTTTGCTTTTTGTGCTTTTTGTCCACAATATGTATTTGGGAAACAAAACAGGCAAACATGCAGATCATGCAGATCAAAATGATCATTAATCTTCAAGTTGTGTAGACTTGGGCTAATTCAGATGATGAATATTTTAACTCTTGAGAGTGTAAACATGAACATGGTTTTATTTTTACGCTCTCAAGAGTTACATCTGGTTAACCGACTTTTCATCTGGTTAACCAACTTAGCTGGGGACCACCTGGAGCCCTCTCAAGGACCACCGGTGGTCCCCGGACCACTGGTTTAAAACCACTGACATAGGCTGAGACAGAAGTCAGACTGGAACAAATAATAAACCTCCCCACTGTCCCCTACTGTCCCCTCTTGTTCCTCAGGAGCCAACCTTGGAGTGTGCTGTGGGAGCAGCTCAGCTCCTGTGGATGGTATGCTGAACCACAGGCTCCTGTAAAACGTAAATCGTCTACAATTAACTGCCAGTCTGGTGCTTATTTTCCCTGCTGGAGTTGGGGATGGGAGGTGGGGGGGGGGGTGGATATAACAGCATTATCTGAGTTTTATACTGCAGACACACAGCATTGGGATGGAGAGAAGTAGCGGGAGCTCAGACTTGGGCAATATATTTCAAATTTGCATGGTCACAGTTATGCATATTTCCCCTAGAGCAGCTGTTGTCTAAAGCAGTGGTTCTTTTTTTAGCTGAAGACTTTTTAGCTGAAGACCCAAAAAAAATAAAATTGAAGTTTTGCCCTGGACCCAAACTAGGGGAAATTGCAGATGTAAAAGCTCACAACATGTCACTTTGCTTGGCGGTGTGACTTGTGAGTTTTCTCACTGCATAAACAAACATTTGTTGTCTAATTTATTGCATTTCTCAGAAATCATTGAACGTGTTTGTTTGGGTTTTTTCAAAAAATGTTTTGAAATAGCAATAATTAAAAACAAAATGTGGGGAAACAAAAATGAAAGGGACCCATAAAAATGACTGTGACCCACACATGGGTCGCAGCCAACCCACTGTCTGGGCAACACTGGTCTAAAGGGTGATGACATAGTAATGGCAAAAACGACCACTGGAGCAATCATCAGTGATACTTTATTGATGATTACATACTGGCAGGCATTACCACAGTTACACATTACCCATTATGAGTACTTTAAAAAAATGTATAATAGTATAAAGAAAAAAATGTATAATAGAGTAAAACATGTATAATAGAGTAAAATACCAAGACATATCATGATATCACAATGGGAAATGTGATGCATGAACATTTAAATTGAGACATTTGTAGAAATAGCCTCATACGTCTTAAGATATAACAACGTTTAGGCTTTCTTATTGGGTTAGGTCAAGGTGCTCAATTCACCAATGACTGACAGCAGTTGGGTGTAATGAAAAGGACAGTAAACATGATGGTCAGTGTGCTGTCACTTTAAAGTTACTTGTGAGCAGTCTATTGAGTTTATAACATATCATTAAGTATATCTGAGGGCATTATATTTCACACACAGAAGCTTTAGTAGTGGCATAAAATGAGCAAATAGGATAATTGAATGACACTAACTAAATCAACCTCATTTCAAGTTTCTACAATATACAGTAGGCTCTTTGAAAGGCTACATGGATACAACTAACAAGGGGTGAGATTAAGAGCAGATGCTATGCCAACCATCTTTGCACTGGCGTCAGCCTGGCCACATGAAGTCTAAGATCAGCATGAAGCCACACTGTTATTGAACCCAGTCTGTATTCATAATATAATAAATAACTTGTTTTTAATGTCCCACACTATATATTCACTGCCCTGCCACAGATGGAGAGGCTAGGAGTTAGAGCCTATGTTGCTGGTCACTGTTGTCCTGAATATATCAGTTTTGTGTTGTTTTTTCGCTTCTCGGAAATCCAAAGATGCGGGGTTAAACACAGTTTACACAAAGATATAACATGTCATAATTATATTCACTTACCCAAATACCTGAAACCCATTTGAGTCTGTCTGCATCACTGGGCATACAATGCATTCTTTCCACAAAAGAAATTGCTTTTAATTTTTTTTTGGTTGGTTGGTCAGAGACCAATCAAAGGGATAAGAACAAACTGTAGACATTGCTCGCCAAAATAAACCTCAAAATCATTCCTTTTAATAACATATCATCTGAAATTTAAGTCTGTATGATCCACCATTCCTGTAAAACAATTTACCTGATGGCTATGAACAATGATGACACAACTCTACTCTCAGTTTATAGCTTAATTCATAAACTTTTGAAGTGTTCTGGTCATTATTTTTTTGTTTTTTTTTCACTTGAATAAAACTTGTGTTACCTTCCCATTACTTATTATCCTTTCCTTGACAATGGCCCATTTGTATGGGCTGAATGGGTTTTTCGTGATCTTACGGATGAATCCTTGGTATCTTCATCCTAGATTTCATCCAAACTCACATAATACAAAAATTGGTCTGTTGTTTGTGAGCATTCTATTTGATCTGAAGTTCAAGGCCATAGTGCACTTTATAGCTAACTTTTTAGGATTCTATTTGATCTGAATTTCAAGGCCATGATGCACATTATAGCTAAGCTAATTTGACTCAGGAGTTTTCAAAATGCCACATCGTATTAGTGTACTAAATTTCATTTGGCACAGCAGGCATGACAGTCATCTGGTTAGTTGCAAAAGCTTATGTTTGCCCTCCTAGTAACTACCTACCGTGTACAAAATGTACACGGTAAGGTAGTGCTGTGCAATATAATTGTAAATGATCAAAACTCAAAAGTGATCAAAAGCGGTCACATTGGCATAACAACACCTTGCTGGTATCGAATCAGTCTCAAAATATTCCTGATTATTGATGGCGCAATAATTATGTGACTGTTAACGGGCAGGTGGGCGTATCTGCTTTCACCAGCAAAACAAAAAATCAAGTTCAATATAAAGATAATATTACACACAGACACTGTACTATATATTATGTATCAGCCAATATGTCTATGACCCTGCAAATAATCAGAGATTGTTCATAATTTCAATATGGTGCATCTCAACAAAATTTCGTCGCCATACGCTTTTGTGCAAGACTAGTAAGACATGTTGACGATGATGGAATAACTATATATCCGTATAACCAATTCCCACTGTCCAGTGTGCAACTCTTACCAGCACCAGTCTATTGTTTATTGTTTATTACAGATCCCCATTATTCCTCACAGTGAAGACTACTCTTCCTGGGGTCCAAAAACTCAGACATAATACAAAATGTGAAATGGAGATTTTGCCATTACATACAGTAGTTAAGTCAAAACAAACCTAAACAAATGTGTAAGATTTCAGTCGTCATACCTAAGGGAAGGAAGCTTCTGCATGGTGACTCAGCCTGCATCTGTTCACGGCTCAGGCACACCTCACAGGGCACAAGGCAGCTAAGTTCTGATGGCACACCTGCCTTCTTTCTTGCTTATCTTTTTCATTTTTTTCTCAATGTTGACACTGCATTGTCCGTCATGTGACAATGTAAAATATCTGAAATAGTCTTGGGATTCTTTAAAACTCCCCTGCATCTTAAAAAATGACACTAAAGCAAAAGCGGTATCCAGTGAATGAAAGACATTTGACATTCAAAACAAACCGCTCCATGAGTAGTATACAAATACGACTTAAAACCATGTTTGCTAAACTGACTCTCGTCAACGGTAATGACTTTCAAAAGTGTCATGCCAAAATGTATTGACAGCAGGATTTAAAAAAAAAGTTAGATTTATTACACTGCAGCATGAACATTCCCACTGAATGACTCTTCTGTTGGTTTCTCCTTGGTGCAAGAAATACGTCACTGCTAAAGTTCTGTGTACATCTCAGTATTGCAAAAATGCTAACACATAACTTAGCCTAACTCAATTTAGCTTCTCACCTTTTGTTTTTCAAAGCTGAGAATGAACAGACTCAGCGCGTGTCACACATGGCCCCTCAACCTATTTGGGAAGAAGGGGACCAGTGAGGGACTCATCTGACTATCTCTCACATGATGAATAGACAGGCTTCTCTCCTCTAATTTGTTGTGTGCTGTCTTACAGGCCTACGCCTCAGTGTAAAATTAGAATTCATAATTAAGAGGCGGTGTGGCGAACAGGAGGGGTCAAATAAGTATCAGCAATCACACTGTCACAATTGTCACATGATAGTCATGACTCACATGCCTGTAGTTGTGTAGAAAATTATGTAACTGTAGGCCGCATTTACTATGAAAACCTTAATTTCCTTAACTCAAGGCATCTTACTGGTATAATTATTACTTGTAGTGCTTTCAGTACGCTGTCGGTCGGGTCACGGGTGGACTGCTTTTCAAAAACTTCGATTGGCCAGTTTAGTTGATGATGTAATGGTGACTGCCTTGCCTTAAATTAATGAGCCAAGTGCTCCTTCCATCTTGATCACTAATAAATTGGTTTGCACTTTTGTAGTGCCATTATACCGTAAGTGTTTTACAATGTGTTACGTATAGTAACCGTCATGAAAGCCACCAACTTATATTGAGAACTATTGCTGTCTTAATTGCTCGAGGGCACTTGCACACAATGCCAGGGATCAAACCAGCTGCTATAGTGTCCACGGATGCTTTGCTGCATGAGTAGATAGAGATCTGTTTTTATAATAGCTGTATGACATACAGTTGAAAAGACCATGAAGAGAATTGTGGAAAATGTTGACTTTCGCGCTCGACATTGGAGGCCTGTATCCTTAGAGACTTGCTGGGGTGATATAGGCTACTAGAACAATGCTATCTGTGATTTGGGCTGGTGCTTGTGTCAACATCAGCACTGTTTCACATGCCCAGGACAAATCTAGCTGTTTATCATGTACTGACTCATGGGAGCAGGTGTATGATTACTTTATACAGCCTAATAAAAAACAAAAGCTGTTCATACTCATGTGTGAAGTCACAACCTCAACCTCAGCTGAATCATATGTAATAAATGAATGATATATAGGCCTACCAGGACCGGGGGAGCAGACATAAGGTCTAGAATGTATTGCCATTTACCGTTTACACGTTTTTTTCTTGGAAAAGCTAAATGCGGTGCTCAATGTATAGGCCCAACACATTGTGCAAATAGCCTAGGCCTATGCCTGGTATATTCATCAGTAGCCTGCAACAGATTTGATTTCTGACCATTTCCCAGGCTCTAGCCTGGGTCTATTATTCAGCGTGCCTATCATTAATTTACTGCTTAGGCCAGTGGTTCCCATAGTGGGGTCCAGGGACCA
This sequence comes from Benthosema pterotum, assembly GCA_039105355.1. Lineage (NCBI taxonomy): Eukaryota > Metazoa > Chordata > Actinopteri > Myctophiformes > Myctophidae > Benthosema > Benthosema pterotum. The sequence goes on from CM076967.1 coordinate 23,638,575, forward strand.
CTAGGGCTCCTTGAGGGAGTTCGAGGGGGTCCTCAGCTAAATGATAGTTCAGAACCAAAAAGAACCTCTGAGAGTAACTGAGGGTAACGGATGAGTACATTAACATTGACTTAACAATATAAATTGGGGTCCCAGAGATATAAATGGCATTAAATGGTGGTTCATAGCACAATACATATCAAACTTGGGGTCCTTGACATTAATTGATAATCACTACTAGAGCTGTAAAAACCTATTATGGAGCTCGCTGGCATATCTATTCAAATGGGGGTCCGCAGGCTAATTAGTGTCATTTTGGGTTTGGGAACCACAGTCAATGTCAGCCTTGTTATGTAGGCTAACATTTCTGTCAATTATTACTTATTCATTAAAGGGGAATTCACCCATTTTCAAAAAATCCCTGAGAGGATATAAATGTGAACCAAATGGACCCTAGTTGTCCATTTGGTTCCATTTGTACCCTCTCAGGAAAAAGGGGTTCTGAAAGAAAAAACATTAACATGGTGAAATACATCTAGATGATGTCATTAGATGTATTTCACCATGTTAATGAATTGGGGGAACTTTTTTATGATGTCCACACAACATCTCTAAGGTAAATTAATGACATTAAAATGTTGAAAATGGGTGGAGTTCCCCTTTAATGTATTAAGCCATGCAATAAGCGGGCTAACACCATCCGACGAACCGGTGAGTTGTTTCGTGGCGCAGCCGTGGTCAGTTAGGAAAGAACTCACAGGTGTCATCCTTTACTTATCAAAGCGAATGCCTTCTAATTAAAATATTGATAACAGAAATTCTAAAGGGATTCGTGAAACGAGAATGTAATCTAAAGAATGAGAATCAGAAAAGGCAGAAGGTGGAGGGGGCGTCTCACTTGTTTAAAAGGCCCAACTGGGAGCTCAGTCTCTGCTCAGTGCTCTCTATTCCTGTTTGAAGTCGAGGGAGGGAGGAATTCTCTCCTCAATATCGGGGCGGGATCTTGTGACTCACTAGTAACTTCCTCAGTAGTAGGACAAAAGTAGCCGGTAGGCTGTAAGTAACAGTCTTCGCCCCAGAGGTTTGACTACTGTAATAAGTGAAAGAAAGAAAGAAACAAACAGTTTTTATATTTGTTGCGTCCTGCTGCCAGCCAGTCCGGACGCAGAGAGTCCGCATCGTTTGAATGTCTGCTGACACAGAGACGGAGGTGGTTGCAAAGGTGCCCTCAACTGCTGACATAACTTCGGGTAAGCGTCACATCTTTCAACTTTTGGTCCTCCGGCTTTTCCCCAACATCATTCTTTATACGTTCTCCCGCTGCATTCCACCAAAACGTTGCGCTCTTCTCTTGTCACATCGTATATGGAGACATTGCGTTGTCTTTAAAGGGCCGTTCCACCGATTTTCATCGTTTTACCAGGCTACAGTATGGCTTTAGTATACACCTTAGAGTTGTGTGGAAATAATAAAAAGGTACTGTGACAGTCAAATGTTGAAAATGAGTGCAATGCCCTTTGAGCAGTACAACAATTTCAACTGTCAATGGAGGAAGTTGTGATTTATAGTAAATGGTGAAAATGAAACCACATTGGGGCAATGAATGAATGGATGGATGGATAGATGGATGGATGGATGGATGGATGGATGGATGGATGGATGGATGGGTGGATGACAGCTGTCCTGTACTGATCAGCAGTCCTGTACAGACAGCAGTACAGTACTGTATATGACCAGTTGACAGGTACATTCTAAGGAGTACAGTCTGGTTGTCAACTAGGGATGGATAGGCTATTGGACAAGACATTGTCCAATAGAGCAACCCCATGAATTCTAGAAGTTCTTAGCCTATAGGCCTAATAATCCCTTGTCACACATATTAATCCACATAAAATTTGGTTAAGAACTTTGACTAAATGTGTGTGTGTGTGTGTGTGTGTGTGTGTGTGTGTGTGTGTGTGTGTGTGTGTGTGTGTGTGTGAGTGTGTGCGCACGCGTGCGCGGGAGAGAGAGTGACTGGTAAATATTTCACACCCTGCCTAGTGGAACACATACATTGCCCAGGGAGAAATCAGAAAGCAGAACCAGGAGAAAGTATTGTCACTTCCTGTGACAATGAGGGGTCTGGTCTGCCTCTGGACCTTTTTATGTCTTCCTTGCTGCTTTCATTTCTTGTGCCTTTCAACTTCACTACCTTCTCAAGACAGACAGACAGACAGACAGACAGACAGAGAGGAGACAGACACACACATGCACACACCTATGTCCACCTATTCAGTGGTACCCCATGGCACGAGAGAGAGAGAGAGAGAGAGAGAGAGAGAGAGAGAGAGAGAGAGAGAGAGAGAGAGAGAGAGAGAGAGAGAGAGAGAGATGGAACAGCTCCAGAGATTTCTGACCCAGTGAATCTTGTTCAGTCAGGACCAACTCACTATATGTATAGGCTGGCCAGAGTATTGATATTATATTGATCATGGCATAACAGGTCTCGTATCGTATGTCTGATTTTGGTTACTGTGCAAAGCATTCTTTCTGTGGAGGCTGCTTTAATGTTTTTTGTAACTTACAGGGCTTAAAAGCTCTCAGTTCTGGGGACCGATTTCAGTTCTGAGGATTTCATAGGGGTCATTTAATGCAGGGCTTTTCAACAGGTTATCTGCGGACCACCAGTGGTCCTTGAGAGTGTTCCAGGTGGTCCCCAGCTAAGTTGGTTAACCAGATGAAAAGTTGGTTAACCAGATGTAACTCTTGAGAGCGTAAAAATGAAACAAAATTGACCCTTGCGGGTCCATTTGGTTCCATGTTTACACTCTCAAGAGTTAAAATATTCATCATCTGAATTAGCCTATTCTCTGTACAACTAGAGAAAGTAGAGGAAATGGTAATTTTGATCTGTATGATCGGTATGTCCGAAATCCAGCCTGGTATTGTGGGCAAAAGCAAATGAAATCTTTAGTTTTGGGGTCTGTGGGGCTAAAATGTCATCAAATGTTGGTCCGTGGCTCAAATTCTGAATAAATAGTGGGCCCTGGTATCAAAAAGGTTGAAAACCTGTGATTTAATGAGATGAGTTCAGATTCAGTCTTGAGATTGTTTTGAGCTATAGGCCCTAAAGGTGCTTGAACAGAATCGTCAATTAGATATCATTGTCACAGTATCTATGTACAAAGGCATATTTGGCTTATAAAAAAATCATCAGATTTGATTTTGTCCCAGAAAATGCCTGCTGAGAGGTATGTGGATGCGTCTTAGGGAGTCTTAAGTCCTTCAGGCTACAGCAGCTCTTCTCCTTGAGAACAGCAGGAAGTGGGATGTGGCAGTGAGTGTACGTCTGGGATGGGTGTGTCTTTGTGTTGCGGCTTTAGAGTTTGTTTAGTGTATACATAAACGCAGTACAGACTAGTAGTAGTAGTAGTTCTAAAGGTTGTAGTGGTACTGTGAGGAGCAGCAGTATCGCTATCATCTCATTCGTGCTGTTTCGCTTGCTGTGGTGCCGTATAGCTGGGGTAACCTTTAATCTGTGGAAAGTACAGTATACGTGCTGTTGCAATTGTCTGTGAAGAGGATTTCACAGGCTAAATATTATGATACAAAGATGCCCACATTGACCTATAACTACTGTTCCTGCCAACCACCACAGGGTTCTGTTATGATTCTTTATACATTTCATGCCTGGATGGACTGGGCATTTGGCACTTAAATGCTTACAATTTAATCGCAACTTGTTTTTAAAAAAAGCTATTTTTTTTACTGGAAATCCTTTTTCATACCTCTGTTACATGTTACACCTGAGACAAGAGGAATGAGCAGCCCCTTCTATTCTGTAGTAATTCAATTGCCGGTTACACATTTGATATTACAGGTTCAGAAAAACAAACCTGGCTTGATTCTTTTAGATTGAATTACAACTAAACTTTGTAACCCCAGAACATGTCAATTAACTGAAATATCTCTGCAATTTGGAACAATCACGTTACACCCATAGATGAAATACTGCAGGAAACTGTTTTTGCTGAAGACCTAAGCTGTTTGCATGTTCTCAACTACTGAACAAAATGCATAGCTCTCTTTGCCCCCCCACTCCTTCTACTGACAACTGAACCGAACGTCCACTTTAACAAGAATTTGAGGCCTGGGGGCACCCTGCTGTCCTTCCTTACACAACTGGTGTTATATTTTTAACCCAAACTGCTCACAATAACAGGCAAAAAACCAGGCCCAGCCATGACCAAAAATACAGTCATTCTGTCATACTTAGCGGCTGGGAACCTTGCCTTGAAGGAGGCGTATTATTGGCCATGCAATATTTTGTTTGCTTTTCTTTTTTCTCTTCCCTCTCGTTTTGTCATTCACGTCTGTGTCTGAGTGACACAGTTCCAGCCAGCCTAGACCACGGTCACATTCTTTGGAGGTTTTTTGGAGGCCAGCTTTTTTTTTCAAGTGGTGCGACCACTTCATTAAGGAGCTTTGTGTGTCGGCCCATATGTACGTCCCTGGGTTCCTGGGTCTGTCTCTCTGAGTTAATGGCATTCATGGTAACTCTGTCATTTCCCAACGGTTTCGGACACGGGATGGCTCGCCAGATTGGCCGGCACCCTGGCTGCATTCTTGTCGGTCTGGATGTTTCTGGGGATCCCCCGGGACTCCCACATGGAGTTGCACTACTTGCTTCTCAGGTGCGCTTTTCTTTAATGGTGGGGTTGCAGGTGGTTGGCATCTTCTGAACCCTGGTCATCAATAATGACGGCAAAACACTGGTCAAGTGTTTGCAGGTGGTTGGAGCAGGATTAAAGCGGATCGCTTTTCCGGACCTTTCATTGCCTTTCATACCACACGAAAGCTGTTTGCTACTGTGTATTGTCTCATGTAATAACACACAACTTTATGCATGTGACAATATATACAGCACATGTACTGTACGTATAGCCGTATTTCCCAGAGTTAGCTGCTGTATCTATGCTTTTTCAAGTTATTCAAGTTATGCGACATCTTCCAACCTCAGTTCTGCCAGGCAGCCTGTTCCTCCAATAGGCCGCAGGGGGCACGTGGCTGGCAGCAAGAGAGTATGTCTGAGTATCTCTGAATGGAGGGAAGTGACCTCAGGTTTCCTGCATGGGGATGGCCAGGTGCTGTGGTGTTATTGTGAGGGGTGCAATGCTTCCTCCATGGACGCTTTGTTGGTAAATGGCTGAAACCTGATCCTTTGAGACAGGGCCCCCTTGGGAGCTAATACCCCCCCCCCCCCCCCCCCCCCACACACACACACACAGGGTATGCTCTTCACAACCTCCTGAATCTCTCTCTCTCTCTTTCTCTCTCTCTCTCTCTCTCTCTCTCTCTCTCTCTCTCTACCCTGGTATTCATTCATTCATTCATGTGAAATTGTATGTATACTAAGTGAACCTAAACTTTATATCAGCCACTAAGGGGATTAAAGGGTAACTTACACTATGCTAATAGAGTAATTACATGGTTCCAGGTATACAATTAGAGGTTTATACCCAGCACTTACCTGCAATTCTCAAAGGAAATGTCTTCAAAGGAAATGCCTTCAAAGGAAATGTAAAAAAAGGGGAAAAAAAGTAAGTGAGTATGTGTGGAAAACTAAGCTGCAAAACTCTCTAGTTTCATGCAATGCAATTATATGTTTTATGAAGAGTGAGGTTATGTGTTGCCTCGTTTGGCCTGTCACCTGTCCTCGTGTTCCCATGGTTTCGTTTCTTTGGCTCTACTTGATTCTTTTTTCTGTCTCTGTCTGTTGCATACTGAAGTTTCCACCCTTATTACCACATTCAAATAAGGTATGTCTCATCTACACCAGCTATGTGCGTAGGTATATCACAATGAAACAGATGTTGTTTGGGTGTGCGAATCTTGCCGAGTCACCAACTCGTCATCACTCGAGGTCATGTTCGGTTACATCTCCTGAGGAAGTGCGCATGAGTCACACAATCACACATTCACCGTTGTCTGAAAGCCTAAGGGCTGATTTGCATTTCCATGCACTCTCACTGATATACAATATATACTGTATATAACAATTTTGAAATGCACAAAACAAGGCAATGCGTCCAATCATTTCCAGTTGAACATCAGTGTTTGTCAGCGAATGGCAAAACAGTCGTACAACAAACAATGTATACCGTACATCACATATAACAGGATACATTTTCACTCCACCAACAGTAGGCCCATAGCAGACATAGAGATCATAGGGCGTGATGACGGAAGGTGTGTGGGGGCTATGAACGCAAGTGACTAACATGGGATGCCAAATAAACCAGTCTGCACAGAAATTCTTCGTCGCAGCGGTCGACGCCAATGGCTCCCTCCATAATACTCTGCCCAAACGTGCACAGTCTGTAAGACTTGCTCAATGCTTGAATTTCATCAATGCATTGGTATGCATCTGTTTTTTTCTAATGTCAAATTAACAGTACATTTCTACATGGTGAATTAAATGGAAGCCCATAAATAAAATGTGACAGCTGGGCATAGTTTGTCAGAGAACAGGCCTCCAAAACCAACTCAGCAAGTCCCATCAAGTAGAGTGCAGAAAAGGGAGTATAAGCGGGGAGAGGTGGGGGCAGCAGGAATTGTAAGTCTGCAGACAAATTGCAGTGGTTTTTATACAACTGGTAATGTGATGTGTATTATGAATTCATACATAAAGTAATGGTTACGTTGGGCTGCGGCTAATGGCTAAATCATAGGATAACCATGGTTAACAGAGGCACTTGAGGAGAAGAATGTGGGGGGTAAGGGAGAATTTCTCCAGTACACGTGGTGGTGTGTGTAATTTCACCCAGTTATAGTAACACACTGTAGAAGTGTAGATGGTGGAGAGAAAGCTCTTAAAGTAGCCCTGGGAACCAATTATTTCCAAGCCATGTGGCCCATAGGTCAGTAGCCTATTTCCTGTTTCCTTAGCATGACGGAGGCTGCTGGATGTAAGTCCTGTAGACAGCACAAACCATGGACATGACACTATTTTGTTGCAACAGGGATTACCCCCGATCTACCCCCTGGGCATTGGTTGCAATTTTGTCTTCTGGATGCCTATTCGTTGTTGTCACCCAGAGCCATCTATAGTAGAAGAGCTGCGATATTGAGGGGAGACAGAAAACAGCCTGGTGGCTCATGTACTCTCGCGCTGCAAGCCCATAGACTCCAAAGCATTGGTTGTCCCTATTCTCAATAGAGGTTGTCCCTATTTTGGTTGTCCCTATTCTCAATAGAGGTCTATGTAGAAGAGCTGCCCCATATGAGAAGCAAACCTCTTGTTGCTTTATCTCAACTTCAGCAACGGGATATCCTTGTTTTCTCTACAATACGACCGGCGATAAAATGTTCTGAGAAAGCTCTCACTTGCTTTTTCACAACAGCCATCTGTCGGCATTGGAATGGACTGACTGTTGTGTGTGTGGGGGAGTAACTAACAGCCTGCTCGTCATCCTGGCCTTATTTGGATGTCCTTTTGCTTACCAGGCAGGCGCACACACACACACACACACACACACACACACACACACACACACACACACACACACACACACACACACACACACACACACACACACACACACACACACACACCCTGGCTTAATTGGACAATATTTTTTGAGGCCATGTGGCATGCAGTCGATTAAGCACACTGTGATACACAGCAGGCCTCAAACGAGGCAAAGAGGCCCAAGGCTCAGGCTGGCACCTTTCAAAACAACCACAGAAGAGACAGAGGAGTGGGCCTGTCAGTGAAGCATTATCTACTCCACTGCAGCATAGTAGCAGGACTCCTTCATCATAACAGTTTTGTCTTGAGAGGCAATATGGCCTTTGTGCAATTTGTGTTATTCGGCGTTCGGCGTCTCTGACGGCAGGCAAGTACTGGTGGTTGTGTCTTTATATGGCAGTGGTTTTCAACCTTTTTGATACCAGGGCCCACTATTTATTCAGAATTTGAGCCACGGACCACCGTTTGAACGACATTTTCACCCCAGGGGCCCCAAAACTAAAGATTTATTTTGCTTTTGTCGACAATTCCAGGCTGAATTTCGGAAACCAAACAGTCAAACATACAGATCAAAATGGCCATTAATTTTCTGCATTCTCTATAGTTGTGTAGACTTGGGCTAATTCACATGATGGATGTTTTAACTCTTGAGAGTGTAAAAATGAAACCCGCAGGGGTCCATTTGGTTTAATTTTTTTACGCTCTCAAAGAGTTACATCTGGTTAACCAACTTTCCATAATTTAGCTGGGGGGACCACCTGGAAATCTCTCAAGGACCACTGGTGGTCCCGGCCCGGACCACTGGCTGAAAACCACTGTTAGATGGCATGTCACCATTCTTCCTTGCCCCATGCTGGCTTCCTCCCACTGCTCGCTGCCAGGACTATACTTCGTTACTGCTGATTAACTTCCTTAATAGTTAATGAGGTGGGCGCTCAACATCTGCAAGGCATAAAGCTAAATGGCTGTGTAACACCATGGCAGACAAAGCGTAATCAGAGGAATGCGGTGCGGTGGTAGGGGTGGCATGTGGGTGGGTGTGTGCAATATGTGTCCGTGCAAGTACTGCGCACACGACGTGCGTCAAAAGGCATCTCCTGTGTTGCAACGAATTGACTTACCCTGGATGACCCCGAGGGACTTGTTGGAATTTGTTAAAAGCTGTTGCTGCAGTTGTAGATATGATGTGTATTCTCTTTTCCCCCTCTCTCTCTGTGAAATACATAGGTGTTTACTGGGAGCACAGCTGTGAGAGTGCGTTCGCCCCCTCTTAAAGTAAACAGCAGCAAATCCCTGCTCTGCATGGTAAAACTGTTCAGCCCATCAAGAATGTGACTCCTTATCAGGGGTCGCAGCAGGGGCGGATGTAGGCATGGGGGGGGTAATGCCCCCCTAAATGCCCTGACTGCCCCACCAAACACGATGGCATGCAAAACAACATCAAATTTAACGTTGCCTATGTTTCTGTTGGGGACTGAGTCATTCTGATTGGTCTATTAAAAAATAGCAGATGTACACACTTGTGATGCAATATGTTGTGAGCTTGTAGTCTGTTGGTCTTTCCTAGTTGTGAAAATGAAGTCTAATCAGCATTTATAATAGACTTTCCACATTTCGATAAACTATCAATCAAAAACAAAGTGGTACGACTCCAAAATTCTGAACCGCATTGGAACCCACAAATCTGGCATCAGTCGGGCTCTAATGGAGACAGGCTGACACAGGCCAGGCTCGCCACTTGCGTTGAGGTGTGAGCTAGTGTCAGTCACTGGACCATAAATCCATGTGTATATGACAATTGCCCCTCTCTAATGTACACAGAGAGGAGTGCATTTGGCAGTGACTGGACACAGGTTGGCACTGAGACGTAAGGAGGTCAAAAGGGAAGGTCAGTAGTATTCAGTAGAAGCAGAGACGATGAAAAGAGGGTTTTTTGTTCTATTTTCGGGGACCGAACAGCTCTCCTTGCCCTCCTAATGCCCTCCCTGTGTTGTCTCACCTTCACGGGACGCTACCTTGCCGCCCCCTCGTAGGGTGCTTTGGTTTTGGAGGAGCCATAAATGGGAGAAAGTGTCCTTGGCGTGGCTATAAAAGGACGGCAGCTCGTCGACGCGGAGGACGACAGTGATTTACGACAGGGACGAGTAATGGAGAGCCAAAGGAGGGATTTCTTGGCTATTCCTTCAGTAGGAGAGAAGAGGGAGTGCGAGGAGACAGGATGGAGAGGGGCGTCACCCAAAACGCACCATTAATGCCTGTAGGAACATCTGTCAGCGACTTGTCACAGGCCGGCTTAATCGGAGACAAATGCAAGCCCCTGCCGAGTGCTCGTGCTCACCATACAATATTTGCATGGTGGCCTGACCTCATGCTTTGGGCCGGGGGGTTGTGGGGAGGGGGTAGCAGGGCCGGATTTAGCCAGCACTACTAGGGTGGGCTGGAAGAATGGCAGGATGGGCAACTCCAAAGTTTTTCATATGAAGCAGTGGTTTTCAATCTTTTTCATACCAGGACCCACTATTTATTCAGCATTTGAGCCACGGACCACCATTTGAGGATATTTTAGCACCACACAGACCCCAAAACTAAAGATTTAATTTGCTCTTGTCCACAATATTAGGCTGGATTTGGGAAACAAAACAGTCAAACATACAGATGAAAATGGCCATTAATCGTCTACATTCTCTATAGTTGAGAATGAATACTTGATGAATATTACACTCTTGAGAGTGTAAAAATGTTTCACGCTCTCAAAGAGTTACATCTGGTGAATCAACTTTCCACCATTTACCTCTCAAGGACAACTAGTGGTCCCTGGAACACTGTTTGAAAACCACTGATATTAACCTTTCATTGGGTGGGCAGGATGCACGTTCGGGTGGGCCCTGCCCACCCCTGCTCCCCTCCTCTAGATCCGGCCCTGGGGGGTAGGGATGATACTGGCTTGATGTATAAATGTATATGTTCTTGCAGTACCACCAACAATGTGTATCATTCTGCAAATAAATCAGACTGTTTTAAAACAACACTTCAAACATCATGGCTTCTCAGGATAAACCAATCACGCCATCAGCGGTCTTAAAGCCTTGTATGGAACCAACCACATGGCTGGAAAGTATGTAATGCATGATGTTGTTTTATAGGTGAAGTGCTCTTTGTAAACATTGTTAATTTTTATCCCTTTTCGCTCCTAACATCATTCTTCCTGCTCAGCATGAGCTCTAATATACCTAACCCCGGCCCAGTGATTATGTTGTTCATTGGCCCCTAACAACAAATAAACAAAATATGCGTTTTAAGTCGGAGAAAAAATGGCCGACGTGTGAATTTGACCGAAACCGCTGTGTGCTTTGACTGAAACTTGTAAATGTTTGTACTGGTCTGGAGAAATTCCATACACTTTTTCTTCTTTAGCCACAACAAATGTAGAGCACTTTAGAAAAGGAGAATGCTGTCATTCTGTCGGCATTCAACATTACACTATCATTCACCTTATGTCACTGAAGTTCCTTAGACTCTGTGTGGTGAGATCATTATTTGACAGAATGTTCACAAGCCACAGATCGCATTGAGCTCAGGATGTTTGTAGTAATTGGACATAACTCAATCCAGAGGGAGATCAGAGCATCTACCATGAACACACTTACCAGATGGCTCACAGACCAGATAGTTGATTGTTGATTGTTGTTGTTGCTGCTTCTTCTGTTGTCCGGTTATTTTTGCGGTGTTTAAAAGTTCCTTCTGATTCCGAAAGCAATAACATACACTCACTAATGGCCTTCACAATTGTGACATTTCACTTGTCATGAGTGGTCACTCAAATGAATCAATTACAGTGTAATTGCGTTTTGATTTCTGTGTGGCTTTTCGTACGATAGTAGTATGAATGATGATAGTATGATAGTAGTATGAACAATAACAACTGTGCTTTTAAATCGGTGGCATTTGAATGAATGAAAACTTTATTGCAGACACTCTGGTCCATATACAGATATACATACAGACATACAAGTACATACAAACACAAGAGAGGACAAGACCTACAATAAAAACATGTAAAAAGACAGAAATAGCCTGAGTAACAGACTATTTTCAATATAAAAATAGTTAAATCGGTGGCATTTGAAAAATGTGTAATACCTGAAATGGTCAGTCAAAACTCTTCAGTAGCATTTTTACAATTGCTAAAGCTAATACTTAAAGGGGAATTCCACCCATTTTCAGCATTTTTTTCTGAGAGCGTACAAATGCAACCAAATGAACCCTAACGGGTTCATTTGGTTCCATTTGTACGCTCTCAGAAAAAAGAAGCGTCTAAACAAATCCATTAACATGGTGAAAATACATCTCGATGATGTCATCAAGATGTTTCACCATGTTAGTGGTTTTCTTCAGACCTCCATTTCTTGGGAACACAGAATGGGGGAACCTTTTTATCATGTCCACCCAACACCTCTAGGGTATACTAATGACATATTAGAATGTTGAAAATGGGTGGAATTCCCCTTTAATAAAATCTCATTCAAATAGCATTTTTAAATGCAGACAGATGGTACAGTATATGCCCTGGGGGTGGTGTGAAACACGTGACACCTCCATGTATATGGAACCACAACAACCCTGACCCTGCCATGGAGCCAAACAGCTGATCCAACCAAGCCAAGGTTTTTGGGGGAACCTTGGTTGGAGAGTTTAAATTAAATCATTAAAGACAACTCTAGACGTTTTGTTTAATTCCTCCCTCTCTAGTCGTTAGTGCAAATGTGAGTCAGGGATGAAATAATTGCTGTGGCTGTGGTTTAGTGGCGCGGTTCTTCTGATGCTTGGCTTTAAAACGTCCCGCCGAGTGACATCACCAATGTACAAGCTGAACTGCTGAGCTTGACTTCCTTCTGTTTACTGTTGTAGTTCTCAAACCGATTTTTTTGTTGTTGTGTGTGTCACAGACCCCCCAATGAATATGTATATTTCAGAAACTATATATTGTATACTAGCTTTTAAGTGGTTAAGCTGATTTTGGTGCTGCTAGCACTTTTAGACAGTGGTTTTCAACCAGTGGTTCAGGGGCTACCAGGGGTCCTTGAGAGGGTTCCAGGTGGTCCCCAGGTAAATGATGGGAAGTTGGTTATCCAGATGTAACTCTTGAGCGTAAACATGAAACCAAATAGACCCGCAAGGGTCCATTTGGTTTCATGTTTATGGTCTCATCTAAATTAGCCCAAGACTACACAACTAGAGAATGTAGACTGAGTCAGTAGAAGATTAATGGTCATTTTGATCAGTATGTTTGCTTGTTTTGTTTCCCAAATCCAGCCTGGAATTGTGGGCAAATGTCTTTTGTTTTGCAGTCTGTGGGGTTAAAATGTCATCAAATGGTGGCCCTTGGCTCAAATGCTGAATAAATAGTGGGCCCTGGTATCAAAAAGGGAGTCCCTCCCCTACCCTACTTTGAAAGCCCCTGCTTTACTGTATACATGTACGGTCTAGTACTGACAGTTCTGAGAAAACAGACAAACACGGTAAGGAAGAAGGAATCTGTCGGCCACTCTAAGCATGACAGACCTATTTGTTTTTCCTTTAAAGCACGGACAAAGTATTCTGGGTGTTGTATTGTTCATTCACCTGTATTCACCGTATAGGGTGTCTCTTTTGTATGTACTTCACACTATATAGAGATATATATTTTATTTTATATATTTTATTGCAGAAAATGTGTAGTATTTCAGTATTTTTACATAATTTGAGGCAATAACCCATGGTGCAACCATTATGTTACAGTACCATCACATGTGGGTTAGGGTGGTGGAGTTGCTTCTTAGACAGCTAAATCAGCTACAGTAAATCCAAACGGATACGTTCAGGTCTGAACCTCTGAGGGCTGCATGCAAGTGGAACCAAATGGGACGGTAATTTGGTTGCATTCGTTCACTGTGGGGAGTTATGGGGGGTCTGGCCTAATGTGCATGCATACTGAACTGGGGGGTCCTCCTTGAAATGACAACGTTTGAGAACCACTGATCTATGCGCTATTAAAGGAATAGGTTTCCATATTACACGCCCCTCCCGTAGCTCCCTTTCTTTACAGTCCTCAGCTCAAAAACAGCATACTGTACACATTTGCTCTATTCTTCTCAAAGAGTCTGGCAAACATCACTAAGTTGTTTGTTCTTTTACTCCTTTTTTGGGGGTACAATTCTCTCTCTTCTTTTTTTGTAACGTTTCACCATACGTTAACAATTGGCTGGGTGCTTTAAGGGACCTAGGCATCCAGCTTAAAACAGAACCACATCCAATGCTGGCAGTGGAAATTAGATCAATGGGGTAGAATGGGGGCCAGACGGTGAGCGAAGCACAGCATAGGGCCAGTGACACTAGAACCATGACTTCACCCTGGAAGTATTCAGCACACACAACCCCCCTATCCACCCCCTATCCACCCTCCACCCCCTATCCACCCACCACCCACCCGCTTCCCTCATCCCCTTCGCCCGCTTTCCCAACGCTGGTAAAATAGAAGCGGTTTAGGGTTTGATCCTAGCTGGGGGGAAAAATGTAGTGATTGGGGCCTGTCAAGATTACAACATTCAATTTGGTGATTCGTTGTCATGGTTAGAAATGATTGCGTTTTAATTGTTGTGCCGGCAAACAATTCGGTTTGCCTTTTTTAGGTTTTGTAATAAAGGATTGCACCACTGGCCAGATATGACAAATAATTTAAAGCAGTGGTTTTCAACCTTTTTCATACCAGGGCCCACTATTTACTCAGAATTTGAGCTACGGACCACCATTATGGTGACGTTTTAGCCGCACAGACCCCAAAACTAAAGATTTCTTTTGCTTCTGTCCACAATTCCAGGCTGGATTTCGGGGAAAACAAAACAGTCAAACATACAGATCAAAATGACCATTAATCTTCTACATTCTCTTGTTGTGTAGATGGTTAATTCAGATGGTGAAAACTGAATATTTGAACTCTTGAGAGTGTAAACATGAAACCAAATGGACCCGCAAGGGTCCATTTGGTTTCATGTTTACGCTGTCAAAGAGTCACATCTGGTTAACCAACTTTCCATAATTTAGCCTGCGGACCACCTCCTCCTCTCAGGGACCACTGGTGGTCCCCGGACCACTGGTTGAAAACCCCTGATTTAAAGGACCACTTCACCACTTTTCAACCTACAGTATATCTTCATATAATTGGTCCTCACTAATGGTCCTGACAAAATAGCACTCCGTCTGTGTCTCATTGGGAGGGCTGTTCAAAAAGCTGTCCACCAGTGACATCATCCATGGGGAATCCAAGCTAATAGAAAGTGCAGGCTTTTCTATTCCTGAAAAGCTGCAACGCGCAAAATGAAAGCCACCATTCTCACGATAATAAAAAATATATATATTCTGTGTTTATCTGCCTAATGATGATGTCACTGGTGGACGGATTTCTGAACTGCCCACAGCCCTCCTATGAGACACAAGTAGGCCAAGTAGAAAAGACTGTGGTATTACATCATGAGGGCCATTAGTGAGGGCCAGTTATATGAAGATAGAAGGTTGAAGAGCGGTGAAGTGGTCATTTAAATATACAGTATATACAGTATAAGAAATGACTGACAAATGTAATCATTCATTTTATACTCACAATGTGTCACAAATGCGGTGTAAAATGTGACAATTTTGCGAAATAACCGCAATTATCTCAAAGTATTGGGTTTAGAAGATGTAATAATTGTGAAAGACTGTGTTGATGTGCATATACCGGTACTGTAGATCATGCTTTTCATGCTTGCGTGTGGCGGGCCACGCCTGCCTGCACCTATCCAGTGTTAGGGCTTTTCACACAGGGAGTAATAAATCGCCCCTTTAGTTCATTTTTAACAGGACCGGCGTTTTGAGCTTAGAAAACTAGCGTAATGGCGGGCGTTATCGCATGGCGTCCACTGTTGTTTGTTGTTGTTTGTTGCATATAACCCATGTCTGAACTGCATAAAATCCATGCTGTAAGTCTGAGTCTGAACGCTGCAACATGAATCCTTAGTTACCCCAAAATAGTGAATGTTTACAAATTGATTTTTATTAAATTATCAATTATAAACCCATATGCAGATGCCCTATATAACGGACAAGCATGTGTTGCATCTCTGCATGGCGCAGACATCAGTGTACTCACGTCAGGTATAAAACACAACTCTACTGAAGTGCCCGTGACCCATATATATCCCAGTAATTTACACTTTGTGTCAGGTAAATTTACACTTGCGTGATTGATGAACAGGCCAAAAGAGGCCTTCTGCTATAGCGTCACGCTGTCTTTACTGGAGTCTGTTTTTTGTTTCCTGGTGTTCCTTAACTACAAGCAACGAATTCCCCTATAGCGCGGTTTGATAGAAACGAGGACCGGGATAAAGGGGGGTGGGGGGGTCTTGGGCAAAAGGAGGGGGTGGGGTGTTGTTAATAGATTGAAAGAGATAGACAGGTCTGTGTTGGGAAGCAACATAATTCAACCCACGCTATCAGTGTTTACCAAAGCACCTGTGCTCGCGTTGTCTCTTCATTTAACAACCCCGGAGCTGGCGGACTTTGCATTTTATCACTTGTAATGAATTAGGTAGGGAAGATGAATGGTGTTTTGCATGGCTGCATGATAAAGAGATCCCGCTGTGTGACAGTGGGAGATAAGGAGCTGACGGATTGCGGCTCTCCTCTGGCAAAGTCGAGGAAACTCTCGCCAATTGGATTTCTGAACTTGCGAGCCTTTCCTCGACACTCTCACTGAACCTCGGACCGAAGTCCCGACGTCGAGATCCGTGGAAAATAGTATTGCTGTTTTTCAGACGACGACGACGATGTCTCTCATGCGTCAACCCCCTGTTTAGTTTCAGTCTGGCACGCTCCCATTCTTAATGCTGATTTAGCTGCGTATCCTTAACCCCCTCTGTTGACCAGGTTAGCACAAGATTAAACTCATGGTCCAGGGACCACCAGTGGTCCTTGAGAGGGTTGGTCCAGAATGGTCCCCAGCTAAATGATGGGCAGTTGGTAACCAAACGGACCCTTAAAGATCTGTAACTCTTGAGATCGTAAAATGATGCCAAATGGACTCTTGCGGGTCCATTTGGCATAATTTTACGAAAAAGGGTCCTTTTGGCATAATTTTACGATCTCAAGAGTGTACACATTTAGAAAATGTAGAAGAATTGTTATTTTGACCAGCGTTTTGCCAGTTATCTCTCATAAATTGTGGACAAAACTTGAGAGAATCCTTAGTTTTGAGTCAGAGAGACTAAACTCAACATCAAATCAAATCACATGAAATGGTGGTCCATGGATAAAATGCAGGGTAAAGAGTGAGCACCGGTATGAAAAAGGTTGAAAATCACTGGTGTAGGTGGATGATGATGACATGCACCAAAAAAACATGTGTCAGCAATACACGCATAGTGGATAGACTCTGGTTGTAATGGCGTGATGTGCAATGTGTAATGACTGTATGAAATGATGGGCCTTGGTTTGAGGCCCGACAGAGAGAAAAGGTGGATGTTTGTGGGGTATATTGGGGGAGAAGCAGGGCCGGATGTAACATTTCCCAATGGGGGGGGGGGGGGGGGGGGCAGGAGAAAATGGTATGGGGCATGCATAAAGCTAAAGGTCTGACTCAGAGAGTTTTCTGTTTTCAATGACGAAATGCTGTTGGTTTAGTGGTGCCACAATTCTTGTTAGTTAGTAGCAGTAGTAGTGTTTCAAATCATTTTAATTATAAGCACTTTCATTTGAAATATCTTGGGTTGTTTTACATGCCATCATGTTTGGTGGGGCAGACTGGGCATTTAAGGGAGCATTGCCCCCCCCCCCCCCATACCCATGCCTAGATCCGCCCCTGGGCAGAAGCAAGGAGCGGACGGAGGAGGAGGAGGAGGAGGAGGCGGTCCTGGCTGGCCATGGCAGTATGATTTATGGACACCTTTGAAGTGCAGCTCATTCCAACCACACGGCCTTGTCTGCATGCGTTTCAGAGCCGGGGCGTTCTCCTGGCGGTACGGAGGGTGTGTGTGTGTGTTTGTGTGTGTGTTTGGAGGTCATTAGGTGACCCTCAGTACACTGACCTCGACTGGTGCACCCCTCACGTATGCACTTCCTGATTTTGCGCTAATTCATCAGCGCATGCTGGGCCAATGCGATGCTACAGGACCAGCAGGCCGGGCGTCCAATTAGACACGTGACTCACTGTCCAACCAGTACAGCGTGTGGTGTGTGTGTGTGTGTGTGTGTGTGTGTGTGTGTGTGTGTGTGTGTGTGTGTGTGTGTGTGTGTGTGTGAAGGTCAAAGACAATGGGGGAGATGGAGGAGAAAGTAGGAAGAAAGAAGTGTTCCTATTTGTCAAGTCCGCTGGGAATCATAAGAACTGGGTCACAGAAGAGAGAGAGAGAGAGAGACGTGCTATGCCACAATCCTAATTCGCCCCCCACCCCCTTTAGTTTCCATTGGGCAAAGCTACCAAAGTGTTGTAACCTCCGATGCAATCAGGGTGATTTTAATCATCAACTACAGTTTCGATTTTTCCTACGCAGCCTCACCAGTTGCTGACATCATTGTTTGAGCGCATGAGAGCCCCCCCCCCCATCATCGTCTGTCGCATCAGGCAGCAACTAGGCCTATAGCGGGCTAAAAGGGGTGACTTGGCAGTTAGTCGGCCCCGAACGCGCCGCTGGGCCAGTTCCACTTCATCATCCGTTATCCGTCTTGTTTAGATTGGTATTACAGAGACCTGCCAACTGTGTTTGAAACTCATTTCCTAAATATATCAAAATTGTTTGATCTTATCAGCATCATTTATGCGAGCAGCAAAAGCCGGGGGATTGTGAATATGAGCAGTAATTGCGCTCAACGGGAAGTCCCCACAAAGAGACTTAAACAAACTGCTGGATGTGTGTATGCAGCTGCTTGCTGGGTCCGCTCTTCCTGCACAAGTCACCCATTGTTGTCCCCCGAGACAGGCGGCTGCTGTCGACATGTTTATTTTCTCCTGCTTGAGCCCTCTGTCTTCTCTCGCTTTGCATAACGCACAAGGGGTGTGCGTGCATGTGTGCATATTTCCCTTTCGCAGTTTAATTAATTTGAGGCATTAATCTTTCGCTCTTTTTCAATTTTCACCTCCTTGTGTGACAACAAGGCCTTATACTCCGTGGTACAGCGGGTGTCAAGCATTGAGAGCTTGTAGATTGGCTGATTTTCAGCCACACTGTCATGGCAGTGACCTTATAACGGAAGCCTTAACAGTATATGTTTCTGTCTCTCGTTACTTTGCCTTTGTGCACGGCCGTGTCAGCCTGTTTACACTTGGTGCGCCTGCTATTCTTCGTGGTTGTGACTGTGTGTACATGTACTATATACGTGTTACTGTACGATGTTCATCTGAGAGAGAGAGATGTGCCAGAGATGTCTCTGTTTGGGGTGACCGGGGCAGGGCTGGGGTAGGGGGACGGGGGGGATTTGGACAGGAAGAAGAAGCACAGTGTGTGTTCATTTTGTATTGGACCCCTCATTGTTTTTTGCCCCCACACTGGTCAAAGGGGTCGCCGTCCAGCAGGAAATGAACCCAGTTTTTCTGCTCTCACAGCCAATAGCAGAGGAAAGGACAGAGACATTTGTTTTATTTTTTTATGACTGGAAAATGGCAAGCAAAGATGTTTAAAAAAAGGAGTCAACATGACCGAAGACAAATCTGTCTCTACAGTAATGTGTAAATAGGTTTTAAATCTAATGAGTCCCTGCATGCAGGGACATTTGCTTAGTCCTATTTATCTCCAAAATCATTTTATATGGTTATAATGTGTTTATATTCATGTAGAAATGTAGGCCTATCTGAAAGAAATGAACATGTTGGATTAATATTACTGTAAATGCTGCTGTATCACACCTATTTTTAGGTTAGTTTTGCACAATGTAAAAGGATGGAGCGTGTCTCCTTTAACTTCAACCTACAGCACTGTACATGCATTGGTAATTCAATCTCCAGGCACCTTGGGTTTTTACGATCAGTTTATGCACCTTTTAATGCTCTTGCAGATACTCATAACCTGATGCAGTACTTTAACTTTATGATGTTGACATTCTGGCAGCTGAGAGCTGCCTTCTTCAGGAAGAAAACACATAACATCAGATATATATTGTATATAGTAGATAAAACGGGTGTTTCCAATCAGGTCAAGCAGTTTAGGAGCAGACCAGAAATTAGGCCACCGGCTGCAGAGGGCCAGGCACAATATACATTTTATTTATATATAACAAAAAAACAATAAATGGTATTGTTTTGACAAGCTGTTAAGAATCTATCTTATTATGCAATGAAAAAATTGAGGCTATCTTTCGAAGATCTCATTTATTCAATGAAAGTTTTCAAAACAATGGCACTTTGTCAATCACACACAATTCAGGGCAGAAAACTTGCATTACGGCTAACATTAGAAAGCAGGTTTAATTTATTTATTTTCAAGTAACCTTTCACAGGCTGGTCAAAGTCAGCAAAAGGCTGCATTTGGCCCCTGGGCCGCATAATGCCCAGGTCTGATATACTGTATATACAACATAACACCTGCATTGAAAAAGCAACATTTGTATGTTTTTGCATTGTCCTCTTTGTCTGCTGAATTTGCTCAGCATTACATTATAGCCCAAAATCTGACGATCTCAGAAACATCACTGAAGATGAGGGGATGTATCTTTCATTCAAGTAAAAAGACAGTTTTCCATCACTGGCTGCAGCAGCAGCATTCCTCTTTATGATGCACTGATCGGAATGTGTGTATTTCAGTCCTGGCACTTCTTTGTTTTCTTCTTTCAACAGGATATCACTCATAACTTCTGAGATTGGTGCAATAACTACCAAAGGAAGTTGACACTTTATGAAGTCAGATTTGTGCTTAAGTGCAAAAAAAAACCTAGCTGCTCTAGAACAGTGGTTTTCAACCAGTGGTCCGGGGACCACCAGTGGTCCCTGATAGGATTCCAGGTGGTCCCCAGCTAAATGATGGACAGGTGGTAACCAAATGGACCTTTATACCGGTAGATCTGAAACCAAATGGACCCTCACGGGTCCATTTGGTTTCATTTTACTCTCTCAAGAGTTAAATTATATTTAAACGTCTGAATTACTTACATTTTCTAGAATCTACACAAAATGTAGAAGAATTGTTATTTTGACCAACCTTTTGCCAGTTTATCTCTCCTAAATTGTGGACAAAAACTTAGAAATCCTTGCTTTTGCGTCCCAAGAGATTAAACTCAACATCAAAGGTTGTCTGTGGCTAAAATGCTGAATAAATCGTGGGCCCTAGTATGAAAATGGTTTAAAAAAAAAACTGCTCTAGAAGCTCACACAGTGCGACGTGTTGTGAGCTTGTAGAGCGTGTATCTTTCACCATGCCCAACCAAGTATAACACACGGTAGGTAGGTAGTGCCCTCAGTGAACTCTGAACAGGATGGAGCCGCCAGGCCAGGGCCCTCTATATGTCACCGCCCAGAGTTTTATGGTGCCGAGGAATGAGGGCACTGTTTACAGGTTGCCAGGGAGATGTGCATGAGAAGGGGAAAAAATGGCTGCATGTACTGGAAATGACTCCGACCTTATTCATCCCAGTCATTTCACATTTGGCAGGTTCACCTCCCTCACTGCTTTTTTGGGCCGACGTAATGTTTTCTTTTTTTCTTTTTTTTTTTTCTTCTTCTGCTCACATATGAGCCCATCATTTCGGGGCGAGAGAGAGAGAGAGAGAGAGAGAGAGAGAGAGAGAGAGAGAGAGAGAGAGAGAGAGAGAGAGAGAGAACAGGAGGGGTGGGTGGGTTGTTTTTTCATACGCGGTGAGAGCAGTTTGGGTCTGTGGGAGATAATCTGCACAGCTGTTCTCAAGAAGGAGAGCGTCTTCTTCTCCCTCCTCGCATGGTGGGCAAAGTCTACGGCAGCACGCTGAAATATCTACCAGCTTGTGACAAAATTGACCTCATCAGGCCTTGTAATTATATTATACACCCGGGTTCCATGTATTTGGGCATGGGTATGGCATGCTTTTTCTTCTTTTGTCATGCTTAATGGAAGTCACTCTGGATTAAGAGTGTCTGCTAAATGCCTAAATTGTAATCGTAAAAACTAGATCAGCACTCTAGTGCAAACTTGTGCATTGCACACAAGTACCCGCTCCGCTCACGCAGTAAAAATGTGACATTTTCAAATTTAAAGAAAGGGTTCTAACGTTTTTCAGCCAATTTGGTAAACAGCTGAAATCGCTGCATGCATGTTGTTAATGCATTGCGAGTTCAAACAACAAAGTATAATGCCAACTCAGTGTATATGAGTAGCACCGCTTGGTGTTGTGCAACGTCATACTGGGAGCTGATGGTCGATCTTGTGCTCCACCTACCATCATCCCCTGGATGTCTAGCATTGAACTGGTGACAGACACCCAGGGAGGCTTATTGGCTCATACCAATGAGCCTCACTGACTTATTTACGTATATAAAACGGTGAATAAACTAGGGCTTAAGTGGATTAAAAAGGCAGTGAGCCCTGTGGTCAGGTTGGTACCATCACTTCAGCCACGAGTCAGAGTTGCCTCATGGTGCGTGCGTGGCCGTGTCAGAGGAATAATTGCTAACAGTCGTGCGGTTCGCAGAGCACATTTTGCGTGTGGTCATCGAGGCGTGCTCAGATTGCTGAGTGTGCAGCCCCTGAAACCCGAGACCCGCTCCTTGATGCCCCCCCTCACCCCCCGCACGAGCTGCGCTGACTCAGCGACGTCACACCGGACCACCTGGGGGGAACGTGACCAATCTGGGGGGTCGCCATTTTGTCTTTTTTTTGTTGGTTCAGACTCAACCTTGGGGTGTTTCAGACACCAGGCTGGATCTACAAATAGCCGCGATGAACCGGCTGATTCAGACATTTGCACTATGCCTCCCAAATCCAATGTCAGCCAATGTCAAACGCACATGCGCTGGTTGGTTTGACCAGACAATTTTGAAATACAGATGTTAATACTTTTGTGTCTGGTTTTATGCAATACTCAAATAAATGTTCATAAGGTTACATTTCTACACCCTCGGAGTCAGGAGTTTATAGTGCACAATATTGTCAGTCCATTTGGCAAGTAAATTAAAGAAGTTGAAGAAGCTTTTGACATTGACAAGGGTGACTTGTATTTTGTATGCCTCCAAACCAGGAAAGACTGTATTTAAATTGTCTCTAGCAGAGGAAATGAAATAAACAGTCCTGGAAAGACGGGATAAGAAGAAGCCACATATCATGTTTTTTCACCCTGAGACAGTGGACCGGCAGGCTCTGATATCTGCTACTGTTTTGTCATGGAACATGCACTTGCCTTCTGCTCTTACATGTTCAGTATTGGCTCCGTAAACAATCTGGTCATGGATTTAGTTTTACTTTACGTTATCCTGTATCTCATGATCCTTGATGTACATAGCCTCTTCTTACTGTTATTGCCCCAGTAATTTGGCCATAAAGTATATGTAACGTTATCACACACGTGTGCATGCGTGCATGTTTGCTTATCCGTGCATATATAGCTGAAGCTTTCCAGTACAGTAACATAATAAACATTTTGTCTGGCGGTAGTAAAAGCAAACATAAATAGGCATTAGGGAGAGGTCAAGGCTGAGTCACAAATGATAGTGTCACTTTTCCAGTAAAGATATTGCATCAGAAAGGGCTCCTCCTGCTTCCCTGCAGAGGAATGGTCTAGTAAAAACATCATCCTCCCCAGGGGTGCTGCAAAGAACTAAGTGAATTAGCCCTGTTGCGAGTTAGAGTACCCTGACGCAGCACCCAGTACAGTAACTGGTCTGGATTGGTGGTCTCACAGTCTGTGACCCTGGGGTTCACTAGGGACTCCCAGGGGTCCTTGAGGGTGTTCCAGAGGTTTCCAGGGGGTCCCCCTCTCGACAAATTTGTCCCTCATGCCAAACAATGATTCTGCAATCTCTGAATGCCACATGCTGTAGACAGAGTCTGTAGTTACGCCCCTATAAAGCCACATATGGACGCCTTCATCTGTCTAGAATATCCATATCTGCTAAGCAGCCGATATGGGAAGTAGAGTGGAGGCGGTGCATCCGGTGTACTCTCTTGCCTCTGAGCCAAGTGGCCAGTAGTGACTTCATCATTATGAAAGTTGGAAATGATTCATGATACATGGTGCCTGGGTAGCTCATTGCAATCGATGGGGCTCTCGCCTTTGGTCAACAGTGTCATGGCTTTGATAGTGCATAGGCACCGGCATATGACTAGCACGGCTTGGGTGCGGCAAGTGGTGCTGTAAGTAAGAGCTGGGAGCTGATGGTAGGTGTTACCTCTACACAGGTTGCCTACAGCGATCTAGTGCATTGTAACAGGGCTAGACTCCGTTGTGAGTTCACAATAAGCCTATCTGACATACTTGAATTATTGTAATTAATCAAAAAGTTAGCGTTAATTACGTGCACACATTTGCTCCCTATAGTGAGTTGTGGCCCAGATGACTAACTCTGACCGTCCTACAGATCAGAGGTCCTGTGTGAAATGTCATCATCATCATCATGTGCTCTGCTCTGTGACAGTTGACGACGACGATGATGGCCATATTTGGACATGAATCTGCCCTGGGAAACTGAGGAGTGACCGTGCTCCTGGGACTAGAGGCCATGTTTGTTTGCTCAAAGACAAGTAATATAGACCCCCCACCCACACACACACACACACACACACCCATCCCCACTCCCATCCCCCACCCCACTCCACACTGTCGCCACCGTCCACAATCTGAACGTAGAGTAGCTGCTCGGTCATAAGAGGACAACCCACGCCGAAGGTGGTGTTGGGAGACCCCCTGCAGTCACGGCGCTGTGCTCTGTGTTACGTTCCCAAGTGACTTCCTTAGTTATTTGCATCATGCACTGTTGTCATTGAATCATTTTGCCAGTACTGCTTCTCCATATTTGCACCCTTTGCCCCACATTCTCGCACTTCCTATACACCAGTGTTTTACAACCTTTTTGATACCAGGGCCCACTATTTATTCAGCATTTGAGCCACGGACCATTTCAGCCCCTCAGAGCCCAAAACTAAAGATTTATTTTGCTTTTGTCCACAATTCCAGGCTGGATTTTGGAAACAAAACAGTCAAACATACAGATCAAAATGACCGTTAATCTCCTACATTCCCTAGTTGTGTAGACTTGGGCTAATTCACATGATGAATATTTTAACTCATGAGAGTGTAAAATGAAACCAAATGGACCCGCAAGGGTCCATTTGGTTTCATTTTTACGCGCTCAAAGAGTTACATCTGGTTAACCAACTTTCTATCGCTCTCAAGGACAACTGCTTGAAAACCATACATACACTGTATGTATATATGTATATATTTTTTTACCCATGTTGTTTGACACCATGAAGAACCTAATCCCTGATGATCCATAACGACCGCAGAATACATTCTACCTGGTGCTTGGGATTCTATGGAATTCACTGCATGGCTAAGGAGCATTCCTTGGAGGCCCCACGGGGGCTAATGAGGAAACAAAAGACTGTCACTGCACTTGCTTTGGAACACTTCTCTGAGAAGGAGAAGTGTGGACTGGATCTCCTCTCTCTCTCTCTCTCTCTCTCTCTCTCTCTCTCTCTCTCTCTCTCTCTCTCTCTCTCTCTCTCTCTCTCTGTCCACCTTTCCCTCTCTTGCCATCTAAACATTTACTGGCAAATACCAGCGTACAGAAAAAGAAAAGGCAGCCTTTCCTGCATTCTCTCTTCGACCTCCCCTGGCACACAGGAGTTGACTGCATATTTTCCCCGATGCAAACCAGATGTGCAAGTCTTAACGTATGGCAGCATTTTCTTTTCTTTTTTTTCCTTCAAAGGAAGAGAAATGTAGGCCAAAAACGTAGTCCTTTGACTATCCGCACACAAGTGATGTAAAAATACATTTGAATTCACTTTTGAGTCCCAAAAACCTTCCCCCCGCAGTGGTTTTACAGAGGACCGTATGATTTAGAGTAATTGCAATGTTATTGTTTGGTGTTGCTGGAACGTTGTGGAACGTTTGGGCTTGAGGACTGCAGGGATGTGATGTGACAACGACTGCAGCGGGCACTCTTTCAAAAACGTGTCATTCGCAAAAACACATGCCGTCTCCCTATTTGGTGACACATCGCTGTGTTTTCTGTTTTTAGTTTGACCAAACTTAGCATTTATACCGTCTCGAGCGAGAAGATCTGAAAACAGAGTATGTTCACGTAGTTGTGTATGAAGAATTTGACTGCAGTGTTTCTCTCAAGAACAGGAAAACATCATACAGTATACAGAAGATAAGAGAAAAGGTTTAAAATGAAAAGGTTAAAAAGATAAGTACAGTATGAAAAACAGGTGAGAGCAGACTTCTAAGTGCTGTGATGTGCATGTGATGAAGGTAAAGGTGAATATTATTCTCTAAAATGGGACAAATGAGTTAGTAATAAACCGTACAATCACTCATAATCCACCAAATTATTGTATTGTTTGAGAATGGAAGCTCTGTCATATTCTTGCAAGCTGCTTGTCCCTTGCACATACAATAGCTTTGCTTATTGGGCCTTATTGTGGTTGTACAAAATGTGTTGTGCTGCAACACCTTGTCATCTTATAGTCGAAGATCGGCTATTTTCAGCCAACAGTATGGTGCACTGCACCGCCAGGCATAAATCAGGTTTATGCTTTGATATCCATCCACTATGCTGAAGGTGTCCGCAGCACAACATCAAGCCTAATATTACTGTACGTCTCGTAATCCCTACATCTGCATGATCATTAAAAGTTGGCTGGAGAGGGGGACAAATTACAAAGGCCACGGGGACGTTGTGCTGCCGCAGGTAGTCATTTTCCCCCTTTCTGTTTATGATGTTGGCTTTGATTTGGGCCCTTCGTCGCCTCCCACTGCGCGCCAGGCGGTGTTTAAACGCTCAGGGACAATGACAGGTTAGCTTTCATGTGTCTGGACTCCTGGCCACCCCTTCTATCCTTACGTCTCGGAGGGCTCCGTTTCCGCCGAGGAGCCGCCGCAGGTCTGATCACCGCTGGCACTAGAGAAGGACATTGTCCCACCAAGCTTTGATATGGCAGTGGTTCCCCAACAGTGGTAACGCTGCATGGTAATGTTAGGTCCGTGAGATGAGGTGTGCCGTGGTATTCTGTGACAACAACCAACCCCACACAATCACTGCAATATAGCGTTATGTCAGGAAGCCGAAGCCTCCATTATGATAGCATATTCTACCATTTCCATATTATAGCACACAAAAGTATTTAGTGGCAGATCCACAAGCTCAAAACAAGAAAACAATGTTTCAAGCTTGTATATTTGGTAAGAGACTAGCCACAGCCGTGTGTGTGCGCGCGCACGTGTGTGTGTGTGTGTGTGTGTGTGTGTGTGTGTGTGTGTGTGTGTGTGTGTGTGTGTGTGTGTGTGTGTGTGTGTGTGTGTGTGTGTGTGTGTGTGTGTGCATGAGCTGAGAACTCATGCCACTAGATTTGCTATTTGCAAAGGAATGTACTAGTAATTTTACGTTAAATATATTTAATTTAAAGTACTCTACTTTCAATATATTTTGATACCAAAGCTTTTGTAAATTTGAATTCCAGACCCTTAACAGAGTATTTATTGCAGCATGGATACTTTTACTGAAGTGAAAAGTAGTAGTTTTCCACCAGTGACCAGCATACGGTCTGGTATTCCATCCAGCCTTCAGATGTGGGTGGCCCATCATGCTGTCCTCATAGCCGAGGAGAAACCAATGCAGAAGTGTATCATCTTGCATGCTGGGGCCTCATGTTGTTTACCAACAGCATCCAATCTGCGGCCATGTGCTGGGTCTGCTGTATAAACGGAGATGACCGCAGATTGCCCAATGCCTTAAATGTCCCAACCCGTGAAAGCGTTGGGAACGCTGATGTACAGCAGGGTGGGGTGGATTAGTGTCTTTGTGTGCAATAAAGGGCATGATGCATTGTTAGAATGTTAATGCCTGGTTGGACAGCCTATATATTTTTTCTCCTCTTTTCTTTTATACTTTGCCATTTGAGCAAGGGTAGTTATTTAACTTATTGCCTGCCAATGACAAGATATTATTGCCAATGCAGAGTGCTACGGAAGCCAGATAGAACGTGTCTGTCTCTCTGTCTTGTATGTGTGTGTCACACACTCCATGTTTGAGCGTGCCTGACCCAGAACTCCACCAGTGTCATGGAGTACTTCCTTGAAAACTCAATAGAAGTCTATTGAGTATGTTTTCCCATGCCAATAAAGCCATTTGAATTGAAATTGAATTGAATTGAGTATGGGGACACTTAGGGACACCCCAAGTAGGCAGAATTGCATTATACTCAGGCAACTTAGATCTACCACTTTTAGTAGATCGTTTTGTAGTAATAGTAAGCCTCCAACATAAACCTTACAGCGACGTTAGTTGTTACTGTACAATAAAAGGTAAAACGTACTCTAAACAACCGGTCGTGACGTGGTCGTTGGTCACTACTGGATCTCTCCCTCCCTGGAGCGCTGTGCTGTGCAGAGCTCATAGATCAGCTATTTCCGCCATTCATCACACAAGGGCTCAAGTGGATAACATTGTATCCAAATGTTAATCACATAGCAGGATAATGTTTATTTTTTTTCCACTAGCATTATTTGTTGGCTTGTTGTTTTAACAAGCACGCAATGCCGCGCATGTGTTTATGAATGGCTGCGGCTTTATCTATCCTTCATGAGCAATTTCCTCCTCTTCCTCCACGATAAGATTCATTGGCTCACTGCGTCCGTTCGCTGGACTTTATTTATCTGATATGGCCGAAGCCAACAAGAGCAGCACACCGAAAGTGTAGCCAGATGTACCGTACGTTGTGCGGATATTAGCATCTCCCTGTTAGACAGACCTGTGGGTTGCTTCATTGTGTGGACCAGGGGTGGATCTAAGCGTGGGCATGGGGGGGCGATGCCCCCATAAATGCCCAGACTGCCCCACCAAACATGATGGCATGCAAAACAACCCAAGATATTTCAAATTAAAGTGCTTATATTTAAAATGATTTGAAACACTACTACTGCTACTACCTACAGTTGTGTCACCACTAAACCAACAGCATTTCATCATTCCAAGCAGAAAATTCTCTGATTCAGACTTTTAGCTTAATGCATGCTGCGTGTCTGTTGCAACTTCATCAATAACTGATGTTATTATTGATGTTTTACTTGCCTAATAAAGGTCTTTTAACCGAAAACGGTACGGGTGCGACTTCATCGCCCATGGCACTGAAGGGCGATGATGTCGCCCCCATACCATTTTCTCCTACCCCCCCCCCCCCCCAATTGGGAAATGTTACATCCGCCCCTGGATGTACCGTACCCTGTGCGGATATTAGCATCTCCCTGTTAGTCAGACCTGTGTGTGTTGCTTCATTGTGTGGACCCCAAGACAGTGGAATGTTAATGTCCTGAATCAAGGCGTCTTCTTTTCAGGCCAAAGGCCCATTAGCTGAGAGAGAGAGAGGAATGAAGCAGGGACCCCCACAGTATAAAATTGCAACGCAGATTAGATTGATTTCACGGTCGGTTGCATAGACTTGTTGGACAGCATTGTCATCATCAGCGTAACTGTAAATTATTTGGTTTAAATACTAATCCTGACTTGATTGATTGATTGAATGATTGGTTGATTGATTTATTGTAGAAGAGCTTCCATGCCAACAACGAGATGCTCGGCTTGTGTTTTCATTGTTTAATTCGCTGTTGAATGCATATTTTGGTAATAATCCAGATTCGTCACGGAAATTATGACAAGACTGAAGCGTGACAGGAAATCAAGCATGTCCCCGGTTGCTAGGGCTTCTGGGAAAACTGAAGCGAACGCAATGTGAACGGGTTGCTGACAACTTTCTTAAAGAGCGATGCTCTTTCAAGGGTTCACAAAAGTTCACAAACAACTGGAAGATGTGTTTTATAGCTTTTTTCAATCCATTATATTTTATAGAACACAGTTCCCGCCATATCCGGGATATCCCAGTAGTATAATATAACAGACAATCTCCAGTCTAATATCTTGATATGGATATAATATTGATACTAAGGATGACCCGGTCACGTTTTCTGGCACCCGATCCAATTTCCATCATTTGAAAATGAAGTGGTCTCCAATCACCCGATCCAATTGGGACAACCTTGTTTATTTGTATATTTCAGGCCACGCAATATTCAAGTAAACATGACCTTTTCCTTGCACACCAAAAAAGACTAATTGTACTGTATAGTACAGTTATGAAAGATGTACAGTCATGTACACTCATGTAAATGTACTTAGTTAATAGTTACTGTTCACCGGTGCTAAGAGTGTAGAATGTCAAGTAAAAGCACGTTCTAAAACATTTCTAAGCACTTAGACATGACACTCGTGCACGCACACACACACACACACACACACGCGCGCACACGCACACACGCGCGCGTCCAGTCATCCTGACCGCCAAGGTTTACTTTATACTCTGTGTGGAGTGACTGGTCCTTGAGAAAATGCGGACCTGGAAGCCTCCCGGGGAGGACCTTGACCTTGGTTGGCGTCCCGGTCGAAGACTAACGTGACTGTAATCCCTCTGACATCCTGACACAAACATTAGTCCTGCTGTGCCATTGAAAAAAAAAGAAGAAAACATGCCATTGAAAGAAAAGAGAAAAAAGGCTTGTGCAATTCCTGCCTTTTGTCATTTTTGCGTTTTGAGTCACCAAATGGAAACAGTCATGAATAAATAATGCGAGAAAAGTAGCATCCCCCTGTCCGGACCTCTCCATGTGGCCCGGCAACAGAATGAACCGCGAATGAACTTTTCTCAAGTGTGTTTTTGACATTTGCGCTTTATTTTAGATGTGCTCGGCCGGGCCTGCAGTGCACTGCCTTAAATGATATACTTGAATGTCCAGCAGTGTGTGTCGCCCGCCCCCCCTTTCCCGTCTCCAAACCCCAGCCAAAGAGAGAGAGAGCCTTACTTTTAGCTGGATGACGTCCAAGCTTGCAGACTGGAGAGTTAGTGCATTGTGATGCTATGTGTTTATCCAAACACAGCCTTTTCGCTTTTGCTATGCTTTTGATTTATGAAATGTCATCAGGTTAAGATCCTGCTCCAAACACTCATTTGCCTCTAAATGTCACCCCCCTTCTTGTTCTATCTGATTTCTCTTCCATTTCCTCACCATCACTCTCTCCCTCCGGACTTCAAGTCCGCATGAGAGGAAACAGATCCATCGAATTCCCTACAGGAACTTATCAGCGACACCCTCTGCTGTGTGGCTTTGGTGACTTGTCTGCTCTTGTTAGCCATTTTTATGTATATCCGCAAACGTACATGAAGATGACAATGACAAGAACAGCAAAGCAAAAGCAGTGTGGGAGTCAGCTACTGTAGCTGCTAAAAGAGGGACCCCAGGCAGTTTAATAAGTCGGTCTTTGTGAAGAACACTGCTTTGTATAAAGCAGGCTTACTGCGCACAATAAAACCCACACCTGTGACTGCGGCGCGCAGACTGTAAAAAAAAATCACGGCAGACACAACAGGCTCATAAATGCTGGCGTGGGGCCAACAAATAAAACGGTAGAAATGGCTGTGTGTATGTAGGGCAGCATCAGCAGCGTTGGTTTAGCTTTAAAGTGGGATTTTTTTGGTAGAACCACTTCATCTCTTTAACGGAAATTAGTTTCTTCTCACCGTACTTGGACCGTATACTCCCCTCCCCCCTTCTGCCTCACCCAAAAGAATAACAGATTTAAAAGGTCATACTAACGTGACGCGTTATGAGCTTGTTAGATCTGCTATTTCTGGACAATGTTATTCGGAGAGTATGGGTGCTGGCCGGGGTTCAAGTGGTTAATGTAGTGCTCCTGGCAGCCGTCCGCTGCGGTACGTTGGCACTTGGCACAGACCATGGCATTATCCAATATCCAAAGGTCTGCCAGCCCTGTCACTGGCAGAGCGTGACACTGTTACTGTTTCCAACCAACCGTCCACACTCTACAGCACCATGCAGGCTTATCAGGGTGGATACAGTTGTGCACATTGTGGTTGCTTTGAAGTGACAGTTAAGAAGATATAGGAATGGGTGGGAGGAAGGACTGGCAATATCTTCACAGCTCACAATGATCCCTTTTTAAGTACTGTGTAACCCACTGATATTCCACGATTTTATATATCCTTAGCAGTGTTGGGCAGTAACATATTACATATTACTGCAATATCATTAGCGTGTAACTATATTACTCAGCCAAAATGAGTAATATGTGATGTTATTCCACCAAAACACGCCTTACTACGTTATTACTTATTACAAATGAGCTTGTTGTTGCATGCAAAATAGTGCAGATTTACAATCAACAGGTAATCAACAGGTCGAGACACATTCGTACCGGTACTGTACTGTACATCATGGTCACAAATTGATCTCACTGCCTCTTGAATCTAGACTGCACCAAGATCACAACATTGTTGTGTGGATCTTGTGTTAGGACATGTCTGTTTAAAGAGGGGGTGCAAGTGATTTGTCTTTGTTAAAGCAAGTGTTAAACCTATTTAGCAAGCATTGCTGGAGTGTTCAGTGACGGATGTGTCCCTGTTTATCCAGTTCTTTAATAAACATAAAACACATAAATGCTCAGATAACAGTTACCAACTGAGAGAAGTCATGTACTGTACATAAACAAGTGGAAGTGGTGAGCTGACAAATTGGTGTCCCTACCGAAGATTCTGTAAAGCATGGGAGAAATGGACCCACCCTGCTACGCTTCTATTGGAATATAGAGCTTAGATTTTTTTTGGGGGGGGTGGGCGGGTGTTGGCAGTTGCAGGCACATGGACAACAACCAGTGTACTGTACATTGCACATTATACAGTACATGTCACTGCTGTGGTCATTGTGGACACTGTGCGTGTGTTGTATTGTGCGTGTGTGTGTGTGTGTGTGTGTGTGTGTGTGGTGTGTGTGTGTGTGTGTGTGTGTGTGTGTGTGTGTGTGTGTTGTGTGTGTGTGTGCACATGTCTAACAAATGTGTTTTTCTGCTCGTCATGAAGGTCAAACAGAGCCTTCAACTGAACCCTAAACACCTGCTAAGCGATGTACACACACATTCATGGTGTTGTCTTTCTTTTCTGTCCCAAGGCTATGTACTCGCCTGACTCACCTCGCCTCAGCCTCACACACCTCCCAAGGCCATGTGCTCGCCTCACACACACACACACACACACACACACACACGCACACGCGCACCCGCACACACGCACACACACGCCACACACACACACACACACACACACACACACACACACACACACACACACACACACACACACATCCCTCAACACACATCCAAATATGTTGATGATGAGGCAAAGCACATGATGATCTTTCACTGTCAGGCCATTTGTTTTCGTGCACCGTTACATTCTGATCTTAAGAAAGAGTTTAAGGAGATTTACCACCCAGTTTGGTGTGCATTATTTATTATTAGGCCACAGACCCTCATAACTCTGAGATTTGGACACTCTCAGTGTAACAGACGTTTAAGGATCTAATTGGTTCCTAATCCTACCTATCAATAATTTAGCTGTGAATCCCCTGTAACTGTAACAAAGACCCCTTCAAGGAATACACAACATGCACGCACGCACGCACACACGCGCGCACACACACACACACACACACACTACACACACCACACACACACACACACACACACACACACACTTTTACGCAGCGCTGTTACGATCCCCAGATATGTGCTGTATTTCATAATTGGTTTTATTTTTGGACAAAACTATCTTAGTCTATTTGCCATTGAGTTATTTTGTTTTTCTCCTCCAGCGCATGGCCTTGTGCTACCGACTGTCTCCTGTGTTTATGTAACATACTGTCCACTGCTTTGTCTAGTCTTAGCCAAACAGATCTTTGACAATCACACTCTCCTATTGGGTGCGAGGAGAGTGGGGAGGGGGGCGCCTGTTGCCAGGGTCATTCCTAGTAGGATGTCCATGCCGTCGGACAAAAACCTCCTATCTCCACAGTTGAACATTTTGTGTCTGTTTGCTCAAGAGTTAAAATATTCTTCATCTGAATTATCCTAAGTCTACATAACTAGAGAATGTAGAAGATTAATGGTAATTTTGATCTGTATGTTTGACCGTTTTGTTTCCGAAATCCAGCCGGGAATTGTGGACAAAAGCAAAATAAATCTTTAGTTTTGGGTTCTGTGGAGCTGAAATGTCATCAAATGGTGGTCCGTGTCGCAAATTCTGAATAAATAGTTGGCCCCGGTATGAAAAAGTTTGAAACCAACTGTACAACAATCATCGCTCGGAAGCAGATCCGCACGCTCTTTGTTTCGAGCTTGTCGATCGGCTGCGTTCGCTTATTATTATTTGAATCCTAAAAAAAAGTAACAGTTTTGGACATATGAGGTTTCCCGTCCTGCCGGGCAGAGATCAAGTTTGTAATGTACGTTTGGAGTGAAGCGGAGCGTGAGCAAAGTTTGGACAGGGGATTTACCAAGGGCTGGCCTCTGAGACCGGACTGGACCGGGTAGCTCCCATCCCAGTAGCCCACCCTCACTATGTTGCACGGCAACAGCCTCGGACATCATCTGGTAGGTTAGGTTAGGTTAGCTGCCATTGGCAGGGCTTGACACTAACACTTGCCCGCTTGCCCGGGGCAAGTAAAAAAATGGTCGGGCAAGTGAAGACTGCTACCTGGTTGCCCGATCGGGCAAGTGTGCAACTTAGTGCACTATAACACAACACAAGATACATTTGTCTTGAAGGCAGTCATTGCACTCTGCCTCTGTGTCTTTCCCTGCTTTCTAGCTATCCACAATTCCAGGCTGGATTTGGGAAACAAAACAGGCAAATTAACATACACATCAAAATGACCTAATCTTCTACATTCTCTAGTTGTGTAGACCTAATTAAGATGATGAATTTTAACTCTTGAGAGTGTAAAAATGAAACCAAATGGACCCGCAAGGGTCCATTTGGTTTCATTTTTACGTTCTCAAGTTACATCTGCAAAATATACAATATATTTTTGGGGGGCAAGTGACCATGAGCTGAGGGCAAGTAGAACCTGACTTGCACTTGCCCGATGGGCAAGTGCCTCTGAGACCTTAGTGTCAACCCCTGATTGGTGTGATATTCTGAGGTGTCTCTACATTGGTCTGCATCCTGAGTGGTGGAGAAATGTAGTCAGATTTTATTTATAAAATAAAGGTTAAAAAAAAATACTACTCTGCAGCTATTCTCTGCTGTTACAAGTAAAAATGCAGCTGAGGAAAACGCACAAGTTGGTGATTAGAATAATACCTAATAGTAATATATTACTGACTATTACTTTGTTCTAAACCCTACAATGTGTCACTTCACAGTGCGTTGTGAGCTTGTATGTAGGTCAACTGTTTTTGACGTGTAAAGCATGATTAACTTGTATATTTGTATCTACACAAATCTACACAACACACAAAAGGGAACCACTCACACCTCAGAAAATGTAGAAAGAAGGTATATTGGTATATTTTTCTCAAACAATTGCACTTATTTCCAGGCAGGAAGCAGAGAAGAGCATTACAGTCATTGCACAGTCATTTACTGTATAGGCTGACCTATATAGTGCAGCATTCGCCGTACACTGGATATATACAGTATTTTCAATATGCCACTCAGCCCAATCTCTCTGGATCATTATAGCCTCAGCCTGAGAATGGAACACATCACTGACTAATACCTTACATTGCTCTGCAGCACTAGAATACTCAGTAAACAACAGTATTTAAGACCATTGTCCTCACTGGAGGGGGTGGTGGTGATTTCCTTGATACTATCCCTCCTGCCCTCTCTCTCTCTCAGGACCCGAGTCAGTCATGACTGTACTATCTGGGTATTTTATTAACAGAGTGGGTTTCTTAGTCACAGGGTCCTAGCATGTGGGGGGATGGATCTTTTGCCAGGAAGCCAGGTTCAAAGCTCTGTGAGAACAGACCTCCACACTGGACTTCAACATGGACTAGATCCAATCTCTTTCTCTCCTCCTCTCTCTCTCTCTCTCTCTCTCTCTCTCTCTCTCTCTCTCTCTCTCTCTCTCTCTCTCTCTCTCTCTCTCTCTTCTCTCTCTCTCTCTCTCTCTCTCTCTCTCTCTCTCTCTCTCTCTCTCTCTCTCTCTCTCTCTCTCTCTCCTCTCTCTCTCTCTCTCTCTCTCTCTCTCTCTCTCTCTCTCTCTCTCTCTCTCTCTCTCTCTCTCACTCTCTCTCTCTCTCTCACTCTCTCACACACACACACACACACACACACACACACACACACACACACGTACATGCCAGTACACGCGTATGCAAATTCCCGTCTCCCCTCCTCATGGGGGCCGATGCTGGGGGAAAAGGATGTTGGGCCGGGGTTTCGGGTCAGTGGTTTTTGGATTCGGTCACGTCTTAAACACAGAACGTAACATAACAGGAGGTCAACGCGCTGACGTCACGGCCCTCTGCGGACCCCCGTGGCACCCAGAGTTCACCTTAAGCCATCAAACTCACCACTCTCTTAGACTGTTACTCTTACTGATCCCTTCTGACATGTCCATACTACAAGAACCCCCAAACCATAACAAGAGCCCCCACTCCCCCTTTTTTAAAAAGTAATCCCTATTTATGTATCGGGGCTTTGGAACCTTTCGCATGTGTACCGTTCCCATCCATGCTGTGTGTACGTACGTGCATGTGTGAGTGTGTGCGACTGTGCGCGCGCGTGCGTGCCTGTGTGAGCTACCTAATCTTAACTGATTGTTGTCAGGCTGGTTGTTTTAGCTCCAACCCACATCTCCCCTGAGACCATAAATACACTTGTAGTGAGGGAAGGCCTGACCAGAGCTGCCTGCATGGGAGTGCAGCTGCAGAGCCGCCTCCACTCCATCCCAGGCTTACTCATCTGCGAAGAGAAAAGCCTGCATGGTCACAATATGAGGCAGAGACGCTATCGGCGGAAGTATGGAGTATGGAACATCCGTCAAGAACTATTTTCCTCCAGATTTGGGTTGACTTTCCTTGCCAGGGCTCCAGACTCTAAATAATACTACCTCATGTTTCCCGCCCCTTGCGATTCAGAGTCTGGTGACGGTGCCTCTAGTGTTGTCAGTAGCGGCAGCTGATTGGCCAGCAGCCCTGTCACTCAACAGTGTCAAACTACAACGGTGGCGGTCCCCACTGCGGTGAATCGCGACCGTATCAATCTGGCTATTAAACCGGCCTGTGATAATTTCAAATATTTTCTTTAAAGAAGTGTCGGGTTTTATAAACATCATCATCTGACGTATTTTACTGCTCTTGCTCACATGGTAGTAACGTTGTCGGCTGTGTTTTGTTTGTTTGGTTAGCAACCGGGCTAGCCCATTAGCCACACAAATGACAACAATGTTGTCTGCTTTCCCGTAGAGTAGTAGCAGTGGGCCAAGGCTTTTGTGCTGGTTCTGGACAACTTAACACTGGGAATGGTATGCCGGCGGTGGGCGATTACAGATGTACAGTATGCACACACAGAGGTGTTTATTGATAGTTGGATTAACTGTTTCCCACACCCAGAGTCTCTGTAGATGTTTGGACTTCCACAAGTGAATATTATTGGTCAACAAACCATTGCTGGAAATATATACACTCTGTCTTCTTTGTATATTTCTCTGTGAAACCTTTACGTCCGGAACAATAGCATCAAAAGCCTTCAGGCGCATGTGATGTAGACATGGGGTATTGTATTTATTAATCTCCTTGTTTTTATTAATCTCCTATCAGAAAATTCAGACCAACACAATTTAGGGGGAAATCTTTTTTTCCCCCTTTTCTTTAATCAGTCTCAATAATGTTCTCCCGTGACCTACTTTGCGTTCCTGCAGCCATTTACCGAGCAGATGATACAAATGAAGTGGAGGGGAGGAAAAAATAGCAATAAACAGCTGCTGACAGCTGCTGGATCCACTTTGAAACCGAGGAGCTGACATCAGACGTCACAGGCAGCGCTCGCTCGCTTGCCTTTTCCCGTCCGCCGTGAGTCATGCCGCGTCTCGCTCGGCGGCCTGGCAAGCGCGGCCGGCACATACCTGGCTGCCACTGTGCAGATAAGACTGAGCTCATAGCGTAGCAAGCAACGCTTTTCAACTCGCTTTGCTGCTCTCCAAGTGATTCTTATCTCAGGTGCCGCTGGTCACGGCTCTGACTGTCGCTATAACGTGTCCGCAACACTTTGGCAAATGTTACAGCCCAATCTAAAAAGGCACAGGTATTTATTAACCCGTGATAAGACCTGAGGGGCGATTCACCGACTGGCTTCTAAATGTATTCGTTATCACACTTTCAAGATTGATTATTTTAATGTTCAAAAATGGCAGAAGCTTTCATATCTGCTATTGTTTTTGAATAGATAGGACTGAAATAACACGGATCATGCTTTCCCGGATTGAATAGGTTAAACCACATGCAGCCTTTGCCATTTTCTAACCACATGAACCTGTAGCGTTCCCTATTTCTGGCCATGCCATGTCATAATAGGTGAACGGCAGCATTGATTGATTGAATGAAACGCAAACAGTACAAAGTACAGTTAAACACATCATTGATGCGAAAGGAAAGCACCAAAGAAAGACCTTGCAGTCTT
Source organism: Benthosema pterotum (assembly GCA_039105355.1). Lineage (NCBI taxonomy): Eukaryota > Metazoa > Chordata > Actinopteri > Myctophiformes > Myctophidae > Benthosema > Benthosema pterotum. Next base: position 23,676,792 of record CM076967.1, read on the forward strand.
ATTTCCATTCGGGTCGCAAGCAAATGGATTAATGATGTGTTTAATTGTACTTTGTACTGTACTGTCTTTTATTGTCTAATAAAATTAGCAGATCACGTCACAATGCGCCACGTTGTTGCTTCACGGTACGAGAACGTACTGGAGTGGATGTCAGGTTTAAGTGGTTTAAAGGGGAATTCCACCCATTTTCAAAAATTTCCAGAGAGGGTACAAATGGAACCAAATGGACCCGCTAGGGTCCATTTGGTTCTGAATGGGTCTGAAAGAAAAATCATTAACATGGTGAAATACATCTTGATGATGTCATCAAATGTATTTCACCATGTTACCATGTTCACCATTTTTTTCAGACCTCCATTTTTAGGAAATACAGAATTGGGGGAGCCTTTTTTATCATGTCCACACAACATCTCTTAGGTATATTAAAGACCCATTAAAATGTTAAAAATGGGTGGCGTTCCCCTTAAACTGCTACACTCACTGCACATGCAGTCCTGTATTCTTTTACGAAAGAAACATAACAAGTACGAATAGGCGGAGATAAGAGGTTTCTGCTATGCTGACATTTCTTCCCACTCCAGCACCTCCAGATGGATACCGTCTACAACCTGAGATGCCTGTCGGGGTCCAGAAGGGGGTATCCATTCCACTCCCTCATTAGATGGAGAGATATGGGAGTTCCAGCCATGTGAGCCAGTGTATACACACGGCCGCAAGGCCATCACCTCATATTTACTCTGGCTTAATTTCTGTCTGAAGGCCAATGCGGGGGTGCTGCATGGGAGCCAGAGAGCGGCTGACTCTCTGGACTGGGTTGTACGGCGGGCGGATGGATGTACGGCGTGTCGTTTAGCTTGGAGCGGGTCACGTCACATGGTTATTTATGAAGAATGGGGAACAGGTGAGGTGGTCCCTTCCCCCTCCCCTGAACCCCCCCCCCCCCTCCCCTTCTACACACCCCCAGTGGCGGATTGGCCATGTGGAGTACAAGGAGTTTTCCCGGTGGCCTGCGCCACCTCTGGAGAAGATCCAAATGCACTAGAATGCGCTAGATGCTCGCCTGGAACATACAGATCAAAATGACCATTAATCTTCTACATTCTCTAGTTGCGTAGACTAAGTTGGGCTAATTCACATGTTGAATATTTTAACTCTTGAGGGTGTAAAAATGAAACCAAATGGACCCGCAAGGGTCCATTTGGTACATCTGGTTAACCAGCGCCCCCCCCCCCCCCCCCCCCCCCCCCCCCCCCCCCCCCCCCCCCCCCCCCCCCCCCCCCCCCAGGGTGGCCTGGCAAAGGCAAAATTGTCCCGGTGGGAAAATATGTGCCAATCCGCCCCTGCACACCCCTGACTCATTAGGAGCTTTTATCTCACAGACGGATGAAACGTGAGAGTCTGGGACTGATGTTGTCTTTGATGATGCATGCACGTGCATGCATCCATTCCGTATACGCACACATTTAAAACGTAATCCCCTATAGTTACAAGTTTTGTCATGCTAAAAATCGCCAGTCGGTAACGTGATCTGGGTCATCCAATTTAAAAAGTAATGTAGCAGATTACTTTCAGTTACCTTTGGATTAGTTTTAAGCAAAATCATTGATAAGCAGCCAAAAAGGCAATAGGCTGATCCTGTGCCAGACATGCATGGCTTTAGTTCAACTGAATATTTGTTGTTTTGCATTTCAACTTATTTGTAGCCCCAAGGTTGATGAGGGGATGGAGAGAATGTTATCTTCCATGTAATTCCCACAATACCCCTGTTAATGTAATCCAGATTACATATTTTAAACTGTACTCAAATGTTAACAGTGTACTAAAATGTTACAGTTACTGTTTTGACTTTATTTTTCCAAAAGAAGAAACTACAACAAAAACATCTGCCAAAAAACAAACAAACAACAAAACAAAAAAGAAAACACGTCATGGTCATCTCTCCATCAACAGATCATACTAGAACCACAGCTCGTCCCTTCCCATTAGTTTCATTTTCCTCCGTGTAAACTGTCCATTTCCTCCAGTAACCTTCTATCTGGTCTTCCTGTAGCCTCAGTTTGAATGTCAATTTCCCACGGTGTAAAATATAAATGTCCTCAACCAATTCTTCCCACTAATGTAACCATTACTTACTAACCCTGTCCATGGGCGCGTGAAAGTGTGTGTGCTTGTATGTATGTGTTTGTGTTCTTGCATTTCAGTAGGTATTTCATGAGTATATCAGCCTGTGCAGGGGCGTTTTGCCATTGGGCAGACTAGGCAGTTGCCTAGGGCGCCATGAGGGGAGGGGGGGGGGACCATGAGAGAGAGTGCCATTTTACAGGAGTTTTTTTTTACAGGGAAAATCTTGCCTAGGGCTCCAAGTTGCTTAGAAACGCCACTGAGCCTGTGCGTCTATGTATTTGAGTCTGTGTATGTGGTGTGCTGGCGTGTGTGTGTGTGTGTGTGTGTGTGTGTGTGTGTGTGTGTGTGTGTGTGTGTGTGTGTGTGTGTGTGTGTGTGTGTGTGTGTGTGTGTGTGTGTGTGTGTGTGTGTGTTCCGATGTGTATATGGATACACATACTTTCCTCCCAGGAGCGTGCTGTGTGTAAGCCAGGCAGCGCAGCAGCACCTCGGGGTGAAAGTTTGATTGATTATGTGATATCGGAGGTGGTTATTATTTTTTATCCTCCTTCCCGGGTGGAGGGTGGAACTGCACTCTTGCCAGAGGGCCGTATCACTCCTCCCTATCCATGCTGTAATGTTTTGGCAACCCCATGGTGTTGTTGCCACAATGCGCCCTGGTCCCTGCAATGTTATTCTGTCACTTTGCTGTGTGTTGGGCTGTGATCAAGGGGCTCCAATCCAACAGCAACAAGTGTGTGTGTGTGCGTGTGTGTGTGTGTGTGTGTGTGTGTGTGTGTGTGTGTGTGTGTGTGTGTGTGTGTGTACATTTTCACGTCAAGAACTCCTGTGTTCATATCTGTGTTTGGCCAAGGATCACCGTCTCATAATATTTCAGTCATGGTGAATGCCTGCATCCTGCATCCAAAAATGCAATGTATAGATTTTGGATACATTGGACAGTAGAGTAGTGCATCCGGTGGATGCTGTGCATCATGCATGTACTGTAGAGTGAAAATAATCCACCATGGACAAACAATTGCGAAGAAACAAATGTGTGTTGTTTGGCCGCTACTATAGTAACAGCAGTGGCAAAACATGCTGTTCTGTTTGCAAACAAAGTTCTCAGATGTGGAATTGTCAATTTCCTTCAAATACATGAATAAAACCCACATTATAATCATTAGATTAAAACCTGTTTTATTGATATTTTGTTCAATAAAACACTCTTTCAATATTCTTTTGTAAATAGGCAATAGGCAATACGACATGCTGTTCAAATTTCAAATTACTGATGTACAATATGTACTATAGAGTTCAAGTGGTTCCACAGGTTTTGAGGCAATGGTAACCAACCACGGACGTATGGTTACGGTATTATAGGCCTGACTGCTGTGTAGTCACATGCACTCTCTCTATATATATATACTGTATATATATCCCTCTCTTTCTCTCTCTTTCACCCACACACACGCACACGTCTTGACCTTTCTGTCTCATTTGGTGGTATATGATGTACAGGTACCATATAGGTACCGTTAACTACATACCCTGTACTGTAGTGCAGGTGTTCCCAATGAACCACGGTAAAAAGCTGTAATTCTTTCTTATTTCTTTCTGTCTGTGTGCACGCGCATGCGCGCGTGTGTGTGTCTGTCTGTGTGTGTGCGTGTGCGCACGCATACGCACGTGTGTCCCTGCATGAGTGTGTCTTCCCTGTGCACATCACTTTCATCGCTCGGCAATAAAAGTTAATAGGCGTTTTGTACCTCTCATGAAAGTCCTGTCTTTTTCTCTGTCTCTTGTTCCTTGTCTCTCTCACCCTTTTCATCTATGTCTGTCTGTCTGTCTGTCTGTCTGTCTGTCTGTCTGTCTGTCTGTCTGTCTGTCTGTCTGTCTGTCTGTCTCTCTCTCTCCACCCCCACCCAGCCACTCTCCTTCTCTTCATTTTATTTCGGTGTAAATCCCATGAGCGGTGCAGGCAGCGGTATACTCGCAGTGTAAATATTGGCAGAGAAACCTTACACTAATGGCATCCTACTTCTGTCCGGGGGAGAGACGTGAAGCGACGGAAAATTTCCTCGCACCTCTCCCTCCTTCTCTCTCTGGTTCTAATGTTTGTCACACGCGGCAGTGAAATTTGTTCTCTGCATTTGACCCATCTCTTGGAGTGGTGAGCCGCAGCCGCGGTGCGCTGGGGAGTCTTCTGTAGTTCAGGTCATTCTGATCCCCTTCCAATCCAATCCTTGATGCTGAGTGCAAAGCAGGGAGACAGTGGGTCCCATGTTTGGAGGGTGGACAGCCATGGTGTCGTCATGGTCCACTGTGTATCTCTTTCCTTCCATGCATGTCCTCATGGTACTAATACTGTTGTGTTACGCTCTGAAAACAGTGGATCTGCAAGCTTGCATCCCATGAGTTTGTAGATGAGCTATAACCTGTCTTTTCCTGTTTGGTATTTTTCTTCTTTACATTATGTCTGCGAAGAGCATTAAGATCTACATTCAGATTCAGTAATCATAGAGCGATAGAGTTTTGTTCAGTGACAGGTGGGTTGCCAATTTCATATGGTAAACATTCTGTCATTCTTTCATCAGGTTTAATAATTATGTCCACAGTTGGAAAGTTCTGGAGAAAAATGTAGGCCTATGTAGGTTTCATTTTGACACTCTCAAGAGTTAAAATAGTCATCATCTGAATTAGCACCGCTTAATTAAGAAGTCTACACTGTTTTGTCTGCAAAATCCAGCCTGGAATTATGGACAAAACCAAAAGAATTCTTTAGTTTTAGGTCTTTGGGGTGAAAAAGTAATCAAATGGTGGTCCGGGGCTCAAATGCTGAATAAATGGTGGTCCCTGGTGTCAAAAAGGTTGAAACCCCCTGATCTACAGGGTAAATGCTTGCAATTGTGTGACTCCATAAAACATCTTACATTCGAGTTACATTGGAGCGGTTTGGGTTAAGAAAGTTCATTGTTTACTTGGTATCCTATTGCTCAATGTACAGATTATTATTTTTATTTTATTTCCTTTCCTTCCTTTGTGGGTGTGAACTCCCACTCCCCTGCCTGAGGTCGACCTCAATAAGGGCATGTGGTCGTTGTTCACCATAAATCAAATGGCTTCAGATCTGAGCCAAGTCTCCGAGGACGCGTGTCTGAAGCATGTCCTGGACAGGGGTCTCCGGACGTAAAAACAAACACTATTGTTTAGACATAGTGAGGCCTAGTTTACTGAAGCACTAGACTGTGTAAGTCTGCAGTCTGCAGTGCTAATAATGCCTGAAAAATGTAGTTTGAGTTGTGGCGGCTCTCTAACCTTTTCACCATCCCCTGTGTGTGTCTCAGGTTTGGGGAAGGTGACCATGGCTGACCGATTTGACTGTGACAACTGCAAAGAGTCTCTGTACGGCCGCAAGTACATCCAGTCTGAGGACAGTCCTTACTGCATCCCCTGCTACGACAGCCTGTTCTCCAACACCTGTGACGAGTGCAAGGAGCTCATCGCCCACGACGCCAGGGTAGATACAGCTTTATTATTTTTATTTTTTTTTTTTTCTAATTCAGATGATAAGTGTAAAAGTGTAAATATTTACACTCTCAGGAGTTACATCTGGTTAACCATCTGACCATTATTTAGACTGGGGACCACATGGAATCCTCTTAGGGACCGCTGATGGTCCCCGGACCACTGGTTGAAAACCACTGTTCTATACAATCAACGAATTCCCATGAATAAAAACATTAAAGAAGCAGGACATTGTTAGTAGAGTTTGAGTAGGGTGACCAGATCCAAACTGTTCATTTGAGGGACAGAAGTACTGCATTTAAAAAATAATTACTCTTTTCATAACTCTGGTTATTTTAACAGAAGTAAAAACACATCTATTGAAGGAAAAGAGACAACAGCAGGCCAAATATGAGGGCATTTGAACACTGATGCCTGTCAGTCACAATGTGGGACAGGGTCTCAAATTGTGGGACAACTAAAACATCTTGTAAATAAGGGACTGTCCCAAACAGAGAGAAACATCTGGTCATCCTAGGTTTGAGTCCCATGAGGAGTTATCACTTCTCTTTTTGGGTCTTGAGCTAAAAGGGTTTTATATTATATTTATAAACAGTAATAAGGAAGTGGGGAGGGAATATAAATTATGAAAATAGGTTAAATTAAATTAACATTTTTCAGCTGAGATCCTTTGGATATATTGTAAGACATTCTTGAGCTAATGCTAAATGTCCAGCCTTCTCAAATGGTATTTTGGAATGGAACCATCCAGTGGGATAAACTGTGTAGTTTTACAATGCGTTTGTGTTTTATTTAACATAACAAGAGGCTAAACAAAGATAAACTCTGTCAGCTGTTACTCAGCCCTCCATGCCGTACCGTAGTAAACTCAAAGTCATTTTATCTTTTTACTGTGTTTTGACACAGCCTTTCAGATGTATAAAACAGAAGTTGTCTCCCCCCATGTTAATGGTGTATAATACATGGTAAATGAGGCGTGTTCAATATATTTTGTGTGGCAAGACACAGTAAAGGCCAATTTAACACGCAATTACACAGGCAATTTCCACCATGTCCATGTTAGCCAGTGGGCTAATTTTGCTTCGGGCCGTAAAAAGAAAAGAAGCCGCATGACAAAACGTCTCCTTCTTCCCCCACAATCAAGTAAAATTTTAATCTTCTCTTAATGGAAAAGCCAAACAAGACGCAGGTCATCTGTGATGTGAATAGAGTTGACAGAATGTGGCATGTCATAGTCCAGTGGTTTTCCAAGTTGGGGGTTCCAAATTGGGTGAATTACAACATCACATGTATTTTAACCCATATAGACCTGCTGGCGATTCTACAAATGTCTGCCAAATCCTGAACAGTTTTCTGAAAAACATCACATTTCTATGTCAGTGGTCCTCAATATCAAAATCAACTGTAGTATAGTAATATGTAACTAGTAATATGTAGTTTCAGGGACCCCCCCAGAAGCAAAATACTTGATATAAAACATCTGCTCTGGTTTTGCTCTTAATTTTCACAATTTATCAAAAATAGCAGAACTGCCATCTCATAGTGTGCCTCTGAGCTTGTACGTTGTATTATCTGCCATTTTTCAATAGCTGTAAAGTACAAGGAATGCTTATAACACAAAAAGTTGTTCCTTCCCAAAATAGGTTAACCACTATCCATTTATAAAAGTTGAATATTACAAATCTTTCTTTCTGGGGGGTTCCTGTCCCAAAACGTTTTCAGATGGGGGTCCTTTCATTTTAGGGCTCCCTGACTTGAAAAGGACTGAGAACTGGCACTCACTGGGCTAGTCAGCCACTACCATGCTTGGGTATATGGAAGCCAATGACATAGCAACACTCTCACAAACCAGCGGTCTGTGTTTGTCTTGGCTCCGAGTCACATAGACAATAAATTCAACATCGTCCCTGTCAGGACCTCTTTTACGCACAAAAGAGCACTCACGCGCACACATGTCTGTGTGCACGTGTCGTGCGCACGCACGGACACATGCATGCACACAAAATTACCGGCGGTGAGGATATTTCATCATGTGTTAAACACAGACCACTCTCCTCTCCTGCTGTAACCAGAGCCCTCTGTTTGCTGTGTAGTCTTCTAGCCTCTCCCTCATTACTCTACACTAGATGTCCTACGAATTCATATGGAGTCCAATTAACCCATGAATAGCTTATGCCGTGCACGCTGCTAAATTAAAAGTCTCTAATTTCTCCACCGACATCTTTAATAATTCATATTCACCTGCTTTGTGCAAGCCGGTATTCCGTCATCCACACCATCTGGTATGGCAACAACCTGGGCACAATAGGCTACCATGCAATATACTGCAACAGTGTGCACACTATTGGACACACTGCTGCAATTGTGCTATCTCTCTGTGTTGTATTGTCATTACTATGTCCATCCCTTGTCATAGTGCAGTCACAATTTGTGGTGCGTTTTATTGTCCTTGGTGAATAAACTTTGTTGATTGAGTCTAATTGTGATGACAGAACGACTGGACAAAACCTCCCACCTGTGGTTGCTATAAACTGGGTATAGTACAGTAGTGAGTTTAAGATTGGGAACGCCTTTGCGTGTTCTAAACCAGGGGGTTGCAACCTTTTTTGATACCAGGGCCCATCATTTATTCAGCATTTGAGCCATGGACCACCATTTGATGACATTTTAGCCCCACAGACCCCAAAACTAATGATTTATTTTGCTTTTGTCCACAATTGCAGGCTGGATTTGGGAAACAAAACAGTCAAATATACATGGTCAAAATGACCATTAATCTTCTACATTCTCTAGGACCCGCAAGGGTCCATTTGGTTTCATTTTTACGCTCTCAAAGAGTTACATCTGGTTAACGAACTTTCCATCATTTAGCTGGGGACTTTAGCTATTAAAATATAGTAGATCTAAAACTCATACGGTAGCTTGTAGATGAGACTCTAGTCTTGAATATACCGGTAATTGAATATATATATATATATATATATATATATATATATACACTGTATATATATATATATATATATATATATATATATATATATATATATATATATATATATATATATATATATATATATATATATATATACACTGTATATATATATATATACACTGTATATATATATATATATATATATATACACTGTATATATATATATAATATATATATATATTATATATATATATATATATATATATATATATATATATATATATATATATATATATATATATATATATATATATATATATATATATAATTTATAGAATATATATTGTTACAGAGTGAACGTTTTTTAAACTCAAATCGTTGCTTCTAGGGAAGTCCCTGCAACAACATATTTTCAGATCGTGGGGTCAAGCTCACATATCACCTTTAGTGCCCTTGACATGAAATATTGAGCATCCTAATATAGAAACATGGGGTAAAACTGTTTTGAATTGAGGCATAAATGGGTTAAAAATCAACCGCCGGAAGAACCAAGAAGCAATGCAGTCTGGGTGGTCCGTTCATGTTGGGGGCGACGTGGTGATCGGCCGTCCTCCCACTGTTCTGGTGACTACCTTGCTTGGATTATTTTCGGATGCCACCAAATGTGTCATACCATAGGCAGAGATGATGAGATGGCCATGATGCAATGTGGGTGCAACCTGCAACGTTAAACCGAATGCATCAATTTATCTTCTAAAAATAGTGAATGGATCATTTAATAAAAATCTGTGCTCTCAGGAGTTACATTATTGTTATAACATCTGTAACATCCGCAGTGCTTGATTCACAATACCTCTCTACTCAATTGCTGTAGATTAGAGAATGTAGAAGAATTGTTAAAGACAACTTTTGTGTGTGCCTTTGTGTGTGCGTGCGTGTGTGTGTGTGTGTGTGGGGGGGGGGGGGTGAGAGGGATAGAGGCAAAATATCTTCAAAATAATGGTGGCTTGTGGCTCAAATGCCAAATAGATAGTGGGCTCCAACCAGTCGACTATACTGTATAATATTTGTTGACATATAATCTTTATATTTCACCTTTCACGTTAATATTCGCATTCCTAAAACAATATACCATAGTGTAAAGTATTTCTTCCTCCTCCAGGAGTTATTCTACGAGGACCGGCACTACCATGAGCACTGCTTCCGCTGTTTCCGCTGCGACCGCTCCCTGGCAGACGAACCGTTCACCAGCCACGACGACGCCCTGCTCTGCAACGACTGCTACTGCAACGAGTTCTCCTCCAAGTGCGTGGCCTGTGACAAGACGGTCATGCCAGGTGAGACCACCAAGCCCCCATAGTGAAGCTCACCAGTGTTGAAGCGCTCTGCGCCTATAGTGATTAGAGTGCGAACTACGACACAACACCGGCCCCCGCCTGCAAATGGATGGAGCCTCCCCTTTCCATCCCACTGCCATGAGGAAGCTTAGAGAAGGCCAGCCAACCTGCCGAATTCCTCATCACCTTCTATGAAAAGCTATAGGAGCCGTGCAGGCAACAAACTTCGCAGACTTCTTCACTAGAAGAGAAACACTAGCGATATTGACAACAGACTTCAGTGCTCTATATACACAGATAGATTTATGTATTTATATTTTGATTATGATTTAACTGAGAGATTGCCAGTCGAATCAGTCTGACTGGTCTGATTGCATAATAAAACGTAAAAACATGTTAAGCATAAAAGATCTTTCCATTTGGGCTGTAGGGGGTACTTAATGTTTGATTTAACATATACAGTACATGCGTGCTTTCTAGTGTATAGACAGTGTAACACACACTAGCCTTCCTACACAGGCTTTCATCTCTTTAACCCCACTTAAGCCCTACTGTACTTTGTTGTACAACAACGAATTGCGGAAGTAACTGATCTACCTGCTAACGGTGCATCGGCTCACCCCTTGCATTGTGAGCTTGTATAGAGCTTGTGGATCAGCTGTTGTCACTGTGTGGGGTCCATTGGGACTCACAGTTTTCCTTGAGGGGGTTCTAAATTGACCCTTACAACTTAAGACGCCTGTACCTTTGACAGCATACAAATACATTTACCTGTCAGGGAGTCCTTGAAAGGTAACGCTTTGAGAATCACTGTGGGAGATCTGCTTGTTTATTTAACTTTTTTTTTTTACATGTCATCACGGTTTTCACATATGAGATCTCCGAAATAGGGACGGCGGGTCATTAAAAAGGCATTAGTGTCATTCGGTTATATCCCAAATATATTGCGCGTCACATTGCAAAAAAGGAAAGTTCATGACGGACAAACACATTCTGAAGAGGGAGACGTGTCGAGGAGCATGTCTGCACTTGGTCCTGGAAGTAGGAGCCAGGGGCAGATGTATCATTTCCCATTTGGGGGGGCAAGAGAACATGTTGGAGGGGCAAGAGAAAATGGTATGGGGGCGGCTTCATCGCCCGTGGCGCGAAGCCGCACCTATGCCATTTTCAGTTACAGGACTTTTATTAGGCAAGTAAAGCATGAAAAATAACATCAGTTGTTTGTTGAAGTTGCAACAGAAACGCAGCATGCATAAAGCTAAAGGTCTGACTCAGCGAGTTTTCTGTTTTCAATGATGAAATGCTGTTGGTTTAGTGGTGACACAGCTGTAGTTAGTTATTAGCAGTAGTAGTGTTTCAAATCATTTTAAATTTGAAATATCTTGGGTTGTTTTGCATGCCATCGTGTTTGGTGGGGCAGACTGTGCATTTAGGGGGGGCATTGCCCCCCATGCCCATGCATGCCTAGATCCGCCCCGGGTAGGAGCACTTGAAAGATGGGGAGCTATAGATCACGTAGATACGAGGGAGAAGCGGATTTAGAAAAATAGACGAGAGAGAGAGACAGGGAGAGAATGGGCGAGGAAGAGGAAGGCTGGAGTTAGCGATTGAGCGGCAGCCAGCCAGCCAGCGCTGAATGTGACAGAGTAATTGCCAGTCTGCCTGACTTGTTGTCTGTGAGCCAAATCCTGAGGGCTGGCTGGCTGCCAGCGCACTGATGATAACAAGAGATAAGCCAGCCGTCTATTTCAGCACCACCGTAGTGGCCAACGCAGCGCTCATAAAAATGGCAAACGATTCCAGGAAGAGAGCGCCGTTCCCCTCTATTTTGGGGGCCATTTCGGCTTTCTTCTTTTTTTTTTTTTTTTTTTTTTGGGGGGGGGGGGGGGGGGGGGGGTTCAACCTTTTTCATGCCAGGGCCCACACTATTTACTCAGCATTTGAGCCACGGACCACCATTTGAGGAAATTCTAGCCCCACAGAACCAATAACTCAAATATTTCTTCTGTTTTCTATCTACAATTCCAAGATGGATTTCGGAAACATAACAGGCAAACCTACATCTCTTGTTGTGTAGACTTGGGCTAATTCACATGATGAGTAGTGTAAGCGTCCATTTGGTTTCATTTTTACGCTCTCAAAGAGTTACATCTGGTTAAGCAACTTTCCGTCATTTAGCTGGGGACCACCTGGAATCCTCTCGAGGACCACTGGTGATCCCCGGACCACCGGTTGAAAACCACTGTGTCAGAATGATCTTTCTGCCAGGTTACCTGGCAATTATGGAAGCCCACAGGAAGTTAATAACACACTGTAGCTGTTCGGTCCACTGTGTGTGCGTATGTGCATGCGTGGAGCACCTACCTGCCTGTATTCGCACAGAACTGGCTTTTGTTTCTATTCTCAAGCCTAACCCTACGTTTTCACGGCGGGGGAGGCGGGCGATGATTAAAGCGGCGTCGCCCGACATCCATTATTTCTCTATGGGACCTGCCGATTCGGGCGACAGCAGCAGAACGGCGAACGTCGGCTGACGTCGCCCGGAAAGATAAAAATTGTTGAGCTTTTCACGTTTGGCCGGGGATAACCAATCAGAGCCAAGTGCTGCTTTTTTTGCCCTCGACCCGAAACCATTCGGCGCAGTTTGGTTCCTAGTTCCGCCCCACTTCCTCCTCCACCATAGCTTTTTTTTTTCAGTGCACCACAGCACCGTCGTTTACGGTACTCATTTTGCATGCCATTCTAAGCGAGAATTTACGGTAATGACTGTCGCCGTTGCTGATATCGGGCGACGTTTTTTGTCTATCACCCACCGTTAAAACGTACTGTAAGTCCCATCCTGTGTCTATTAATAGAGCTGGCAGCTATATATTATAGTGCTTTGCACAGGGACACGCGGCACGCGGACACTCAAAAGCTGACACACACACACACACACACACACACACACACACATACTTGACTCTGTTTAACTGTTAGGCACTAAGTTATAGTGGTTTGCCCAGAGAGGCAGAGAGAAAGAGAGACAGAGAGAGAGCGAGAGAGAGAGGGAGAGAGAGAGAGAGAGAGACAGAGACAGAGAGAAAGAGTGATAGAGAGAGAGAGAGAGAGAGAGAGACAGAGGGGGATCAAAGCCCCTGTGATGGAATCCTCAGAAGCTCTTTTTGGTTACCAAGATGGATCTGATAGGGCAGGCCGTGCTGAAATGCTCCCCTAGTGCCAGAGATTGTCATCCAGATGTTGAAGTATTGTTGATGGAGCGATTCCTTTTTTGTTCTCACTCAGTTTATCTTTCCGTGCAAATATTTCCCTCTGTGTGAAGGACACTGTGATGCTGTTGTCTCCTGCCCCGCTGTCATTTATCATCTCATTTGGACTTCGTTTCACTGTCAGATTCCCTTTATTCACCACAAGTACAATAAATGACTGTATTGGTGCAGAATGCATAGTGACGACTCGCATTGCAAAACAGCATATAATAATGACACAGCAAGGACATCAGCAATGAGGCCGTCCGCACCGCTAGACAATACTGTCCTTGCAAGATATATGATGCATTTGCACAGCCTCTTGAAATGTATATTAACTATTCAATGATTTCATGTATATTATATATTATGTACACTCAGGCAATGGCAGATCTCGACTTGAGACTTGAAAGATGAACTCAATCAGACGTGGCCTGGTAGAACCCCAGGACCAGGGAACTCCACCCATTTTCAACATTTTAATGTCATTAATACTGTATACCTTAGAGATGTTGTGTGGACATGATAAAAAAAGTTCCCCCAATTCTGTATTTCCTGAAAATGGAGGTCTGAAAAAATCATTAACTTGGTGAAATACATCTTGATGATGTCATCAGAAGTATTTCACCATGTTAATGATTTTTTCTTTCAGAGCCCTTTTTCCTGAGAGGGTACAAATGGAATCAAATGGACCCGCTAGGGTCCATTTGGTTCACATTTGCATCCTCTCAGGAAAATTTTGAAAATGGGTGGAATTCCCCTTTAAAAAGATTACCACAGACCTACAGTACTGTACTTTAGCTAAATAACATTTAAACTTTTCTTTTGCCTCTGTGTCCTGCTAATCCCTGCAAACTGTTTGTTCGCTGCCATCTTGCTCACTCACTCTCTCTCATTATTTCTCTATTGGTTGTTTGTAGTTTTGTTCACATATTTTTACACATCTTAACGCTTACTCTGCCAGCACTTTTCTTTTATTATTTTTTTAGGTAGCTAATGCCAGCAATTTTCATGTACAAGACATATTTCGGTCTAGGTTTCCAGTCGGGTATTTTAGAACGGCGCACAGGATATGGCTTCCAGTCCGTCTCTTATTCGGGTCCCTCAGCTGGCAAGAGGAGGCTAGTGCTGCTCACGGCTGCTAGCATCAGGATCGAAGATTCTAGTAGATCTTTGGCAATGTCAGCGGGCGTAACTCTAGCAGGAAAACAGTTAACAGAAATAGAAATGAATGTTGAAATGTAACTCTCATTCTGCTTTCTTCCTTTCTCTCTCCCTCTCTCTGTCTGTCCTCTAGGTACGAGGAAGCTGGAATATGGTGGCTCTACGTGGCACGAGGGCTGTTTCATTTGCCACAGCTGTGAGCAGCCTATTGGCTCCAAGTCCTTCATCCCTGACAAGGACGAACACTACTGCGTGTCCTGCTATGAGGACAAGTTCGCCCCACGCTGCACACGCTGTAAAAAGGTACCACTGTGACTCATTTACTTATACAGTACATAGTTGCTGCTGTTGAGGTTCTGCCAAATAATACTACTGCATGACCAAAATAGGGATGCCAGGCTTAAAGTGGTTAAGCATAAGTAGATTAAATAATTTATTAGAAAATGCTATATCATTGGTTAGTTAGGGTTAGCTGAGGAGAGGCTTCTGTACTTTCCCCTTGAGATGTTTCTTTTTCTTTTTTCGTGTGTCCTCATTTTGAGGACAAGAGGTAATACAAGGATTCTGCTGTAGAAGTGCTCAATCTTAACAGACAGACTCTCCACCTGCTCTTTCCTCCACTTCATATTGTTTAATGTGGCTCCTTTTAGCACACGCTGCTGTATTGTCACAACTTAGACTACTTTGAAACTGCCGTCCTGAGTCAATATGGTCTTTAAACATGGTCATTTGGATTGTTTGATTGATTCATTGCTACATTTTATTAGACAATAAATTGTAAAAAATAGTACAAGGTACAGTCAAAACATAGTATTGATCCAAAAGTTAACAACAAATAAAGACCTTGAGGTCTTATTCCTGTTCGGCTCCCATGCATTCAATACCATAAGAGAAAACAAGTACAATGATTCAAAATACAAAGATAAGTCAACATCTACAGATTAGATGATAAATACAATACTCCCTCTTGTGTTGTGGGAGTGGACGTCATTAACATTAACAAAGTAATTAGATAGGCACATGGGTAATATGGTACTTTATCGAATCTTGCAAACCTACATTGCGAAGCAGAGGAAAAGAGGACAAAAACCTCATCTATCATCTACAGTGGTTTTATCTAGTGGTTTTCAACCTTTTTGATACCAGGGCCCACCATTTATTCAGCATTTGAGACATTTTAGCTCCACAGACCCCAAAACTAAAGATTTCTTTTGCTTTTGTCCACAATTCCAGACTGGATTTGGGAAACAAAACAGGCAAAACATGCAGACCAAAATGACCATTAATCTTCTACATTCTCTAGTTGTCTAGACTTGGGCTAATTAAGATGATGAATATTTTAACTCTTGAGAGTGTGAAAATGAAACCAAACGGACCCGCAAGGGTCCGTTTGGTTTCATTTTTACGTTCTCAAGAGTTACATCTGGTTAACCAACTTAGCTGGGGACCACCTGGAACCCTTCTCAAGGACCACTGGTGGTCCCCGGCCCACCAGGTTGAAAACCTCTGATCTACAAGCTTTCAATAAGTCACAGTTCGGTCCTTCTTTCACACCGTTTGACAAATAGACTTCAGGCGTGTGTGTGTGTGTGTGTGTGTGTATTTTGGACAGACCCTGGCTAAAGGTGGAGTGACCTACCGGGACGAGCCGTGGCATAAGGAGTGTTTCGTGTGCACTGGGTGTAAGATGCAGCTGGCCGGGCAGCACTTCACCTCCAGAGACGACAGTCCATACTGCCTGGTGTGTTTCGGCAGCCTCTACGCCAAGAAGTGTGAGGCCTGCTGTAAACCCATCACAGGTCTGCACTATACCTACAGTATATCACTGTGTTACAACCCTTTAAAGGGGAACTCCACCCATTTTCAGCATTCTAATATGTCGTTAGTATACCTTTGAGGTGCTGGGTGGACATGATTAAAACGTTTCCCCATTCTGTGTTTCCTAGAAATGGAGGTCTGAAGAAAACCACTAACATGGTGAAACATCTTGATGACATCATCAAGATGTATTTGTATATGTTAATGGATTTCTTTAGACGCTTCTTTTTTTGTGAGAGCGTACAAATGGAACCAAATGAACGCATTTGTACACTCAGAAAAAATGTTGAAAATGGGTGGAATTCCCCTTTAATGAGATAAATATTCTTGCCCTCTGTAACCAAAATAATCAAATAAAAATACCTTAATTTCTTTAATAAACAGCAGATTTTTCACTCCATAGGGATAGCGACTCCTGTCGCACGTTGATGATGTCATATGTCCATGTGTGATCCAGCTCTATGGAATATACAGTATGAAATGCATATACTGTATGCTAACAAAAACAACATAATACTTTCTAAATGTAATATGAGCATCAAAGCATGTATTGTACATTCGATATATTCCATAGGGCTGGAGTAGTCATGGACATAATGTGTCCATGACTAATCCAGCCCTATGGAATATATTGAACTGCTCCTCTTGCATATTATGAAATGATCAACATGCAACAGGAGCAGTTCCTATTGAGTGGAAGATGCTCTATTTATGAAAGGAATGAGATATTGAAGGTGGTTTTATCTTTACGTTTTAGTTATAGAAGGCAGGTACAGTAACCAAGTAAGGCATACGTCTCTTTATTAGCTTAAAAAGCACTTGTGTCATTTTAGATTTCAGGTACTGTACATTAACTGCCAAATTATTTGTGATGGGCTTCAGTTTGACTCATTTGCACTACCTCCTAGTGTGAATACTTCTTCCAGGGCTTTAGTAAAAACTCTCAACCAACACATGTAAACAAGACCAACCAATACTGTATTCAATAGGTCACCACTTTTGGATTGAATAGGGTAAGGTTAGAATGATCACCACAGACGGCAACACATGGGTCACCGTTTTTCATGTTAACATCCGGGACCTGTGTTTGTCTCCATTGACACAAACAAGCTTGTACATTCAGAAAACAGCATAAATGTGTCAGATTAATTGTTCTTTGCTTGTGTGACAACAATAAGAACAGGGGGAAATTTACTCTAACAGGGGAATAAACTGTATTATGCTCCCTTTGTGCCTCAGGCTTCGGAGGAGGGAAGTACATCTCATTCGAGGACCGCCAGTGGCACCAGGCCTGCTTCACCTGCTCCCAGTGTTCGGTGACACTGGTCGGAGCCGGCTTTTTCCCCACCGACGACAACCGGATCCTGTGCCGCGACTGCAACAGCAACCTATAGAGCCACTCCCCCCTTCCCTCCCCTTTTACCTTGATCTATAGATTCTATTCCGTGCTCCTCAAACAGTGTATGCAGAAACCCCCAAAACATCGCTAAGGCTCTTAACCCATGCTTCCCGTCAGATTACTGGTTCTCAATCCTTTTTTTTTGTTCTCGTAACTCTGAGAATGTACACATCTTCAGGAACTCTGAAGATCCCTCGACCCCACTTTAAGAACCACTGCTTCAGATGATCCTTACATACACACACCACACACGCACGCACACACTCACAAAGAGACATGTGCAGTGAGATCTGAAGCACAAATCTAACTTTAAATGAACTATCTAGATGTTATGAAGAGACTTCTCTCATGCTCCGTCTCTGATTTGCGTGTTTTTATTTTCTACTGTCTGCATTTATCACTGCAGTTATTTTGCCAAATAAAAATAACAAAAAAAAAACTGTTAATAATGATCACATGAAACTAAGTTCATGCAGTGCCTTAAGAGTAAAGTCAGATGTTGTATGTTATGGAATATCAAAACCTAAGATAAACAATATGCAATCATTTTAGCAAATATTTGATATGAATGGGGTTGGCCACCTCAGATGACATTCTGAGAAGCAGACTTGGGAGTAACTACTAGTATGTAAAGCTGTTGAGTCTGCATATTATGTTCAGGTGTGTGTGTAGTTGAGTTGCTGTTTTAATTGCATTTGTATGCGTTGTTTTGAATGTCCTCGAGTGTCAGTTCTCCTTCTGCACTGTCTTCATGTCCCTCTTCACCAAAGCAACCTAGAGTAATGCTTCTCAACTCTTGGGTCTCGTCCCTGGCCCACACCCATCTGCCCACATAACGCGTCCGGTCAAAGTAGCATACATACAGCATAATAAATAAGATCTGAGCGGAGGGGGGAGACAGAGTTCTCACATTTTTGTCCGTCGAATTCTCTGTCTGTGTGCTTGCCGACTGGAGCCAACCAGACGTGTACGTGTGTATATACGTACAGGTCAGATGTACCTGTCATGTAATACACCTCTACCTTTGTGCAGTCGGGGGCATGAAAACTTTCTGGACTGTTTTTTTAAGTTTCTGTTTTAATGTGGTGTACCACTCAGGTTTGTATTACCTCTCTAGCAAATGTTATGATATGGAAAATAAGTGTCAGGAATTTGTCAGTCAGACATGCTCCATTGGAGTCACCATGGCATATCATAAATTTGACCTAGTTTTGCACTCAGGGGTATGACAGGTAGATTCCACAGTGCTGCATACAGTAGGTTACATATGTGGAGGGGAAGCTACGCTTGCAACTGCCAGTTTGTGGATAAATGTGTATCGGCATAAACAATAATTACCATAAGATTTTTTTCAAGCTAAACATGGAGGCGTAAAAGAATAAACATAGGCCTTGAGAACCTGTTTCCGGTCAGTATGTTAAGTGGTCAGATGGGTGGGCCGCACCGTGCATTTCCAGAGCATGTCCATTTTAACCGATCGATTGTGTTGCGGCTTGGATCAATGAAAGCAACATAGTGTACTTTAAGTTATTGTTTATCTGCATCACAACAAAAATCCTGAGTTTTTTTTTCTTGTTTGCATAATTGTTTGATGTTATGCTATCATTAAAGATCTTATTGGCGGCCCATTTCCAGGGCAAGAGAATCACTGACTTAGATAGAACAGGATAGGAAGGTACAGTATAGAGCAGACATTGCTGTAGAAAGTGAGATTCATAAGATGTACCAGTATGTAACCACTTAAAAGTTGAATCCTAGTTTTCTGTGTGGGAAACCTAACAGATACTGGTTGTCCAACGTGGAATGCCCTTTGGGGGGTGTGAAATGCAGGGTTCGATTTGTAAAAAATAAATAATAATAATAATAAATAAATAAATAAATAAAAATCACACCTGTGTGAAGTGAGGGGCGCTCTTATCATAAATTATATTACACACTTAAACACACTTTTTACTGAAATATACAGAGAAAAAGAGAGAGAAACAGAGATTAAAGAGAGATTGACAGAGCCATTATAAAAGTTTTAGAAGGTAGTCCAAGTTACTCGCAATCAAGTCATTTGCACTATGGATAAGATATTCTCTTGCTACCATGTTACGTGCACATATGAACATGATTCAAAGAATTTATACTGTACATTGACCATATTCACATGACCATTTTGCTATTATTTCATCATCATACACAGGGTGTGTTATGATGAAAGAGTAAAGTGCCCACCATGTGAATATGGTGAATATACCACTCTTGATCTTATATTGTGTTTTGGTTGACTTTTAAATGTTGTATTCTATACTTCATAAAGGTCTGTCCCTGCCTTTTGTTTGTTGTCTTAAATGTTTCTATTACCATTGCTCAGAGCCAGCATTTAAGAGTGAGAAATGGGCTTGCCCAAAATAAGCCGGAATTTAATATTTCGGTGTATTGCTACAGTTTCAGTATGCATGTCTTTGTACTTCATGGCTTTTATTGCCACAGTAATTATTTTGTTGCTGTTAATGCTGTTTATTTTGTTATCCTTGTTTGTCACATTTATATGAAAAAGTTTAAAAAAAGAAGAAATGCCCATATTTCATTATTTGAGCTTTGATGCTGGCAAGTCAGAGTCGACAATTTATGTGCTTTTTTAAGATGGAAAAAATAGACCGTCAATGTGAGAACAATATAAACTTTCAAAACAGATGATAATTGATGTGACCAAATTTGACATTGATGTGATTTATTTGTGAAGTCTTATCAAATAAATGTACATTAAATAAATGATACGTTGTGTTGTTTCATTCTTGTTTTTTTCTGACACATGATATACGTATCAATGCGACTGTTCAGTATTTCTGTGTCTGTAGTTGGATATACATACAGTAACAAGTTCGGTTTGAACCTGTTTGCATCCCGTAACTGAAGTTTTCTGTGGTCTTGCTTCCAACATCCAGAGCTAATCCCAATGGTGTGCTAACCATCAAAAGTCTTTCTAGGAAAGCCCCCCCCCTCCCTCGCCCTGTGTGCGTACGTGTGAGCGAGTGCATGCCTATGTGACAGACGAAGGGAGAGCGAGAAAGCATGTGCTTGTGTGTGTGTAACTGTGTATGAGTGCATGCATGTGCGTGCGTGTGCGTGTGTGTACGCATGAGCTGGTGTTTATGCTGACGAGACTGTTTCATGGCCTTGATGAAGCACACACACATACAGGCCAATAACAAACAGACGGCCAGATACGCTCTCCTGTCGGCATTGGTGGTGAATGCGCCACCCCCCCCTCACCCTCCAACCCCCCCACCCCTCCCAACTCCGTTTCAGATTTTTTCACCAAAAAAGGAAATGGAAAACTCATAGCCACATGGGGGGAGGGGGATGTGAGAGAGAGAGAGTGTGGGAGAGAGCGAAAGAGGAGAGGAGGGAGGATGTTCACATCTGGAGTTGCTCCATGGCACTTTCAAGGGGGAGGCGGGGTGAGGGGTGTGTGTGGATGTGTGTGTGTGTGTGTGTGGGGGGGTACACACGCACGTGCACGTGCGATTGGATTTATGGGGAGGCCGGGGTACTTAGGCAAAGAGGTGATGGGTGACAGGAAAGGTCAACGAAACCATCTCACACAAAGAGTGGCGTGGACAGATCTCTGCCCAACTTCATACTGAGGACCGTCTGTGTGTCTTTTATATGACGGTATAACACGCCTTGTAGAGAATTCAGTCCAGAATTGCACTTTTCCTGTGATGAATTCACTACCTGTTAACATACTACAGTAATGAACATTTTGGAGTTGGTTGTTTCTTCCCAGCACAAGAGAGATCTTTGCTACTGGTCCTTGATTCATCTCTAGTCTCCCCACGTTCCCATCTGTTTTTGTTTCTGGTTCTCTTTTTCTGTTAATATTCAACCTGTCCCTGCCTCATCCTGCCTCTGCACTGCATTGGGGTCCATCACCTCGTGACACAAATACTTTAAACTATGGTGGCAGAATGATGAGGCCAAGTGTTGCTCATTGACAACACTTGACACTGTCATCACAAGATACTTTGAATCAATTTTGTTCAAGCGTCTAACCACTTTAAACCTGCAGCCCCCGTTTTGGGGATGCCATTGCAGGGGAAAAGCTCCAAAAGGTGATGACAGACATTTCAGAAAGAATAGGAAGACTAAAGAGGCCATCCCTACCATTTACTTGTACATCTAATGAATATAATATTGTGCATAAATGAAAGCAACAATACTCATTTTAACATCTCATTCCATTCATCTTTCTCTCTTATTCCTGCAAAAACAGGAAGAGAGACAAAACGGTTTCCTCTTCCTCCTTGAATTTTAATCTATTTTTATTTGTTTTTCTTCCATCGGTGTCAAGTAGAATCAAGCCTGCCCAGCTGGAAAGGCCTGAGAAAGTAGTGCATTATATGACCCTCCATTTAGCTTGTTATTGAAATGCCACGTTCACTTTAGCTCGTAAATGTTAATTCAATAAATAGCATCACAGCTTGATTCTCATACTCACTTAGAGAGAGGGTGATTCACTGCAGACAAAACACATTAGCATGATTATTTAAGTGGCTACAATGCAACGTATTGAATCAATAAAACAATCATATTCACGTCATGGGGCTGAAAAAAAATAATATGAGTTGTCATAGTTTAGCAGCATTCCATAAGCCGTCTTCAATGCTGGACATGTGAGTGCGGCCATTATAGGCTATATGACAAAGTTGTCATGTCTAAACTATGCAAAGATGGGGAAGTTTGAAAAGAACTTGTTATACGGTAGTTTATACACACACACACACACACACACACACACACACACACACACACATAATAATAATAATAATAATAATAATAATAAAAAAACAGCCGGTATAGGTCAGCCAGTCACCAGAAAAAGGATGCGTGTCTTTGAAACATGATTTATCTAATTACAGATTTAATATTTTCACTAGTTTTGGTACCGGGCAAATGTTTCATGTCTCTTTTAGGTTGTGATAGAGCAAAAACATTTGGGAATCAGGGTTGTAGAAGAAAATCCAGTCCTGAGGAATAACAGACAAATAGGATATACACTAGCTCTGTGAAATTAAGTATTGGTACTTTGAATCAAATTATTCAAACGTTTAACAACTTTAACCCTGGAGTCTAATTAAGGCGCGTGGTTGGGTGCAGACATTTCACAGAGAATGGGATTGCCGTTTAATGGCAGGAGATCTTCCCTCTTAAACCTGATTTATACATGGACAATAAATCTAATAACATAAAATATAATTCCAGCGTGCGTCTCTTCATTAAGCACTTAAGTTATTTTATACTTTCATGGGAATGTCACAGAACCCGTTTTCTCAAACAGTGAACAGCGCTTCAGAGAAACATTGTTTGTCAGACTGCTAATGAACACTAGCTCAGTGTTTCAACATTTCTCAGCTCAAAACCATTTACTTTAGAGAGATGAAGTAGAGACCAAACTTCAAGGTTCTTTATTTGTCACTCCAATGTATGTCAGGACACAGAGGGATGAAATATCGGTTTCCTCTCTTACACGGTGCAAAAGGACAATAATAAGACATACAATAGAGCCAGGGCAAAAACAGAGCAAGTAACAGTACTAACACTAGTAGTGCAACAGATACAGTAAAGGCAATGAAGTGCTACATAACTTCAGTAAGTAACACCAATACTAACACTAATCTTTTGTTGCACTTTTTTGCTGTTGTTGAGTAGTGCCGTGCTTCGTATGTCTGTTTAAAGTACCAACAGGAGAAAGTGGCACTGTTGAGCTTCACACCAGCAGATTTGGTGCAACACAGAGCGCAGTGCAGACTGCACAGGTGCATGAGACACTACAGTCCAACAGTATCACATAGGCCATATTATTTGGTTCCACACAGCATTGGTCCGACAGGCGTTGGGGGTTGGGATTGGGTTATTTTCAGGGCTGGACTGGGACAAAAAAATCATCATTTTTGCATGAATTTCATAGCCTGACCTCAGTCTGAATTGTCATTTCGTTTCACTTCATTATTCAGACTGAAGTCCCGCTCCACCACAGCAGTTTCAGCTGCTGTAGTTGGATTTTGTACTAACACTGACACCGGAGGGTGGGACAGGGGAAAATATGGTATATGTGATATTTTTGAAGGTGGCGATTCAGGGCTGGGCCAGGCTATGAATTTGTCCATTTGTCTCATGTTGTGTATTTATGAACCACATTGCACATTACAACATTGCACATTGCAATTATAATACTGAATTGGGTTTAATTATAATTTGCTGCCTCTCCCTAAAATGCTTGACACCTTAGCTCAGGACAGTAAGAAGTCCTGCAGCCGTCATTTTACAGAAATAACTAAGGGCCATTTTGGCCACAAGTGGTTAGAGACAATGCCTAATTTGGGATTCTTGACACCTCTAACCTTTGGGGTTTGGGACATGACAACTGTTACATGAAACTATAAAGTCTTTACTGTATGTACTGCCGGTGGAGTTGAGAGTCGAGGTGTGTGTGTGTGTCAGGCCGGCAGGCCTGATGGTCTGTGCTGTGCTGTGATACTCCAAGACTTCAATAAACATGGAAACTTCGAAATAGAATGCTGCTCCTGCTTGCTTCCTTCTCCAAAGACTTTCCTGCTCCGTTTTAGTCTTATTATAAGACTCCATTATATTTTCAACACTCACAACCAGCATGCAGATAGCAGAAACCACCCGCTCTATCAGCACACACAAGCAAGCCATAATGCCACCATTTTTACACAACATGTATGATACAGACACCCACACAACCCTTTGTTGCTCTCACAAGACTGATGCTGCCAAAAGGATCCAAGATCAGTGAGAGATTTTATTCATCTCTCACTGATACAGGTACAATTAAGGCCTGTATTATTATTTATTGGTTGATTTATTTTAGCACCCCCTATGGCTGTGGGCCCGTGGCCCAATGGGAGAGCTCCCCCTGCTAATATGCAGGTGACAGACTGTCACAAGGTAGTTATGGTTAACAACATGGTAAACGTCATAAAAGCTACGCTGTAATCAGTTTCTTTTTTCGATTTATCTAGAAATACATTTTGTAATTTGGTTCCATGAAAAGCTTGTTTGTCTTGTTAGACTATTACCTGTTGATAAATCACATTTGCTCACTAAACAGAAAGGCATTTGTTTCACTCAGGAAGAAACAAATGGATTTCAGGATGCCTACATACATAAAATCCAAAATGGTGCTGACATTTTGACTGTTCGGGCTTTTTTCAGCTGTACTTCCCATGGATCCAAATTGGGTGAATTATTAAGCAATGGCATTGAGGTGAGCAGCACCCAATGTTATTAACATTTAGCTAGTATACACCTTCCGTCTACAGCAAAAGAAACAAGAAAACAGGAAGGTATGGCTCCCTAGCTGTTGTTTGACACCAAATTTGTTTGTATCTTCTGACTAACCGAAAAAAACAGTTTTAGTGATTGAAACAGTTGCCCGAGCGGTCAAGGCTCCAAGGATAGACAAAGTCCAAGAACGTAGATATTCGCATTTATTTACCTCCAAAACTGATGAACAGCTCATAATGTTTAATTGTCACAGTTCGAGTCTGAGTAAGAAATAAACACTTGATAACTCAGACAAAAAAACAAACTAATAACTAAAGAAACGGAAAACAGGTTATGCCTTCCTTGAAGACCCTGGCAGTTCTCTCTTGGTGTCCTGGTGTTGTCTCTATCTTAAGCCAACTAACTGAGCAATCTCTCTCACTCAACCATTCCAGCCTCCCTTATACCCAGGTGAGACCCACCCACAATGATTAGTAATTGAACAATCTACTCAAACAAGGTAAACCATGACCCATGATGCAATTACATATTTTCCTAAATCGATCTCAATATTCTCCAATGATCAAATAAATCACAAATTACAATAGAATCATGCAACACAAATAAAAGTATATAATGTGACACCTAGTCACACCTCCGAGGTAGCTTGATGGCCGTCAATAATGAAGCAGCTCTGCAGAGTGTGTTTGGAATGTTCAGTTTTACATTGTGGAGTCGTCTAGTGTCTATAGGGCACAGATTGCCCCGTGGCAGTGATTTTGTCATCTGAATTGTTTGAAAGTGTTTGTGTAGGCATAGATTTGGTTGACAAAATATAATATTTTAGTTGCTAAATGTAAATGTATTTTGGCTCATGTGCTTATAAACTTTGTAGACTTCTACTACTCCACTAGTACCTCCCTAACATTTTCATCAATATTATTCAGTCTTAGTCATTATATCTTGGTATATTTCCATAGTGTAAACAGGTAGTCAATGAACATTTGTCATCATAGTTTGTGAAATCACTGCTGTATTTGTGCATGCTCAAGTGTCCTTGAGCAAGGCTGGTTTCTAGTGACATCAGAATGTAAACCTGTGTGAGAATGGACAAATGTAACAATCCACATGTTAAAGTGCTTTGATGAAAGGCACTATATAAAATGCACCATTTACCAATTGCGGAAACTTGATCAAGTCAGAAAACAGGTGGGTTTGGTCGCACTCATCAACCCCAAGCCATGCAACGTTTACTACAACGGATGGATGTTGTCTAGACAGGCAGACTGATGGATTACTCAGACTTTAGGCCGTCACTGTTCACATCCTTTGCCAACTGTTAAGCAAGAACGTGTGATGTGAACATTGCAAAACATTTTTTCAGTACATATCAAGCCCAGGGGTTATACTAAAGGATATCTGATCTGACACATTTGTGCAAGGCGAGGGACAGGTGAAGGGTCTTCCTTGCAAAAACTGCATGGACAACTGGCATTGCTCATAGACAGATGAAAGGTTTGCAATCGTGCTGCAGTACTATGCCTACTTAGATCGATGCCAATTATAGTACACAGATGTACAGTAGGTTGGCTATCTGTGCACACATTATGGTATCTAGATGGGCTTATGCGGTTTGCTTGTCCACCACATGTTATTTATAGATCTTTATTTACACAGTTGTTGTCCATTTCATTTACTTTGTAAGTCTGCTGTGATGTGATGTGAAAAAATGTAAACAAATAGAAATAAAGCCATAAGCTAGAAAGATTGTCTATAGGTTTATGTATTGATGTTGGTTTGGTGTTTTAAAGCCTGGGACAAATGTCTACAAAGACAAATAAAACTAAGCAAAACTAAGATTTTTTTAAATGAACATCTAGAATCATATAAACATAGCTTGCTGTCAAATATCTAAATCAGGGCATCATTGTTTATGAGATACATTGTTCCACTGTGATGCAACAATTCACAGGAAAGGGCTGAGTAAGCACGTGTTAAATGATGTTGATTCATTGAAGATGACTCCAGGAACCTCAGGACTGACTTCTGGAACGGTGTCCAAATTGCAATGATAAATCAAGAGCTCGGTAGTCCTCCTAACTCCCTGAAATTAGGGGTTCAGTGGTAACACTGTCTACCAAAGTCTCACTTAAACCTTTGTGTCTCATGGCTCACATGTCAACCCACAAAATCAGTAACTGGAAATATACAGTACAGTATATATTTTTATTTTCAGAACTTTTTAAAGCAAGCTAGAAAGTACAATTGCAAAATATGGAGAAACATTTCTTTCTTTAATTTCTTTAAATTAGTGGCTGCAGTGCAGTGCAAGACACATCCAGCATGTGATTTTGTATATTGTAAGCAGTAAGCAAGAAAATTGTGTTTCTACAGTATGCTTTAATCTTTACTTCTGCAGAACATTTTTGTTCTGCAGGAAAGAACAATACATACTTTGTCTGTTACTACTGTTACTGTTAAATGGTCTGTTACTACTTTTTCTTTTAGTTTTTGTTACATTGTAGGTAACCATGGCATGTTGTTGCAGATGGATGCAGGTGTATTGTATGTGTATACACTACTATAGATGTAGATTATGCAACTGAATTTGATCTGATGGAAAAGATTCATTGTTCCTGTCCTCTGTCCTCATGTTCATACAGCTGCATAATGTAACAATAAATTTACATTTTATATAACATCTTTATCCAGGCACTCGCACATTCACCCATTCATTCACTGTCTGGAAGCCATGCAAGGTACCAACCAGCACAAGCAATTTGGGGTGTTTTGCCCAACGGCACTTCGACATGTAGACAGTAGGGGCCGAGATTCAATCTGCGACCCACTGATCGTTGGAAAACCTATACTCTACCTCCTGAGTTATCAGTTATCAAATAAGCGTCCTGCACAGCAGCACACATACGGTACTCTTGCCCTCGATCCCGATCCTGCTGGAGCTGCTTCTCAAATAACATAGATCACCAATGAAGTGTTTTTAAATTTAAATCAATCTGATGATACTTGTTATGGTGTATGCAATGAATTTATTAGGTAAATATTTGCATCGGCTTAAAAAGATGGTAAAGTGTTTCACACTCGTTTACACTTGTTTACTCTTCAATGCAGCTATGATGAATAAGCTAAATACATTAACCAGTGTAAGCAGCAGTAAATATTTTCCTCTGCCAGCAAAGGAAAGATCATATGCCTCTCCTACATTTAGGCATTCAGAGAGGGGGGGCGAGCATACAGGCTTTCATTTTGAATGTACAACATGACACATTTGACCTTTTCTGTCTTTTCCACAGTGAGACGTGGCAATACAGACATCATTATGTTTAGGGAGTGAGAGGGAGTATTGCTCAAAAGAAAAGAAAAAAGGTTTGGTTTAGCTTAGGTGTCCATTTGACAAAGTACAATCATCCACCACATTCATGTCTGTTCAGAGAAATCCTTACTAACCATTTTGACCAACCTCAGCAGATAGTCTAACCCTAAAGTGTGAGCAGTTGTGTTGTGCTCTCACTGGCAAAACAAAAGTATTTGAATCAATACAATAATATTTAATAATTACCACCCCACCCAAACCGAACTCAGTTGCCCTCATTTTGGCAAAGACATGGGTTCATTATTCAATCTAAAGGATACCACTGTTGTTTTCACATTATGGTTAGCCATAATCCATGATTGTCAAAGCATTTTGTTGCATTGTTGTCTGACAGTCTGCTTGAGTGTTGGATATTTGATCGACCACAGTGGAAACAAGATTTTCTGTGCCTTGTCAATTTGTCCTTCGTAACCTGAATTCAATAAAATAATTTAAATCAATATCTAAATCAAAAACACCAAACTATACGTTCAAACAGGTAAAATGATAATATTTTACCTGACAACAGGCCAGTTTTCATCTGCGACCTAGTCATGATTGACTGACTCCTGACCAAATGGGGAGCCTGCAGGCCACATACTGCCTAAAAGCCCTAAGCCAATGGGAGCCCATTGTGTAGTACTTGCGACCTAGTCATGACTGGCTCCTAAGCTATGACACACTCAGTCAGGTCGCACTGCAACACGGAGCAAAGTGGTTAACAACAGCAGAAGTTATGAGCCAACTGTGCAGCACATCTAAACCTAAGCCTATACCCTATCCAAATCCCCAACGCATGTTGGACCGATGCTCTGTTAAACCAAAGTTAACTACCCTCACCAGGAGTGTGATGCAAGCTGATATCCATCCAGGGTTTTACTTAGCAGTACACAAACTAGGTGGCCGCTTGGAGCACCAAACTGTACCAAACCATTGGAGCACCAAACTGTCACGCTCATTAAGAACTGCAGCAGGGGTATTTGTTTTAGCCAATTCACCATACCTGACGTAAATCCAGCTAACTTCTCGTTTGCTAAATCGGAATGGGGCCACCAACCATCACTGTGGCAATTCAGTAGCGTGACCCTCGCCCCTCGTCAATCAAAGTTTGCCCTTGTCTTTAGGAGTCAGAATCTGGGCCATCAACTTTACTCACCTATAGTATGTAGTTTTGGGTCAGGGTTATATTTTGTTTACCTGGATGCTAACCTAGCACAGAGCAAAGACCCACAATAGCCCTGACAATCAGCCTCAGCCAGGTTGTGCGTCAGTCTGGGGTTCAATCCCCACGCCTGCACATCACTACACTTGCATCATCATAGCCTATTCAATATTTATTGGTCAATACTATAACTATAAACCAAATACAAATGGAAATAAGTTCACTTGCTCCGCCAACATAAAGCTTCCCCTTGCCTTTAGACTTCAGAGCATTGGTATGCAGCTTATAGCCTGGTCACAGTGCTGGCCAGCCATCGCTTTTGACAAAAAGCCTGAGTGATCTTCTGAGCGCAGAAATACCTATACAGTACGCCTAAGTGATGGGGATGAACTGGTGTGTATAGAGAGAAGGCGCCACTCTCTATCTGTGTCCCAAGCTGACACTCTCGGGGCCGATGCTTGTTTGGGAGGTTTGGAGCCTGCGACTGTGGCTTGGCTCAGACCCTCGTCCTCTCCGTTCACTCGCGTCTGAGGTCAAGGAGTTGTGCTTCCTTGCGGCTGTTGTAGCCGGAGTGGGAAGCTCCCATACCGTCTGGTAATGAGCCCTCTCAGCAGGAAAACAGGCCCTTGCTTTTCCAGAGGTTAGGATGAGATGCCTCCGCGGCTCTGATCACACCCCCAGTCAAATCCCTTTGTGTCTGGGAGTGACTGATGACAACTGCAACCACTCTAATCGGGCACGCTCCGGGCAGCGGCTCAGTCATTGTGTGTGTGTGCGTGTACGTGCGTGTGTGTACGCGCGCGCACGCACACCATATCTGCAGCATATCTGGAATTAAATATAACTCAAGAATTGTCATAGATCTGGGTGGGAATGATCAGCAGGATGCTTAGAACATATCTTTATGTCTTAACTTTAACTTTGGGCTTTGAAAGCTGCCCACAAGTCCAGGTCATGGACAAAGTAAGAGGTGGGAAGGTTTTTATGAAACTTGATAGAAATGGTCAGTGTTGGGAGGGTTTATTTCTTTCTTTCCTTCCTGCCTGTATTGACAGTTTCAAGTGAAGACTGACAGGAAAGAGGGAGAGACAGGGGGAAACAGACACATGCAGCATACAGTAGGCCGTCATGAACGGGACTCGAACACACAGCGCGCCAGAGCCTAGATGTGGCATGCACGTGGACCACTAGGCCAGCCGGCGCCCCTGGAAAGAAACTTTGACATCTACTGTAACTTTACCTGTGCCAAGTAATGTGTCATGATACTCAAGTTCATTTTGCACATAATACTTTCACAAAACTCATATGAGGTGCAAACAGACCTGCCATAATAAAATGAGAGGGTAGTCTTAGTCTATATCATGAGACCCAAACATGCATGGGTCCTGATCCAATGTTTGCAATTTTAGCAGCTTTCGAGCTCATGGTAAACCAAACAACTCAGAAGCTGTAGCACCCTCTATTGGCAGTTTGAAAAACGTGTATTGTACAACTTACCTTTATATTAGTAGCCTACTATAGCAAATGAATAGGCTGAATTAAAAAATAAACTTTAAGCCTATATGAGTTATTGACTTAAGTAACTATAATTCAGGTAACTCTAATGACCATTAGAACCAATTTGTAAAACTAGTGTTATATGCCATTACTTTGTTATTGTTTAAAGAAAATTATTTTACAAAATATTGCTCATGTAGTGTTGGGCAGTAACTCATTATTAGTAATATATTACTGTTCTTATTACTTTTCCCAGTATCAATAAAAATAAGGTATAACTACTCTCAAAATAGTAATTAGTAACTTAGTGTAAAAATTAGAATATTAATTTTTAGTTTTAGGTACATGTTGGATTGGAATCATTACATTTAAAAGCTTGAGAAAGATTGCTGCTTTACTTTGCAGCATATCCAGCTGATTTGTGAGCGTTCTTATTAATGTTTGATTAACATATGATATATTATTACTGAGAACAATTTGATTCAGTTCTAAAAGTAGCTAAGTAACTAAACACATTAATTTGCTTTAATGAGCACAAAGCGTGCGTGCGTGCACCTGTGCGTACAGTCGCAGAGTTTGCCTTGATCTGCAACAGAATTTATAGATAAACCAAGGTTTAAACCAAATCAGGGTTTCATCCTTCATTGTGCAAATGGTGCCAAATCTATAAGTTGTTAAAAACATAAATCAATCAGTTAAAATGAGCCAAATTGAGGAAAACAAAAAACGCTATTTCAGATATGGCCGTGAATTGTCATCAGGAAGTTCCCCCTTAGCCTGAGACTCCTCGTGAACTGATCAGATTCACCGTGGAGTGACTGGAGTCGTTCTTGTTGTCGTCAACCTGCACTACTGAGCCATAGCTGCCTTCAGCACAAGCTGTTTTCATCCATATATGGGGATTTTTTTGACAGACACAGCATGTGGCCAATTGTACATCTAACCATCCATCAGTCCATCCAGGAGCAGGGGGAACAGGCACCGTAAAACCTACTTTAACAGCATCCAAGGAATGTACTGGACTGTGAGTACAAATCCTTGTCTTGGAAAATTATAAAAAGTACTAAGGATCAAAGATACAGTATATAACAGTAGTTTTCAACCAATGTCCGGGGACCACCAGTGGTCCTTGAGAGGGTTCCAAGTGGTCCTCAGCTAAATAATGGAAAGTTGGTTAACCAGATGTAACTCTTTAAGAGCGTAAAAATGAAGCCAAATGGACCCCACTCTCAAAGAGAGTTAAAATAGTCATCTGATTAGTCTAGTCTACACAACTAGAGAATTTAAGGGAATGGCCATTTTGAACCAGGTTTGCCTTTTTGTTCCCGAAATCCAGCCTGGAATTGTGGACAAAAACAAAGGAAATCTTTAGTTTTGGGGTATTTGGGGCTAAAATGTCCATGGATCAAATGCCCAATAGTGGGCCCTGGAATCAAAATGGTTTAAAACCACCGATAGAGAATCTCAGAATCTGTACTTTGCTACTGTCCACCTCTGCTACATGGTTGTGGGACCGCCTGACCATCCATCCAACCATCTAATCTGAGAAACTTAAATACATTTAGAACTGGAAAGTCTATACATCATCATCTAATGACAAATGCACCACATCACAGACATCTACATATACGCTATGGGCAAAAAGGGACACAGACATAAGACTATGACAAGTAGACAACAGGGACCATGAGGCTCCTCCTGTGTTGTATCCGCCGCAAGTCGGCCAGTGTTCAAAGATCTAGTACCTTTTAATGTGCAAAAGCTTATACATATGGACTAGTTTCTTCATATGTCTGTATAATAGATTGCAACGATTAATTGAATTCCTAGATCAGGGGTGGGCAATTATTTTTCCTAAGGGGCCAAATAAGATACATAAAATATTTTGGAGGGCCAAGACTAAAGGCTGAACAAAAGTCTGCGTAATATTAATTTAATTTCAAAATAGAAGAGTAAGAGAAAAGAGTAAGACCAACCATTTTGACACCAGGGCCCTTAATTTATTCAGTATTTGATCCACAATGTGATGATATTTTAGCCCCACAGACCCCAAAACTAAAGATTTATTTTACTTTTGTCCAAAATTCCAGGCTGGATTTCACACATAGATCAACGATGATCAACAATTATTTTACATTCTCTGGCTAATTCAGAGGAATATTTTCCCACAAGGGTCCATTTGGTTTCATTTTTACACTCTCAAAGAGTTACATCTGGTTAACCAACTTTCCATATTTAACTGGAACTCCCTCAAGGACCACTGGTGGTCCCCGGACGACTGGTTTAAAACTCTTTCACGGGCCGGTCAGAGTCAGCCAAAGGGACGCATTTGGCCCTCGGGCCGCATAATGCCCAGGTGTGGCCTAGAATAATAGTATGGCACAGTAGGGAATTGAACCCCATCTCAGTAAACCAAGAGCTCCATGCCTGTGCCTTGTGTTTTTGTCTCTCCCCCTCTTTCTGTGGGGGTGCATGCTTTCATTTCCGCAGTTTTATATAGCGAGTATACAGTGAACATCGTGACAATATAAAATGCTATACAGGTATATACACACACGACAGAAAATAGAACTACCCTAATAAGGACTACTATACTGTATGTAATTCAGTAGTTAGGGTTAAAAATGGCCTGTCTTGGTTTTAAAGCCGACTCACCAACGACAAGGTGCAGGCCGCGAGCCGGACGCCCCACCCGTCTCCCCCACAACGGGGGGACAGGAGGGGTTGAGCATGGCGTACGTTAGGGGTGTAAGGATATAACGGTATCAAAATATACCAATTTTAATTTAAACAGAGTATATTTTTATTTAACAGAAATCGTTTGACCTTGTACCCTATCGTATTGCAATGGAAAGAATCTGTATCGAATTACTACCAATATTACGTAGGTACTTGTGCATTGTATTTAACAATTTCAAAGAAACACATCATGTGTCCAAGATAATTCCTTCAAAAATTCATTTGATCAGCTGCTGATTAGGCTGATATTAGAATAAGACAAAATTAAAGCAACTCAATGGTATCATTACTTATTCTGATCTGCACATGTCAGACTAAAAGGAACAATACTCTTCTGAACTCAAATAGGCCATTTAAAAATACATTTTAGCCATATATTTTGTTCTCGATACTATAATCATTGTCAATAAATCAGTCTCTACAGTGCATGTGCAACTATCATCAGATTGTATAGGTAGAGAGATGGATTACTGCTCTTTAGTTACACTCACTGGAAAAATGATTAAATGGTTAAAGCTGAAAAAAAAACATGCTGTAAAATAGTCCATTGATTAGTTGCCGTTTCAATTAATCAATTAGTAAGAGTTGAAAACCAAAGTAATTATCGTTTCAATTATGATTAATCCCTCCCTTTAAAAATCTGCACTATCCACATGTTGCACACATACATACATTTAATGTATTGCTAAATATTTACTGTATTGATTTCAAATCACTGAAGCATATTGGCATAACGAACCAATATTGTCCATGTATCGCCGTGATACATATCGAATTGCGGTTAAAACGCATCGTTACACCCCCAGAGTACGCCATGCATACATAATATTACAGTCACAACAGAATGAAGCAAACCATTACAATCAACATAACATTTACAAAGATATGTTATAAAATGAGTGAGACTTGAGTGACTTCTTCATCAGTTGTCTCGCTCAATGCTGTGCAGACACGCCCTCATCTCTGATAGCTGATCTTCTGCGAGGTCAGTCAGTCCAGGGTGGCAGGTCTTCCTCCTGTAATGCGACATCCCTACCCAAGTACACGCATAAGGAAATGGAATGAGTGTGTACAGAGTACACGGACAACGGAAGGAAGTAAAAATACTTCCTAATAGGCTGCGAATGCAACCAATTAAAGAAATGCCAGCTTGACGCTTCAACCTGACGGAGACCGATCATCTGAGGTGCACAACCAGGAGAGGTTGCATAGAACCTCCAAGAAAATGGAAAATGACTGAATGGAAACCAATTTTAATACCTACCTGATCGCAGAGTAAACATACTCTAATAGAGTAACAGGCCGAGCATGAACATGAACCTAGGAGAAATGCTAGAAACGCATGCTGTCGATTCTACTTACCGGAGTGATAACTGCCTTGACTGAAACCCTAGCGAAAAAAGAAACAGTTGAAAATAATTCAATAACAAAAAAAAAAAAAATCAAAATTCATGAAATCAATCCATCCATCCATCACATACATACTGTACATGCATATTACAGTCAACAACATGAAGCCTAATATAGTAAGACACCCTGAGAGTGAGAAGCAACGTCGCCCTGAGGGTGAATAGAGGGTGTACAAATTGAACCAAAAGGATGCCAACTTGGTACACCCTCCGAGTGACCTTTCCTTACACATCTGTAAGGCGAGGCCATCTGCCAAGGGTCATAGCAGACTGATGGGCGAGCAAATATAGCTCTTTGTTATAGGAGTGGGAGTCAGATCAAAATATGCAATCAAATATAGCTCTTTGTTATAGGGGTGGGGGTCAGATCAAAATATGCAAAGAATTTTAGCCCAATATAAAAGCATGTCTTGAATTTACATGGTATGGAATGTCATACCATCGTCAGTGTCTTCGGTGTCTTCGGACTTGAAGGTATGGCCATACAGTATATGGAGTGTGTCTTGAGTATAGATGGTTTTGTGAGATCAAAACATATAGAATGTTAGAACCAGTAAGCTTCATATATGTAGATCCATGGGTGGCAACAGGGACAGTGTCTCGAGTGAACAGGGTTCGATGAGGGCCCAGGTAGGGCCAGGACTTCTAGGCCTGTTGACAACTCCTACCAGATGCAGCCACACAAATAACTTTGGGTTGGGGACGGGTGTCCATCAAAAGGGATACGTCAGAGAAGTACGGGTGGGGAGGATGAACATATGGAATGTCAGTACAGGTCAGCTTCATATATGTAAGGTTTGAGGTCAGGTAAGAGTTGCTGGTCAGCTCCATATGCAGATCTAAATAATCCAGTCTTCTCCATGAATGGCTATCAGTGGTTTCAAGAATGTCAGTGTTGTGATCTTCAAATTATGGAGACGACCATCTATGAAGCATGTCACAAGATGTGGCAACCCATGACCATAGGTGGCGTGACGTGTCAAGAGCCATGACGGACTGACAGTCATATATGGTTGGTACAGGATTTGCAGGTTTCCATAGTAATATCTTACCTATGGTAGAAACAATAGGCAAACAAATATTACTTATTACAAAGTGAGACTTGGGTGTCTTCTTTCGTGCATCATTGAAGTCCTGGTGCCACAACGCCAACATCACTGGTGGTGATTATGTGATTGCCAGTCTGCTCAAGCATACACTGTGCTGTGTGCCAGTGTATGCTCTCTTTACGTCAACCCCATAGCCCTCCATCGCCGTCTCCAGTCATCCCGGTTATCCATATACATCTGGCCAGCTCATTTGTCCTCTATGCACCTGCATCTTTTCTTTAGTAGGTCTACTGTACAAAGGTGTGGGATGTCTTCTCGATTGATGTCTGTATGTTGGTTTCCACAGTACAAGCTTTTTGGCTGGAAGTTCTTGGTGTCAAGTGTCCGTGACCAGCTAACCTCATCCTTCTTAATGCCATCTTCTGATACATTTGGTATTGCCCCGTACAGACCCTTTCTGCTGTGCTCGTCCTGGTTGATATTCAGTCTCACACATAGCATTCTGGTGTAGCAGCCATCCACTGATTTCTGTAAGGCTTGTGTTAGTGTCCAGCATTCACAGCCATAGAGGAGAATGAACTCCACGGTCAGAAAAGAAATGTTGAAATGCCGGGGGAGGTTTCTGAAACTTGGATGTCTTCTTTTGTGCATCATTGAAGTCCAACTTGATATGGTGCCCTCGTCAAGTGACTGGCAGTTTGCTCAAGCATACACTGTGCTGTATGCCAGTGCATGCTGTCTCTATGTCTTCCTCAGACAAGCCTTACATCACTGTCTCCAGTCATCTCGGTTATCCATACTGTACATCTGTCGATTCAGTCCCACATGTGCATTCTGCTGTAGCAGCCATCCAGGGATTTCTGTAGGGCTTGTGTTATTGTCCAGCATTCACATCCATAGAGAACAAACTCCACGATCAGGAAAGAAACTGATCTTGATGTGCCGGGGGGAGGTTGGGTTTCCACATGGTGATTATGTGATTGGCAGTCTGCTCGAGCAGTGTATGCTCTCTTTACGTCGTCCTCCAGTGCAGTCTCCAGTCATCTTGGTTATCCATACATCTGGCCAGCTTGTTTGTCCTCTCTGCACCAGCATCTTTCTTTTTTTTGGAACTTAGTTTTTATTTGCAGTTTTTGAAAGTTACAAAACGGAAAAAACACCAAAAATAAAAAGGATGAAATGAAAATATAACTCAAATAAAATCGATAAAATAAAATAAAATAAAAATGACAGACTAACATTAGGGCATTTACAGATTCATCTCAAGTTCAGTAGCAGGGAAGGGGGGCGTGACATCAGGCTGTACTATAATTTGTCACAGGCCCGGCCTGCACCCGACCACAGGGCCCGCACCCACAGGGACCAGACGCCAGAGAAAATCCCGGACATCATAGCCCCCAAGCCCACGACCGGCCACAGACCGGGCGCTTGCGACCGATCTCTACATTCTAATCCATCTCCCACAATACTCATACATAACAACCTCTAAATATACAGCGATTCACCTAAGTACAATATCACACTTGACCATCTAAGCAAGAATATGTCCATTTTCAGTTGAAGCTTTGCAGTCATTTCTTCCATTATGTAAACTTGCTTTAGTCTCTGCTTCCATTGAATTATTGTAGGTGGTTTTATCTCCATCCAGTTGACAGTTATCATTTTCTTAGCGATCAATAAAAGTATTCTTAAAATGTAACTCCAAGCTTTGAGATCTTCTGGTATAATTCCTAGTAGGAATAATTCAGGCACGAAAGGAATATTCAGTCCCAAACACTTTTCAATTTCTTTTTTGACATTTTCCCAGAACCTTATGATTATTGGACAATCCCAAAAGATGTGTGTGTGATCTCCAACTTTCCCACATTTTCTCCAACAGAGTTCTATAGATGGTGTTTTCACATATGATGAAACCACCAGTGGAGTATTAAAGTATCTGGTTTTGAGCTTCCAGTCGAATTCCTTCCACATCTGACTATTTATTCCTTTATGACAGCCCTCACACATGTCTTCCCAGGTTTTGTCTTCAATTATTGTGTTTAGTTCTAATTCCCATTTGTCTTTAATGTACCATGTATTGTGAGAGATATCATCAAGGGCTTTATATAGATTAGATACATGTTTTTTAGTTGGAAAATTGTTTTCTGCGATACCAATGAAGTAATTCTCTATGTTATTTGGATTTCTGCTAACTTGTTCTTTCTCTTTATGGTCCATAATGTAATGTCTTATTTGGAAATATCTAAATAGATCGCTTGAGGGGAGGTCGAATTGTGTCTGCAGTTGAGCAAAAGATTTAAAGGTTGTCCCGTCGAATAACTGATTTATAGTTTTAAGGCCCTTTTCAGCCCAACACCTAAATCTGATATCATTTACTGAAGGAGGGAAGTCAATATTTCCTACTATTGGCATTGCCCTAGAGACTAACCTTGGTCCTTGCAATATTTTCCTAACCGTGTCCCATACCTTCAACGTATGTCTTATCCATTCATTTTCTATACTAATTTTGTTTTTGTCAGTTATTGTTTTGTTAAGAAAAGGTAATGTTGAAAGGGACAACCCTCTAATCGTGCTCTGCTCAATTTGAGACCAGCCCGACTCCTCATCCTTATTTATCCATGTGACAATTGCCGTTAATTGGGCAGCCCAATAATAATGTTTTAAATTAGGTAAACCGAGGCCCCCTCTATTTTTTGGCAGGAGAAGGGTTTTGAATCTCACTCTGGGTTTTCTATTCTGCCAGATAAATTTTGAGATCAGTCGATCCAGTGTTTTAAACGTAGACATGGGTACCTTGATAGGTAGTGACTGAAATAAGAACAAGAGTCTGGGCAATACATTCATTTTCACTGTTTCTACTCTACCTAGTAAAGAGAGTGGAAGAACATCCCATCTCGACAGGTCATTTTTAATTGTCCTAATTAGCTTGTTGTAGTTTGCATTGAACAGTTGTGAGGAATTCGGTGTAATTATAATCCCCAGGTACCTAAACCCCTGCTTAGACCAATGAAATGATACTTCGCTATTCAGTTGTGTAGGCCAGGACCCAGATATCATCATTGCCTCTGATTTACTTTCATTAATCCTATAGCCTGAGACTAGACCATAGCTATGCAGGCTTTGCATGAGTGGGGGGACAGAGAGAAGTGGGTTTTTTATGAAGAGGAGGACATCATCGGCGAATAGCGCCACCTTGTGGACAACCCCTCCTCCATCAGAGATGCCCTGGATTTGAGCATCCTGGCGTATGGCTACAGCTAGACATTCTATACTAATTGCAAAGAGAATTGGGGATAACGAATCTCCCTGTTTTACACCTCTCTCAACTTTAAAAAAATCCGAGCAGTGACCATTAACCCTAATTCTAGATTTGGAATCTCTAAATAGCAGATTGACCCAAGAAACAAATTCCTCTTTAAAGCCCATCTCTTTCATAGTCTCTTCTAAGAACACTCTGTCTAATTGGTCAAAAGCTCTTATACCATCCAGAGAAAGCAGCATTGATGGTACTTTATCTTTTGCAGCTAGTGATTGTATGTTCAGTGCCCTTCTAATATTATTTGTCCCTTGCCTCCCACTCACAAAGCCAGTTTGCTGGTAAAAAATGACCTTTTTGATGCATTTCTGCATTCTATTAGCTAAAATGGAGGTTAGAATTTTGTAATCTACGCATAAAAGGCTAATTGGGCGGTAGCTCGAGCATTGGGTGGGGTCTTTTCCTTCTTTGTGTAATACTGTGATTATGGCTTCTGACCATGTTTTTGGGAGATCACCTGATGTCAGAACATAGTTGTATAATTTGCATAGCTTAGGTGTCAGTTCATTGACAAATATTTTATAATATTCTCCCGAGTACCCATCTACACCCGGAGTCTTATTATTTTTCAATTTGGAGACAGTATCTCTGATTTCGTCTTCTGTAATATGTTTTGTTAGTTCGGATGCCTCTCCCTCAGTTAATTTACTTAAATTAAGAGGTCTCAAGAATTCAATAATTTTTTCTTTCTTGAACTCTTGATGTTCTCCCTTATATATTTGCTCATAAAATTTGGCAAAAGCTTCTGAAATCTGCTTAGGCTGCGTTTCAACAAGGTTGGTTTCTGGGTGTCTTATTTTGGCCACCGTGCGGCTTGACTGGGCCTTCCGAAGTTGAAAAGCCAACAGTCTACTTGCCCGGTTTCCCATTTCATAATATTTTCTGTTGGTATACCTAAGTGCCCCTTCAGCTTTATATGTTAATAGCTTGTCTAATTGTGATCTGGTTTCTTTTAATTCTTTCAGTGTTTTCCCATCTCCAAATTGTTTATGTTCTTTTTCTAGAGCTTTTATTTTGTTTTCCAACTCTTGTTGTTTTGCCAGCCTTTGCTTCTTTATCCTCGCTCCAATAGAAATCATTTTCCCTCTGATTGTGGCCTTACCCGCTTCCCAAACAACTGAGGGTGAGACATTTCCATCATCATTTATGGCAAAGTACTCAGAAATAGCACCCACTATTTCTTCCTTAATACTAGGATCTGAAAGTAGTGAGGGATTGAGCCTCCAATACTTTAAGCGATCAAGTAACCCCAAATTGACTTTCATGGTAATTGGTGCGTGGTCCGAAATGGTGATCTGTCCTATTGTGCATTCCTTTATTCTATAGAGGTCGTTTTTCGACACACAAAAATAATCTAAACGGGAGTAATTTCCGTACACTTGTGACATATAGGTATAGTCTCTTTCATTGGGGTGGAGATGACGCCAAGCGTCCACCAAGCCTAATTCCTTCATCATATTTGTCAAAGCCCAGGCTTTCCTGGATAAAGGTTTTGTTGATGACGGTAATTTGTCCAATTTATTACTCAAATAGCAGTTTTGATCCCCTCCCATAACTATTAGTCCCTCCCCTTTATCTGCAATCAAATTAGCAATTTTTTTCATGAACAAAGGACAGTCCTCATTTGGGGCGTACACATTTACGATAGTTATCTTTATGCCTCCTAGTGACCCCACCACCATAACATATCTACCTTCTTTATCTTGATAGGTTTGTTCATTGGTGTAGTGTACTGATTTACTAAAGAGGATAGCCACCCCTCTCTTCTTACCACCCCCATACGATGCTCCATAAACCTGATCAACCCACTCCCTTTTAAGTTTTAAGTGTTCGGCCTCAGATAGATGAGTTTCTTGTAATAGAGCCACTGAACAATGTGATTTCTTCAACTGCCCCAGTACTTTTTTCCTTTTTATTGGGTTGTTAAGCCCTTTTATATTGTAGCTAATGAAATTCAAATCAGCCATGTTTTATTTTCCCTTGTAGTTTGTTTCTGCCCGCTGCCTTCCAAGCCCATCCCTGCCATACAAATACCAAGAATAAATTGAACTGTAAAAAGTTTGTACCCAAAATGTCTGTCAAGTAAAAGAAAAAAGTAAACACACCAACCAAAGCCCCCGTGTGGTGCCCCATCCCACCCCCAATAATACACATTAACATCCCCTGGAGCACCGGGGAAACAGAGCCTAAGGCCTCTGAACTAGCACCAAGTGCTATTGCAACGTTGAGCCTCTTGATGTCGCCCTTACGCTGCTTGCTTTGCATAGCTCTTAGAGCTTGCATGGAAGTTCCCTCCCTACTTCCACTGAAACAAACAAAAACAAAAACATTGGGATGCCCAAATCCCCCCCTCCCTTCACCCCCCCACCACCCCCACCTGTCCCCCCCCCCCCCAGCAGATAGCTATATTATTCTACCATATCAAAATACCTTGTCATCTTTTAACTGATTGAAATAGATTAATTTTCACCAAAATAGGGAACCAACCCAGCTTTTCCCCCTCTTTTCAACCTTTGAATGAATGAAATATATTTCCCCTCTTTTTTTTATATACCTTTGAATGAAATATATTCATTTCTTTCTATTTATTTTCACCTTTGAATGAATGAAATATATTTATTTCTTATTCTTTTCCAAGTATATATTACATATATATATACATTGCATATATACAC
Source organism: Benthosema pterotum (assembly GCA_039105355.1). NCBI lineage: Eukaryota > Metazoa > Chordata > Actinopteri > Myctophiformes > Myctophidae > Benthosema > Benthosema pterotum. The sequence continues at coordinate 23,718,819 of CM076967.1, forward strand.
ATAATATACACAATCGTTAGAGATAAATTACTTCCCTATTCACCTTTTATATCTGCTACCCCAAATCCCCTCCCTACCCAAAGCATTCCCCTACATTCTATGTCATAAACGTTGCCTTATTTCCTTCTTTTATATCCTTATTTAGCTAACAAATGTCTCCTTATAGTCTCTACATCCCTTCAGACGGATTACTGACCTCACGAACGTATATAGTTACATTATGAGGTAGCTTTACTATTCTGCATGCCCGTCTTCTTCTTGGATGATGGACCTGATGTCGTTGAGATCTAGTTGTCCCTTTCTTCTTAGAGTTGCGACGTCCTGTTGATTCATCTGTTGGTTTCTTCTTTTCCCTCCTTGCGTCGTCCATCTGCCCCGTGTCAGTTCTCTGTCGAGCAGGTCTTCTTCGGTCACTTCCACGTCGATTCCCAGCCGCTTCAGTGTCTCTTTGGCATCTAATAAAGACGGGAAGACCCTGTCTCCAGTATCCAGAGAGATCTTTATCTGGGCTGGATACACCGTGCGGGCCTTGATATTCTTGTCTTTTAGTTTCTTGATCACTTCCCACACTGCCTTTCTCTTCTTTTGTAGAAGCTGTGAGTAGTCGTGGTCAAATACCACCCTCTTTCCCTCATACTCGATGTTTCCCTGTGACCATGCTTGTTGTAAAATTGTCTGTTTTACCCCATAGTCCAGAAATCGGATGATTATGGACCTTGGAGTTGCTGAGGGATCTTTCGGTTTAGGCATCGTGGCTCTGTGTGCTCTCACAATTCGTACAGACAGTTCCTCCTCCAGTTCCAAAGCAGTGTTAAGGAAGTCTTGTATGAAGCCAGACATGTCGTTCTTCTCTGCTCCTTCTTTGATGCCAAACAAACGGATATTATTGCGTCGCGACATATTCTCCATCTGATCACACTTGGCAGCCAGGCTAGCTTCCTTTCTTAATAAGTAGGCCAGAGCTCTGTCGTGTAGCATACTCCTATCTTCTGTATCACTCACTCTTTGTTCCGCCGCCACGACTCTCTGGTCTAATGTATCCATTCGTTGTTTTATTTCGGTCATGGACGTCTCCAGTCTGCCCAACGAGGTTTTTGTGTCTCTGTGAAAGTCGCTGTTCTCCTCACGTAGCCTCCGCAGCTCCGTTAGCATCTCCGACTCCACATTAGCACCGCCAGCCATGGCTTGTTGTGATTCCGTTAGCTTTAGCTGTGTTAGCTTCAGCTGTCTTGTGTGTGGTCTTACTCCTGATTCTTCTGCGTTTCCTTTGCCGAGATTCTTCGTAGTCGTCACTTTCTTCATTCTCTGACAACCATTTCCCTGTACATTTGTTAGCTTTTAATGGTTTATAAGGCTATTTATTGAATAGTTTCAGCGGAGCTGGTCGTTCACGCGACTGCTCCAGTCATGACGTCACCGGAACTCCCAGCATCTTTCTTTTAGTATGTCCACATAGGTACAGTAGGTGTGGGGCATCATCTCAATTAATGCCTGTGTGTTGGTTCCCACAGTACAGTTTTTTGGCTGGGAGTTCTTTGTGTCAGTGGCCAGCTAACCTCACACTCCTGATACTTCTGATACATTTGGTAATGACCCATACAGACCCTTGTGTCCGTCTTCGTCCTGGTTCAGTCCCACAAGTAGAATTCTGGTGTAGCATCCATCCAGGGATTTCTGAGAACAAACTCCAAGGAAAAAAATTGATCTTGATATCCCAGGGGAGGTTTCTGAAACTTGGGTGTCTTGAGGATCATTTTTAAGTCACAGGTGGTGATTAAGTGATTGGCAGTCTGCTCAAGCATACACTGTGCTGTATGCCAGTGTATGCTCTCTTTGTGTCGACAAGCTCTGCATCGCCGTCTCCGGTCATCTCGGTTATCCATACATCTGGCCAGCTCATTTGTCCTCTCTGCACCAGCATCTTTTTAGTATGTCCACATAGGTGTGGGATGTTCTCTCGATCGATGCCTGTGTGTTTGTTCCCACAGTACAGGTTTTTTTGGTTGGGAGTTCTTGGTGTCGGTTGCCAGCTAACCTCATCCTTCTTAATTCCATCTTCTGATACATTTTATTGCTATATTGCTGTGCTTGTCCTGGTTGATGTTCAGTCCCACACATGCATTCTGGTGTAGCAGCCATCCAGGGATTTCTGTAGGGCTCGTGTTAAGTGTCCAGCATTAACAGCCAGAGGAGAACGAACCCCATGGTCAGAAAATAAACTGATCTTGATGTGTCCAGGGGGTGTTGGGTTCCACATGGTGATTATGTGATTGGTAGTCTGCTCAAGCATACACTGTGATGTATGCCAGTGTATGCTCTCTCTACGTCGTCCTCAGACAAGCCCTCCACCGCAGGCTCCAGTCATCTCGGTTATCCATACATCTGGTCAGCTCATTTGTCCTCTCTTCAAAAGTATCTTTCTTTTAGTATGTCTACAAAGGTTGTTGGACGTCCTCTCGATTGATGCCTGTGTTGGTTCCCACAGTACAGGCTTTTTGGCTCAGAGTTCTTATTGTCAGTGGCCATCTAACCTCATACTCCTTAATGCCATCTTCTCGGATACATTTGATATGACTCGTACAGACCCTTGTTGGTGCGCTCATCCTGGTTGATGTTCAGTCCCACACGTAGTATTCTGGTGCAGCAGCCATCTAAGGAATTTCTGTAGGGCTCATATTAGTGTCCAGCATTCAATGAAAATTTGATATGGTGCCACAACACACGCGTCACAGATGGTGGATTATGTGACTGGCAGTCTGCTCAAGCATACACTGTGCTGTATGCCAGTGTATGCTGTCTCTACGCCGTCCTCAGAAAATCCCTTCATCGCCATCTCCAGTCATCTCGGTTATCCATACATCTGTCCATTCAGTCCCACATGTGCATTCTCGTGTAGCAGCCACCCAGGGATTTCTGTAAGGCTCGTGTTAGTGTCCAGCATTCACATCCATAGAGGAGAACAAACTCCACAGTCAGAAAAGAAACTAATCTTGATGTGCCGGGGAGATCGGGTTTCCATATGGTGATTATGTGATTGGCAGTCTGCTCAAGCATACACTGTGCTGTATGTCAGTGTATGCTCTCTTTACGTCGTCCTCCAGCGCCGTCTCCAGTCATCTCGGTTATCCATACATCTGGCCAGCTTGTTTGTCTTCTCTGCACCAGCATCTTTATTTTGGTATGTCCACATAGGTAGGTGTGGGAAATCCTCTCAGTTAATGCCCGTGTGTTGGTTCCCACAGTACAGGCTTTTTGGCTGGGAGATCTTTGGGTCAGTGGCCAGCTAACCTCATACTTCTTAATGCCATCTTCTGATACATTTGGTAATGACCTGTACAGACTCTTGTTGCCGTCCTCATCTTGGTTGATGTTGGGTCCCACACAGCATTCTGATGTAGCAGCGATCCAGGGATTTCTGTAAGGCTTGTGTTAGTGTCCAGCATCCACAGCCATAGAGGAGAACAAACTCCACGGTCAGAAAGAAACTGATCTAGATATGCCAGGGGAGGTTCCTGAAACTTGGATGTCTTTTGTACATCATTATCCAACTTAATACGGTTCCACAATGCAGACGTCACAGGTGGTGATTAAGTAATTGTCTGCCTAAGCATACACTGTGCTGCATGCCAGTGTATGCTGTCACTGGCATGCCAGTCTACAGTCATCTCGGTTCTCCATACATCTGGCCAGCTCATTTGTCCTCTCTGCATCAGCATCTTTTTAGTACGTCTACAAAAGTTGGTGTGGGATGTACTCTTGATCGATGCTTGTGTGTTGATTCCCACAGTACAGGCTTTTTGGCTGGGATTTCTTGGTGTCGGTTGCCAGCTAACCTCATCCTCCTTAACACCATCTTCTCGGATACATTTGGTAATGACCCGTACAGACCCTTGTTGCTGCACGTGTTCTGAGTGATGTTCAGTCCCACACATGAATTCTGGTGTAGCGGCCACCCAGGAATTTATGTAGGGCTCGTGTTAGTGTCCAGCATTCACATACATAGAGGAGAACGAACGCCACGGTCAGAAAAAAACTGATCTTGATGTGCCGGGGGATGTTGGGTTCCAGATGGTGATTATGTGATTGGCATTCTGCTAAGCAGAATGACCTCCATTGCTGTCCCCAGTCATCTCAGTTATCCATACATCCAGCCAGCTCATTTGTCTTTTCTGCACCAGTATTTTTCTTTTAGTAGGTCTGCAAAGGTAGGTGTTGGACGTCCTCTCGATTGATGCCTGTGTTGGCTCAGAGTTCTTGGTGTTTGTGGGAGTGGTCAGGAAACATCATCCTCCTTAATAACATCTTCTGATACTTGATAATGACCCGTACAGAAGCTTGTTGCTGTGCTCGTCCTGGTTGATGTTCAGTCTCACATGTAATATGTCTCGACGTCTCCAGTCAACTTGGTTTCCATACATCTGGCCGGCTCATTTGTCCTCTCTGCGTGTGTTGGTTCCCACAGCACAGGCTTTTTGGTTGGGAGTTGTCAGGTGGCCAGCTAATCTCATCCTCCTCAATGACATCTTCTGATACGTTTGGTAATGACCCATACAGACCCTTGTTGCTGTGCCTGTCCTAGTTGATGTTCAGTCCCACACGTAGCATTCTGATGTAGCAGCTATCCAAGGAATTTCTGTGGTGTACAGCATTTACAGCCATAGAGAACGAATTCCAAGGTCAGATATGCTGGCGTAGCTTTCTGAAACTTGGGCGTCTTTTGTGAATCATGTCAAGTCAACTTGATATGGTGCCACAATACCCTCGTCACAGGTGGTGATTATGTGACTGGCAGTCTGCTCAAGCATACACTGATGTATGCCGTTACGTCAACCTTAAACAAGCCCTCCATCGCCGTCTCCAGTTCCCTCTGTTATCCATACATCTGGCCATTCAGTGCCACACAGGATTTCTGTAGGGCTTGTGTTATTGTCCAGCATTCACATCCATAGAGAACTCCATGATCTTGATGTGTAGGGGGAGGTTGGGTTTCCACATGGTGATTATGTGATTGGCAGTCTGCTCAAGCACGCTGTGCTGTATGCCAGTTCCCCAGCTCACTTTACGTCGACCCCAGACAAGGGTTCCATTGCAGTCTCCAGCCATCTCGGTTATCCGTACATCTGGCCAACTCATTTGTCCTCTCTGCACCAGCATTTCTTTTCGTAGGTCTACAAAGACGCTTGTTTCGGTGCTCGTCCTGGTTGATGTTCAGTCCGACATGTAGCATTCTAGTGTAGCAGCCATCCAAGGAATTTCTGTAGGGCTCATGTTAGTGTCCAGCATTCATAGCCATAGAGGAGAACGAATTCCACGGTCAGATATGCTGGCGGAGCTTTCTGGAACTTGGGCATCTTCTTTCTTGCATCATTGAAGTCCAACTGGATTCAGTGCTACAACACCCCAGGTAAATGTGTGATTGGCAGTCTGCTCAAGCATACACTGTGCTGTATGCCAGTGCATGCTCCCAAGTTTATGTCGACCCCAGACAAGCCCTTCATCGCTGTCTCCAGTCATCTCAGTTATCCATACATCTGGCCAGCTCATTTGTCCTCTCTGAACCAGCATCTTTCTTTTAGTAAGTCTACAAAGGCAGGGGTAGGTGTTGGACGTCCTCTCGATTGATGCCTGTCTGTTGGTTCCCACAGTACAGACTTTTTGGCTGGGAGTTCTTGGCATTAAGAAGGATGAGGTGTGCTGGACACTGACACCATCTTCTGATACAATTGGTTGCCCTTGTTGGCTGTGCTCGTCCTGGTTGATGTTCAGTCCCACATGTAGCATGCTGGTGTAGCAGCCATCCAAGGAATTTCTGTAGGGCTCGTGTTAGTGTCCAGCATACACAGTCATAGAGAACGAAGTCTTCTTTTGTGCAACATTTAAGTCCAACTTGACATCCTCGTCACAGGTGGTGATTATGTGACTGGCAGTCTGCTCAAGCATACACTGTGCTGTATGCCGTTACGTCGACCTTAGACAGGCCCTCCATCGCCGTCTCCAGTGATCTGTTATCCATACATCTGGCCTTCCAGTGCCACACATGCATTCTGGTGTAGCAGCCACCAAGGGAATTCTGTAGGGCTCATGTTAGTGTCCAGCATTCACATCCATAGGAGAACGAACTCAATGGTCAGAAAAGAAAGTTATCTTGATGTGCAAGTTGGGTTTCCACATGGTCATTATATGTGATTGGCAGTCTGCTCAAGCATACACTGTGCCGTATGCCAGTGTATGCTCCCTTTAAGTCAACCCCAGACAAGCCCTCCCTCGCCGTCTCCAGTCATCTTGATTATGCATACATCTGGCCAGCTCATTTGTCCTCTATCGATCAGCATCTTTCTTTTAGTGGTCTACAAAGGTAGGTGTTCGGACGTCCTCACGATTGATGCCCGTGTTTTAATTCCAACAGTACAGCCTTTTTGTCTTGGAGTTCTTGGTGTCAGTTGCCAGCTAACCTCATCCTTCTTAATGCCATCTTCTGATACATTTGGTAATGGCCAATACTTACCCTTGTTGCTGTGCTCGTCCTGGTTGATGTTCAGTTCCACAGAATCCACACAGCATTCCGGTGCAGCAGCCATCCAAAGAATTTCTGTAGGGCTCGTGTTTGTGTCCAGCATTCACATCCATAAAGAACAAACTCAATGGTCAGAAAAGAAACTGATCTTGATGTACAGGGGAGGTTGGGTTTCCACATGGTGATTATGTGTTTGGCAGTCTGCTCAAGCATACACTGTGCCAGTTGCCGGTGTATGCTCCCTTTACGTCAACCCCAGACAAGCCCTCCATCGCCGTCTCCAGTCATCATAGTTATCCATACATCTGGTCAGCTCATTCGCCCTCTCTGCAACAGCATTGTTTTAGTAGGTCTACAAAAGTAGGTGTTGGACGTCCTTTCAATTGATGCCTGTGTGTTGGTTCCCACTGTACAGGGTTTTTGGCTGGGAGTTCTTAGTGTCGGTTGCAGTGGCCAGCAAACCTCATCCTCCTTAATGCCATCTTCTGATACATTTGATAATGACCCATAGAGACCCTTGTTTCTGTGCTCGTCCTGGTTGATCTTCAGTCCCACACAGCATGCTGGTGTAACAGCCATCCAAGGAGTTTCTGTAGTGCTTTTGTTAGTGTCCAGCATTCACAGCTATAAAGGACAAGGAACTCCACAATCAGAAAACAAAAATGATCTTGACATGCCGGGGGGGGGGGGTGGAAGTTGTGCGTCTTCTTTTGAGCGTCATTGATACGGTGCCACAACGCCCTTGTTACTGGTGGTGATCGTGTGATTGGCAGTCTATGCTCAGGCATAGACTATGCTGTACATCGACCCCACGCAAGCCCTCCATCACCCTATCCAGTCATCTTGGTTATCCATGCATCTGGCCAGCTCATTTATCCTCTCTACCAGCACCTTTCTTTTATTATGCCTACAAAGGTAGGTGTGGGACGTCTTCTCGATCGATGTCTGTGTTGGTTCCCACAGTACAGGCTTTTTGGCTGAAGTTCTGTCGGTGGCAGTGGCCAGCTAACCTCATACTCCTTAATGCCATTTTCTCAGATACATTTGTACAGACCCTTGTTGCTGTGCTCGTCCTGGTTGATGTCCGTTGATCTCCAAGATCTGCTGGGAAGGCACTGGATCCATACCCTGGTCATTCCTTTCACGACCGCCCGTTAAAGTACCTTCCTCTCTTTGAGGCCTTGGTCGGTCAGTAAGATGTTATAATCTGTTTTCTTAGCTTTTAGCCCAAGATCAACCTTGGCACACCAACTCTACATTGTCGGGGTGCAGGCTGATGTCATCTAGAGACTTGCTTCTTTCAGAAATGTCCAACATCCTCAAGATGTATCTGTGGCACCAGCTGAAGCCGTCTTCATCCACGTCTCACGTCTTGGGACCACCGACATGTGGAGAAATAGCCATAGTGATGGCCAGAGGATAGCCGTAGAGGACCAAATGATGCAGAGCCGTTTGAACACTCCTACCAGCAAATCTGTTTTTGACGTCTGTCTCCATGTCTCTTCTACTTGAGGTGTTACTTCCACATAGAATACGATGACAACTTCACCTATGTTGTTAGCCTTCTTCCGGAACACCTCGGGATCTTCCAAAATTAAGTCGCGAATGTTGCTTTGGAGAGGGACGTCTGGAGTTCTCTGGTGGCTGAAACTCTTGACCTCATTAAGGCAAAGCAGTTTTAAGAAGTCTCCAGCTTTGGAGGTATTCCATCCGGTATGCCACCCGAGCACCTGTGCCCTCACAGGCTAGCCGCTAGTCGATGTCCAGGTTCTGTAGGAATTCTGGTATAATTTCCACACAGTCTTCTTATGAGCATTCCAAGTCTTCTTTTGTGTAACGTCAGAGGTCCAACTTTGTGAGGTGGAGCCAGCACCTGTGGTCTCAGGTAGAAGAGGCCCACTTCTGCATTGATGCCTTAAAGCGCCCAAACTTAACCGGTTCAAGGTGGTCCATTGCCGGTGAGGTACGTTATCTCCTCCAATGGCGCCATCTTCTGGTTCCCGGATGTAATGATGTATGCGGGAAGGTCCGGCTGACTCCCACTCCTGCTTCGATGCTACTGCCAACCAAGCTTCCCTGGAGATGTCCTCAGAGGTGGAGTTGAGCATCTCTTGGGCTGTCTGTTGTAGGGGTGTCGGGACTTGAGTCTGCTAGGGAGTGCTGGTTATTGTGGAGGATGTGCCAGTCGTGGTTTTTCGCTTTCATGGCCAGGGCAAGGGTGGCAGCATCACGTCGGAGGCCCGTAGGTGCGATGCCTGCAAGGATTGGCAGCATGGACACAGCATTCCAAGTAGCATGACTGTGCGGTTCTTCATTGGCAAGCATCATCTGTTGATGTGGCATTTGATCGGCCCTTTAATATTATAGCTTCAACATGTAAGCTCGGTCCTTGAGAGAAGGAGAAAAGAAAAGAAAAATGCTCATTATAACATTTGATGTAATAAGATGTGTAAATTGTACACTGTTGATAAAATAATATATACACATCTTGCTCTGTGTATGTATTTATATTATTTTATCAACAATGTACAATGTAGGCATTTCGCCCTCATTCCATATAGCAGAGATAGTTACAGTACCTTTTCTTTGCGCAAGAATATTCCAAATTTGAGCTTTTCTTCAGGCGAGAAATGAAATGCGTATTGAAGAAATGAAATCCGTCTTGGAGAAATGAAATGCGTATTGAAGAAATGAAATCCGTCTTGGAGAAATGAAATGCGTCTTGAAGAAATGAAATGAGTCTTGAAGAAATGAAATTTGTCGAATTGTTTCATCATCATCCTACCTAAGTAGCCCTACACGAATGAACAAACTATGATGATGAAACACATGCACGCACACACCACAAGCACACAACTACAAGGTCCTAATAATAATGTTTGTCACCTGAAAAGACGCAGAAAAAGGGATTAGACAAAAAACTACGACAACCTGTGGGGAAGGAACAGCAAAGGAGAAAAAAAACATTTGGCAACCTGTGGGGAAGGAACAGCAGAGGGAAAAAAACATTTGGCAACCTGTGGGGAAGGAACAGCAGGGGGAAAAAAACATTTGGCAAGACAAACACGACGTCATCACAATTTACACACCAACTTAGGCCCATCACAATTATTATTACATTATAATTGGAGTATTTGAGATAATCGCCACACTTTGGGGCAGTCATGATTGTTTCCAGGGTGGAAAGTAGTGGAGGTCTACGAGCTCAAAACCTGGTTTGATGTCATAGATCCAATACTCACTATCCACGAGTGCCTTTAATCTGCACAGTGATACGGTTCAATATTTGGGTGACATTTATTAGTCAACATTTGTTACACAGCAAAGTTCCTAATTATGACGGGCCTAATGGCTTACCTGCTGCCCTTGGGGAATCCAGGCTAGATAGGTGCCACTATTGTCGTCTGGACTCAACCCAACCGACGAAACAGCAAACGTTCCAGGACCAGCTATCGTTGGTGTAGGTCTACACAGGCAGTCGGGACATCATCCAGGAAGTGGTATCGTCATCCAGTTTAGTAAGGCCGCTGACACCATGTGGTGGTTTGAATATCAGGCATTCAGTCAGCCATGACGCATTCAACAGCCTGTGGTTTTCCGCATACAGAGATCAGTAGCAACAGACACTCCAATCACATGATAGATAGACTTGAGTCTTTGCTACACCTGAGCGAAGTCTGTTGAGGTCGACCCAGGCATGCCGTGGTAGGTCACACCCTGGCAGGTTGGTTAAGGGAGTTGATGAACTTCCTCCATGTAGATTTTGACATGGATCATTGCTTGTCCCCAACAGTCAGTCGTTTTGAGGAGTCTCCTAGCTTCCAAGACCAGAGGTACCTTAAGAAACAAAAAACAAAATATAATAAAACGACAACAAAAAACAGGGAGGGTGAAATCCACTAACATGTTGTAAACAGGTCGCGACCACTTGCTTAGTGGCCGCGACCTGGTCTTCTAGTCATGTTTGGTTATGAACCAGGTCACGACCAATTGCTTACTAGTCGTGACCACGTTGGTGAACATGCGCTGGTCCGTGCTTGTGGTTATGTTTAGGCTTAGGCTGTAAGCAAGTAGTCGTGACCAGGTTGCCGCTAGTTGCTCACTAGTCGCTACTAGGGATGTCCCGATACCGATACCAAAGTATCGGATCGGCTCTTTGTCCCTTTCAAATACTGTATGGGTATCGGAAAAGTATCAGTATTGTAACCAGTGATCAGACACAGGGGAAAGGGGTTGACACCATTGTCCATAGTTACATCTGATTAACCAACATTCCATCACTTAGCCTGGGGACGACCAGGAATCCTCTCAGGGACCACTGGTGGTCTGCAAGCCACCTGTTTCAAAACCCAATAGTATACCAGGTACGTACCGCGTGGGGGGCTTTGGTCATGCGGTTGCAGATAGCTTGTATGAACAGAGCATCGTCTCTCTGGTGGCACCCAGAGATAAGACCCTGAGTAGACACAAGCTATACCACTGATGAGCCCGTCCACCGTCCATCCAAGGTCACGCGATTGAACTGTAAGACATACACACATACCAACATTACACTCTGTATCAGAGGCGGATCTAGGCATGGGCATGCGGGGGGGCAATGCCCCCCTAAATGCCCAGTCTGCCCCACCAAAGACGATGGCATGCAAAACAACCCCAGATATTTCAAATTAAAATGCCTATATTTAAAATTATTTGAAACACTACTACTAACTAAGTACACTTGTGGCACCACTAAACCAACAGCACCACTAAACCAACATCGTTGAAAACAGAAAACTCATACCTTTAGCTTTATGCATGCTGTGTGTCTGTTGCAACTTCAACAACAACTGATGTTATTGATGCTTAATTGCCTAATAAACCAAAAAAGGTATGGGTGCGGCTTCATCACTGAAGCGATGTGGGTGATGACTGCAATGTGTTTTGCTGATTTACTTTTAAGAAAAGGTAGTCCAAGATTTCTACTTGAATGTTCATTAATGGAGGTTTGGACTTTATCCATCATCTTTGTTCAACCTTATTCTCTGTTGGGAGGAGAATCAAATAAAAACATTTCAAATAAATGCTTGTCTTTGTACTTTTACGCCCCCCCCCCCTCAAAAAAAAAAAAGAAGAACTGCTCAGCTCTACAGTGTTACAGTGTATAGGCGGATTTGGAAGGGATTTTGAAGGTCTGGTTCCAAAGATGAGACAGTAAGGAGTAAAATCCATGATATTTACATTGTGATGGATGAGTCTGTCTGGAAAGTGTCCGGGAGATGGCAAGGATTACTGCAAGGTCTATTGTGACTGCAAGGTCTATAGAGCTGAGCAGTCCCGCCCCTCTCGTGACATTGCCCTTGTTCGGGAAATGGATTTCCCATTCCTTTTCCTCAGAATTTTCAAAAATTGATCTATATAAAGACAATTATGCCGCAGACAAAGCCAACTCGGGTCTCAACAAATTATGACACAAATTATCATACAATATCTAATTAGCAAGAAGAAAAAACTACAAAAAAAAAATCTTATTAGAAATTATTTGATTGTCCCAAAAGATTGTGCGGGCCGTCATGATTTAAGGGCTGCACACCCCCATTGTTCTAAAATTACTAGCGCCATCTCTAACCCTCACCCTCAACATGTCGCATTGTGGACACAGTTTTGATTAAGAAAAACTCACTCACACTCTACCAACCTGTTTTAATTGACCAAAAATGCTTTGAGTCAAATATTGGTATGCGATTAATCTAATATCTAATCTAATATCTAATAATACTATAATTAAGCACATGTCTGTCTGTCCGTCCGTCTGAATGAATGAATGAATGAATGAATGAATGAATGAATGAATGAATGTCTGAAACAGGCATAAGTCCGTCCTGGCTGCACCAATAGCTCTAATTTTTCACACGGTCATTGAGCATAATATTAGCAAGAGACTAACGAAGCCCTTTTTTCAAATTAACACATCGTTGATTTATAATGAATTTATTTGTGCACGACAATTTCCCCATTAGTTTATATGGGGAAAGTGCCCCCGCCCCTATACACACGTCACAAGCGACCGAGGGGAACAACGCTGACAGACGATCCTCCATGCAGCCTCGCATTTCCTTAATCACTCAGTGGTTACTGCAGCGCACTGCCTCGCGGCGTAATTCGCCCGTTTTATCGACACAGAATATACTTCTGATACTCGCCGCGCTATTGGAGTAGCAGCCGACAATTCTACATTTATACTGCTATCGTGCAGCGCCGGTGTTCGCTAAAAACAAGCAGCTCTACGAGCTAACAACAGCCGGCTCTTGCATGGAAGCACTAGGACATTATGCATGGCGAAAACAGCACAACTTTTTCCCATTTCCCTCCTGGTGCTGAGCATTGTGTCTCAGTGCTGTGGTGTGTCCACTACAGCTTTATCTACACACTCACGCGAACGCTGTTTTCACATAATGTGATGTTGACTTCCATACGAGCGCGTGCGTGTGTGTGTGTGTGTGTGTGTGTGTGTGTGTGTGTGTGTGTGTGTGTGTGTGTGTGTGTATGTGTGTGTGAGCTGCGACTCGGATCGCCACGCATGCTGCATTAGAGAGAATCCCCCCCCCCCCCACACACACACACACCCTTTGCCAGTGGCTTCATCGTTGACTTCCATACGAGCGTTGCGCGCGCGTGTGTGTGTTAGCTGCGACTCGATCGACACGCATGCTGCATTAGAGAGAATCCCCCCCCACACACACACACACATCCTTTGCCTGTGGCTTCATGATGACTGTGGTGTTGGAGGAGCAGCAGGAGGCGGCCATGAGATTTATGCTATACGTGAAGGGAGCGACAGACACCAACAGACAGAAAGACACACACTTTATGTAGGCCTACAGATCCAGGACCCCTTAGACACTGTTCCGTTTGGTGGTCCCTGGAAACACAAGCACACAGCGTGCGACACTGACAGACAGAGTGTGTGTGTGTGTGTGTGTGTGTGTGTGTGTGTGTGTGTGTGTGTGTGTGCACGCGCGCTTACTAACACGTCACGATCACCACCCTCCGAGGCTAAATGACGGACAGTTGCTTGAGAGGGTTCCATGTGGTCCCCAGCTAAGTTGGTTAACCAGATGTAACTCTTGAGAATGTAGAAATGAAACCAAATGGACCCTTGCGGGTCCATTTGGTTTCATTTTTACACTGTCAAGAGTTAAAATATTCATCATCTGAATTAGCCCCAAGTCTACACAACTAGAAGATGGACAAAAGCAAAATAAATCTTTAGTTTTGGGGTCTGTGGGGCTAAAATGTTCTCAAATGGTGGTCCGTGGTTCAAATGCTGAATAAATGGTGGTCCCTGGAGTCAAAAAGGTAGAAAACCCCTGCCCTAAAGTATAGCCTACCCACAACTACACATTAAAGCAATTACATACTTACATGATAATCTATTAATTCACTTTAATTCACCTACACTGTTATGATCTGCTAATTCACTTTACAGTTTTACACTGTACATTATTTGTTGCTCATATATTTACACTGTACATTATTTGTTGTTTATATATTCACAACGGGTAAGGTCCTAGTTGAGATTAATTCATTGCAAAGCTTAAAATTAATTAGATCAAATTTTTGAATCGAGTCGCCCCACTAGTTGAGGCCCGAGTTGGCTTTGTCCGTGGCATAATCGTCTTTACATAGATCATTTTCGAAAAGTCTATGAGGAGAATTAATGGGGAATCCATTTCTGGAACAAGGGGTTGCGTTTCGAGATGGGCGGGACTGCTCAGCTCTATTGTGACCGACCTAAAGGGTGTTCGTACCTTTCAGCAGGGGGTCCCCGCCATGATGACAGGTGTACACGCGGGCCGGGCTGGCGAGGCCCACGGAAGGGGGCCTCTCCTTCCGGGCGTGCCTGAGCCGAGTTTTGTAGGGTCAGCCGAACTGACCCATCTCCCAAAGGCAGGGTCACCCTATACACCTGTCCAGGCGGGGACAGAGGAACCTCTCCAACCCTCTATACTGCTGGCGTTCTGAGGAGGACTCCTGGAAAGGACAGTAGAAAAAATAAATCAATAAAATGACGTCCGCGTGCATGTGTTAGGGCAGTGGTTTTCAACCAGTGGTCCGGGGACCACCAGTGATCCTTGAGAGGATTCCAGGTGGTCCCCATGCAGCTAAATGATGAACGTCGGTAACCAAATGGACCCTTATAGATCTGCAACTCTTGAGCGGTAAAACGAAACCAAGCGGAACCTTACGGGTCCATTTGGTTTCATTTTATGCTCTCAAGAGTCAAATTATATTTAAACATCTAAATTACTTAATTTTCAAGAATCTACACATTTTCCCAGTTTATCTCTTCTAAATTGTAGATAAAACTTGAAAATCCTTGCTTGTGGGTCCGAGAGACTAAACTCAACATCAAATGGTGGTGCACGGCTAAAAATGCTGAATAAATAGTGGGCCCTGGTATGAAAAAGGTTGAAGACCACTGTCTTAGGGCATCAAGCAAAAAAGAATGAATAAATTATTTGATGCATTGATTTCCTTGAGGCAAGTCAAAAGTTATTTTTTATATTTTTCTGAGGAAGAGGGAAAAAATAAACATTTGCCTTAGACAGTAGGACGTGTACAGTAGGGTTGTGGGACGATAAATATATTGTTATTTGCAAATTTAGCCAAATCGTCATGTCTGATTGCAGATATCCCGTCAGCGAGGGGGGGGCTACAATGCTAGCTCGAGGCTGGCAAACAGTGTTTGGATGTAGAAAAGGGATTTCTGGGGAAAAGTATTAAAATGCTTAATTGCATCATTGCTCTTTGGAATTTCTGACATTTACTTCTGACTTTCCATATTTCGTGTAGGGGGCTATTCAGTTCCCAGGTGGGCTTAAGGATTAATCTCAGGTGGAGGGCAAAGGGTAGGTTTGCTGTCAAATATGTCAAAGTTTCTCATTAGCCACACGAATAAAATACACTCTGGGCCCCCACCACACAAATAAAATACGCTCTGCAGTCTGAGCCCCCACCACACGGATAAAATACACTGAGCCCCCACCACACGGATAAAATACACTCTGCGCCCCACCACACAAATAAAATACACTCTGAGCCGCCACCACACAGATAAAATACAGTCCGAGTCCCCACCACACAGATAAAATACAGTCTGAGCCCCCACCACACAGCTAAAATACACTGAGTCCCCACCACACGAATAATACCCTCTGAGCCCCCGCCACACGGATCAGGGGTTGACACCAAGGTCTCGGAGGCACTTGCCCATCAGGCAAGTGCAAGTCAGGTTCTACTTGCCCTCAGCTCATGGTCACTTGCCCCCCAAAAAATATATTGTAAATTTTGTAGATGTAACTCTTGAGAACGTAAAAATGAAACCAAATTGGACCCTTGCGGGTCCATTTGGTTTCATTTTTACGCTCTCAAGAGTTAAAATTCATCATCTTAATTAGCCCAGGTCTACACAACTAGAGAATGTAGAAGATTAGGTCATTTTGATGTGTTCATTTGCCTGTTTTGTTTCCCAAATCCAGCCTGGAATTGTGGATAGCTAGAAAGCAGGGAAAGACACAGAGGCAGAGTGCAATGACTGCCTTTAAGACAAATGTATCTTGTCTTGTGTTATAGTGCACTAAGTTGCACACTTGCCCGATCGGGCAACCAGGTAGCAGTCTTCACTTGCCCCACCATTTTTTTTTACTTGCCCCGGGCAAGCGGGCAAGTGTTAGTGTCAAGCCCTTCGGATAAAATACACTCTGAGCCCCCGCCACACGGATAAAATACACTCTGAGCCCCCGCCACACAGATGAAATACACTCTGAGCCCCCGCCACACAGATGAAATACACTCTGAGGCCCCCGCCACACAGATGAAATACACTCTGCGCTCCCACCACACAAATAAAATACACTCTGCGCACCACCACACAAAATACTCTGCGCCCCCACCACAAATAAAATACACTCTGAGCCCCCACCTCACAAATAAAATACACTGTGCAGTCTGTGCCCCCACCACATGGATAAAATACACTCTACAGGTACACCCCACCCCACACAGATAAAATACACTCTGCACACCCAACCACACAAATAAAATACACTGAGCCGCCACCACACGGATAAAATAGACTCTGCAGTTTGAGCCCCCACCACACAGATAAAATAGACTCTGCGCCCCCACCACACAAATAAAATACTGTGAGCCAGCACCACACAAATAAAATACTCTGAGCCCCCACCACACGGAAAATACACGCTGAGCCCCCACCACACGGAAAATACACTGAGCCCCCACCACACTGATAAAAAATACACTGAGCCACCACCACACGGATAAAAAAATACACTGAGCAACCACCACACGGATAAAATACA
Source organism: Benthosema pterotum (assembly GCA_039105355.1). Lineage (NCBI taxonomy): Eukaryota > Metazoa > Chordata > Actinopteri > Myctophiformes > Myctophidae > Benthosema > Benthosema pterotum. The sequence goes on from CM076967.1 coordinate 23,735,697, forward strand.
CTCGGAGTCCCCACGCCATGGGATAAAACACACCCTAAGCCCCCAACACACAGATAAAATACACTGCAGTTTCAGCCAGGCCACACAAATAAAATCCACTCTGAGCCACCACCACACAAATAATACACTCTGGGCCGCTACCACACAGATAAAATACACTGAGCCCCCCACCACACGGATAAAACACACTGAGCCCCCCACCACACGGATAAAATGCACACTGAAACACCACACAAATAAAATGCACTCTGAACCCCCCACCCAGTGTTGCCAACTGCCAAAATCCAAAATGCACTAGTGGCACAGTGCCACTAGTGCATTTTGGATTTTGGCAGTTGGCAACACTGGGTTGCCAACTGCCAGTGGCAGTTCCACTGAAATTTTGGAAGTGCCACTGGCACTTCCAAAATGCACTAGAATGCGCTAGATGCTTGCCTGGAAGGGAATATGACCATTAAATGACCATTAATCTTCTACATTCTCTAGTTGTGTGGACTTGGGCTAATTCACATGATGAATATTTTAACTCTTGAGAGCGTAAAAATGAAACCCAATGGACCACGGAACAAATCTCTTCAAAATAAGAGTACGCATTTTTAAAAACTAAAATGGGTACTCTTATTTTGAAGAGATTTGTTCCGTGAAGTCATTTCACGGAACGCTGGTCGCGGAAGTTGACAGAAATACGGAGGAAAATCAGGATTTGGTCGGCAACAAAGTAATTTCATTCAAAAACAAGGAGGTTTCGGGTGATTTTCGATGAGCGTACAAACTCAGGAGACATACAAACTCAGAGGCGGCACTTTGTTTCACAGATACGGGCGTTTGGGATTACGTACGCTGCCGTTGAAATCATCCACTATCTCTACAGGGGCTTAGCATCCATGACGGTCGTATAGATGTATACCGACCGTCATGTATCAGGGCTAAGTTATCAACATGGTGGTGATCGCCGCTGTGAAACGGCACGGTAGTTATAATGTTTCAAATCCGCCAATTGATGCGAAACAAAGAAGCACTCCAGTCGTACACGGTGGCAGTGTTGTGCGGATGTTAGGCTTGTTTGCAACATTGTGGCGCTTCTCGTGTTACTTTATAACTGTGTGTCGCCTCTTCCTCCTCCTCCGGCAGGGATGGAGACAATGTAGCCATGTCATGTAGTGTGTGTGTGTGTGTGTGTGTGTGTGTGTGTGTGTGTGTGTGTGGGGGGGGGGGGGGGGGGGGGGCAGTGTTGCCAACTGACAAGATCCAAAATGCACTAGTGGCACTTCCAAAATGCACTAGAATGCGGCTAGATGCTCTGCCTGGAAGGGAATATATAAACATACAGATCAAAATGACCATTAAAATTGTATATTCTCTAGTTGTGTAGACTTGGGCTAACACACATGATGATTATTTTAACTCTTGACAGACTTGAGAGTGTAAAAATGAAACCAAATGGACCCGCAACCGCAAGGGTCCATTTAGTTTCATTTTTACGCTCTCAAAGAGTTACATCATTTAGTCTGGGGACCACTGGTTGAAATCACTATCATAGGAGGAAAAATGGTGAAAAATGAGGGTTTTATCTCTGGCGCCTGTCAATCAATTTCGCCCCAACTCACCAGCCAAAAAGCACTCGATTTTCCGCCAGGAGTTTTTCACTAATTTTGGCGCTAGGGGGGTCTGAAAAAGCGCTAAATATAGCGACAAACGCGCCAAGTTGGCAACACTGCCCCCACCACACAAATAAAATGCACTCTGAACCCCCCACCACACAAATATGCACTCTGAACCCCCCACCACATAAATAAAATACACTCTGAACCCCCCACCACACAAATAAAATACACTCTGAGCCGCCACCAAACGGATAAAATACAGTCTGAGCCCCCACCATAAAATTAAGCCAAATTTGGTTTACAGTTAGAGATCTATAAAGGTCCATTTGGTTACCAATGGTTCTTTCCAGGAAGGAAGACTTTATCATGGCAAAAAACGAGGTTTTTATCTCTGGTGCCTGTATAACCAATTTTGCCCTAACTCACGGGCAAAAAGCACTAGATTTTCCGCCATAAGTTTTTCACTAATTTTGGCACTAGGGGGGTCTGGGAAAAAAAGCTAAATATAGCGACAAATGCGCCAAGTTGGCAACACTGTTTGCGCACAGAACAGCTGATGAGTTGCAGGTGCGCGTGGGGTGCACAAACCGGAGCCATCTATTAGAAGAGTTGCGACATTGTGGGGCCAGAAACTGAGCGGTCAAACTGCTGTTCATGCAGCCTGAAAGAGGGTCAAGGTGGAGTTTAAAATACATTGATTTCAACGAGGGTTGCGCAAAACATGTTTCAAAGTATTGTACAGTAGCCTAACAAATACATCACTACAAAACGATCTAAAGTAAACACAAAAAAGTAAAATAAATTTGTCGCCATTTGTTGTCCCCATTCTCTCTCTACAGGTCTGACTGTAGAGGAGGCGCCATTAGAAGTGAACGGAGTTTGCGCAACTATGGACCCTTACAGGTCCATTTGGTTTTATTTTACTCTCTCAAGAGTTATTTTTTAAACATCTTTAATTGCTTATTTTTTCTACACCTACACAAGTAGAAAATGTAGAAGATTGTTATTTTATTTTGTCGAGCGTTTTGCCGGTTTAATCCTTAATTTTGGGTGCGAGAGACCAAACTCAACATCAAATGGTGGTCCGTGGCTAAAATGCAGAAGAAATAGTGGTCTGAAATTCTCTCAGGGACCCCCAGTGCTCGAAATGGACCCTTCCAGTCCATTTGGCCTTGTGGCCTTCATGTTTACACTCTCAAGAGTTAAATTAGTCCAAGTCTACACAACTAGAGAATGTGGAATATTAATGGGCATATTGATCTGTATGTTTGTCCGTTTTGTTTCCCAAATCCACGTCTATCCAGCCTATCCACAAATGGAATTGTGGATAGGCTAATCTTTAGTTTGGGGTCTGTGGGGCTGAAATGGCATCAAATGGTGGTCCATGGCTCAAATTCTGAATAAATAGTGGGCCCTGCTATGAAAAAGGTTGAAACACCCTGGTATAAAGTGTTGCGATAAGTAGGCACAGGCCTATCCTCTACTCACCATGATGGTCGTAGGGCCGGGAGAGGCAGAGACAGACTACCTCTCCCAAACCCTGGTCAGGGTTACACACAGTAATCCAATGCCATGCCTATACACAGGTATACACTGTATATCTAGCATCACACCCATTACATTAGTCGAGTGTAAAATTTCTGTTAAGCTGCTGGAGAGGTTTAATTTGGCATGATTTCAGGCAGCTACAGAGAGGCTCGTCCACACGACAGAACGAGATCAAACAGAGCTTCACGAGACTTCAGGTCTTAAAGATCCCGCTCTGCTTTGCTCTGCTCCGCTCTGCTCTGGGCAGGTTGGCTCCCCCAAGGTCCTAATGCCCCACCTTCCACCTGTCACAAACACTTCTAATGAGAACGGGGAGTTGGGGACTTTTAATTTATCGATTGATTGATGATGTTTTAACGGTTTATAGATTTAGGGCCATTTGCACAATGAAGAATGAAACCCTAATTTGGTGTTGCAGTTCAAGGCAAACCCCGCCCCCCTGCTCAGAACTCTCACTTCAAAGACACCCCCACACGCACACACATTTTGTTTGTTTGTTTGTTTGTTTGTTTATGCTTATTTAAGCAAATTAAATTATTTCTTCTTTTTGTTTAATGTGAAAAATTTGTAGTTTACCACAGGCATTTAGGTATTCTAGCCTACTTTTAATGTTAAAACCATAGAGTTATAAATAGGTTAAAACTACAGTATGGTGTCTCTACAGCTGTGCCCATTGGGCAGCTGGCCTACTGGATGATGCAAGTTGTAAACAGGCCTACATGCCCCATTGCGGGTCTATTTGGTTTCGCTTCATTTTTACGCTCTCAAAGAGTTAATCTGGTTAACCAAATTTCCACCATTTAACTGGGGACCACCTGGATTTCTCTCAAGGGCACTGATTACCTTTCATTGGGTAGGCAGGATGAACGTTTGGGTGGGCTCTGCCCACTGCTGCTCCCCTCTAGATCCGGCCCTGTAGTCGACTAGGGCTAATTCAGGTGACATATTTAACTCTTGGGAGCATAAAATGACACCAAATGGACCCTTATCATTTGGTTTCATTTTACACTGCCAAGAGTTAAATAAATCTTAAATATTTTACCTAAATTTCAAGAATCTACACAATTAGAAAATGTAGAATTCTTATTTTGATGACAATTATATGTTTTTTCTAAATACAGCATGGAATTGTGGCCCTGGCAATGGGCCCTGGTATCAAAATGGTTGAAAACACTGCATTAGAGTACAGTACTATGAAAGAAATGTAAAAAGACACCTGCACATAAGTCCCTTCCCAACGTTCATCCCCCACACCACCTCCCACTCCTTCAGATACAGTACATCCAGTCACCAGAGAGGAGTCTTCTGATTAAACATGGGACCAACTATACACCTCTAAAGCAGATGGGTTTCAACTTTGAAGCCGTGGTCCACTCCAGGCTGACCCCAAGAGGTCCTTGAGGAGGGGATTCCAGCACCAGGGCCCTGCACACTTTACATTACTCACCATTGTCCATTGCCAAAGTAGACAATACCAGACGATTTTTTTTAATTTATGGGCTCCAAGAGACAAAATCCCATATCATCTTTCTGTCACTTAAAGCAGTGGTTTTCAGCAGTGGTTTTCAAGCTTTTTGATACCACTATTTATTCAGTATTTGAGCCACGGACCACCATTTGATGACATTTTCACCCCAAAGACCTTTAACTGAAGATATAATTTTATTTGCAAAATCCAACCTGGAATTGTGGAAAAAACCCAGGTTGGATTTTGCAAATAAAATTCCAGCACTTTATTACATGCAAAAAGTATCAAATATTGCAACCAGCTTCACCATCAATACCTACTAATGTCCACAGAAATAACACAAATACAAAATATTACAAATGATGAAATGATAATGAAAAGTTTAAAAAATAGTGTATCTTGGGTGAAGCTAAGCTATGATGCCTGAATTAGTCCCAGGTTTGATTCCTGAGCTCAACAGATTCTTGCTGTGTGTCAGTCACCTCCCGGCTCACGATCCCTGTTTCCTGTCTCTCTTCACTGTGGACTAACAATAAATACAGAATAACAGAATAACAATGAAATAATAATAAAATAAGCGTCCAATATGCACTCTGTGGAATGCTGAGAATTCTGTCTCTGTCCACTGTCACACTCTGAGACTCTACCCCTACTGTTTATGTGTTACTCAACTTGACACAAAACGTGTTTGTGAACTTCTTTACACGTAATACTCTTCAAAATTCAATTCTAACTAAATTTAATTTAGCTGCTATTTACAGAAAAAAAAATGTTTTTCAGACTTTTGGGAAAACACCTCAATTTGTACCACTGTGTGACACAGATTAACATGACCCTGCTGGCCGCTAGAAGGAATGCTTTTGATGTCCTACAGTGAGTGAGTTCTTTTGCTCAGCACCAACCAATGTACTGTAATCAGTCCTCAAATTCTCATGCATCAAAATGCTCATAGCATTAAGCTCTGTGGACATACTGTACACTAAGTATAGTCTATATAGGTGTGTGTATGTGTGTGTGGTGGTGTTGGGTAGGTAACCCCCTACATTTTGGGGAATAAATAATAGCTGCTTTAATCCAGAATTGGTCAATGTCAGCAAGTGCCACACAATGTACACTGTAAAATAAACTGTACAAAAACTAACTTCACCGGGTTCTTGTTACACAGTATCTATTGTACACCAAATCACTGCTAGGATTCAGGCAGTTGTGAATTCAGGAATTCCTCTCAAACACACACACACACACACACACACACACACACACACACACACACACACACACACACACACACACACACACACACACACACACACACACACACACACACACACACACACACACACACACACACACCTTCATTTTCACACAGTAGCATTACACACTTCTTAGCCCTGGAGTCGCCTTAATTCAATTGTGGTGTTCTACTGTTCACCACTGACTGAGCCATTGAAGATTGCAGATTAGATGTTTCGAATAACTAAATTATAGGATTACAATTTTATATGATTTTATAAAATACCCAAACAAGGTTGGAAATGAAGTCTATTTCGCTTCCAAGCAGGCAGCACACTTCAAAAGAAAATGTAAAAAGAAAATTGGCTTGCTGAATGCAGACAAGTTCTCTGTGGAGAACACATTTTACGGTACCTTTCTCTTTCAAACCCTAAAGAGTGTGACGCTCTGCACATAACGTTTAATTTAACTGCAGTAGTTTCAGATACATTTTTGGGTCCATTCATTGCACCAAGTACAGTGGGCCTACACAAAATGGAAATGACTGCACTTGATCGACACATTTCCATCATATCATTCATCATTGCTTGTACAACTAGAAAAAGTGCCCTTCAGGGCACATGTCTCCACCAGGTCAGGCTGTGGCCTCCTGGTGGCACTATATAGGCTAATGTGAAAATGGTTCCATTCCTTCTTATGGCTTTGATAGCAATTGGATGATTTGATTTTTTTTCCCCAAAAAATGTGTTTTGCAAAACCCTAGAACAGGCCAATGTGAAAATGGGGTGGTTATATTTGTCCACCTATAGGAAAGTGCATTAAAGATTTCACAGAAATTGCACTCTGGGTTCATGATTTGATGCTTGTTCAAAACAAGCCAATCCTGCAATATTTGAAAGTCACTTACAGACAATTAGCATGAAATATGGGGCAGATCGTGAGTACATTACTTGAGATATTCTGTGTAACAATTTGCAAGATTTTGGAAAATAATCTGGAGTACAATATGAAATAAAGGCTTTTACAAAGATCAGCCTCCTGGTGGCAGTGGAAGATTGTGGAAGATTTTGGGTAGAGGTTAATCATTGGCATCTAAGGAGTGTGTGTGCAAAGTTTAGCATCATCTGTGTTAACAGTGTCAGAGATTAGCTAGTAACAGAAGGTAGGACGGACACACGGTTGGATATAGTGCAAACTAGAAAAAGTGCCCTTCAGGGAACATGTCTCCACCGGGCCACACGGGAGCATTTTTCTTCCCGGCGCGCGGCGCACCAGCATCATAGTGGCAAGGATCGTGTGCATCACTGTTATTCACTGTTACCACTTTTTGGGGAGGGCCTTGAGTTTGAGCGTCATAGCGATCATGTGGACACTCAAGCTCAGGGCCAACTTAGCACGGGCGTCGACAGGTGGGGAAAAGTTAGACAGTTTTAGGGAGGCCCACAGCCAGGTGGGGCCCAAAAAGCCCAGATTAATATGTTTTTATGTGTATTTATACTGCAAAGCTGCACAGTGGGGGCCCAGTGATAAAAATTTTGCAGGGGGCCCAAAATTTGCAGTGACGGCCCAACCCCTTAGCTCAGGGGCCCCGGGCCTGGGCCCAACCTGCCCGTTGGATAATCCTCCCCTGGTCCAAGCTGTGTCATATTCCACTTTTACATGCCACGAAACATAAGTGTAGCCTATAATGGAGTATGTCCACAGTCTGTAGGCTACTGATGCCAGCTCTTAAATCATTCATCATGTCAACATTTGTCATCTGATCTGTATTATATTATGCCTGCAGTCAGACTCAGTAGTGAGGGAAAGCCCAATCAAACATCAGTTGGATAGGTGCCAAGCTGTACTGTAGAGGAGGAGGGGTGTTTGGTTTCATGGGTTCATGTAAATGTTGGTTTTGAGTGTCTTGTGAAGGTATGGCATGGATGCACAGAAAGTAATATCATTTTGATGGTAAAATATTGGGTATCATTGTCTAAAATGGTTTGTGGGGCTTTGTTAGTTGTAGTTGAGTTAAATGAGTTGCCAATTACTAATTGTCACGGTTTGTCCTACCCATTATAAAAGGGGACTCCAGTTGAGAATGTTGGACCAGATTCTAAAGGCTAGGTAACAATAAGACTGAGGGAGACCTGCCAGGGCTTCCATCATGGAAAGCAGCCTGTATTCAGTTACTCTAGTCTGACTCAAGTTCATGGTTTGTTGTGTTTCCTCAGTTAACATGTGTTCATTTCTTATTTCATATGTTGTTGGAATGGTATTTTTGGCCAGTTTTAGTTTTGTTAATTTGCCGTGTCTGACTATTTGGCTAACTTTTTATTGGTGGTTGTGATGGGAACAAATAAAACGGGCATTCCTGGAATGGTCTGATTTTTGGAGACAAAAAGCATGCCAAAAACATTACACGCAATTACTTCCAAAATCACAAGATCTTCAGGTTCTCTATGACAACGTAACAAACAGAGAAACACCCTTTGCTGTAATGTTGTCTTGGTGAACTTTTGGGTCAGACCTGTGACTTAATTCATGCTTATGTTCTTCAGTTATATTCCTTTATTATTTTATGTGTATCTTTAATTTTGTTAATGGTTGTGTAGTTGTCTTTAGTTTATGTTATGTTATGCCAAGTTATGACATCTCTTCTGATTTAGGCATACTGTATGTCCCATTTTTCTACACAAGTAGAATGTGCCACGAGGACCAATGGTGTTCCCAACTTTCTGTTCTGTCTCTGATCAGCTATCTGCACTCAAATGAATGTGAAACAACAAATAGTCTATATGATCTGTTGCACCTACAGGGAAACAACTTCTGTTATTGTCAGTCTGAAATGTGTTGATAGTGGGATTGAAAATATTATGTATTATATTACCGTATTGTCCCGAATATAAGACGACTCGTTTATAAGACGACCCTCATTTCTCAAGACCCATTTACAGAAAAAAGAACATTGAATGTCAAATAGTATAGGCCCCGAATATAAGACGACTGCGTTTTTTGAGATATTTCCATTCGGAAAAAAACATAGTCTTATATTCAGGCCAATAGGGTATGTATATCTTAGTTTCTTAGTTTATACACTGACAGTAGGCCTAATCAAATATGTTGAAAGAAGAAGAAGATTTGTTCCGAGTACGAAATGGCTTTTGAGGGGTCCGGTGTGTAACTTGTTGCTTGTGGGGCCCAGTCAGTAACTTGTCATTGTGGAGTTCGGTGTAACTTGTGGGGTCTTGTATGGAAGTTCCGGGGGAGCACCCCCAGGGACTTCTACACAGAGTTGCACCAATTATTTCACACAGGTGTTTTGTTTTTGTTTTTTCATTAACGATTTTTTGAATCATTGCATTAGGCACACCTATTCTGTGGGAACATTAGCCAAAAATAGATCTACAAGCGCATTGCTCATCTAAGAATTTTGATGTTACATACAGGGGAAAAGAGCAGATCAAGTACCCAAATGGTGTTTACACTACAAAGAAATAAAATAATAAAATGTTTAATAATCCAATATGTAGGCCTAGTTGTGGTGACCCTGCTTCATCTATCTCTTTCCTAATAGGGGTTTTGGGTTAGGATGATGGAAACCATCTGACATGGAGCATCCTCTAGTGGTCAGAATTTACATCACACCACAGCCAGGGACACCTGACAATAGGTTTCTGTTTTTTGAGTGGTCCAAGACCTGGCTTGTCCCTGTAACCTAGCGTATCAACAAGCTCGCTGTTGCCTGTTTCTCCAATGCAGATTACACGTACAGAAGCACCACTCATTTCACACAAATCGGATTTTTTTTTTTTCTTTTTTGCCGAGCCGAAGCTTTTATTTATACTCGTTATTGTGTGCGTCATGTTTAATAGGCCTATCTGACCTGTATATGCCATTTAGGCATTTACATAGTAGCCAGACAGGCATGCATGTTGTTCCCTTAGTACTAAGTAGTAGGCTACACAATCTTTCCAACAGAGGGCAGCATATATCAAGTAATGTTAATTTATTGCTCCATGAGCCCTTTTCTCCATCCAGGCCAAGGATTTTGTTTGATTTCTTTTCAACCTCAGATGGGTACAGCAGGATCCTGTTACTCTTATTTTGTTTGTTGTGGTTATGGCCCATAAGGGGTTCTTCTATCACCTTTTAACTTCAAGGAAGCCCATAATTCTATGAAAATGTACAAATTTAATTTGTACATTCTACAATGTCCAGTTGGAATCATTGGGGAGCCCCTGAGGGTCCCTGGTCCCCACTTTGAGAAACACTGGTTGAGTTTATGAGAGAGAAGGGGGGGGGCTCCCCCATAGACATGGGATGTATCATGGATCAGTGTCTGCACTCAAGGGGTCCTTCAGGGTTCATAAAAGTTTTAGAAGACACGCGACACTGTGCTGTATTTGGTGTCTTTGTTAAGGCAACTGTCAGAAGACAGTTCTTCCTCTTGACAATTATTATCTATCTAGTATCTGCCTGCCTGCCTGCCTGCCTGCCTGCCTGCCTGCCTGCCTGGCTGCCTGCCTGCCTGTCTGTCTGTCCGTCTGTCCGTCTATCTATCTATCGAGAGAGATCTGGCCATGCATTGGACACAATTGTCAAATTATATATTAAGATTTTTTTTAAATAGATCCTCTGTATTGTAAGCTTGTAGAGCAGCTATTTTTCTACAGTATCTGAGGAACTTAGACAAGTCAATATTATTGATTTCAACTGTTACTTTTCCAAAGATGCAAACATGACCTGCTTTAATAACTGGATTTCAATTCAAATATTGAACAATACAGCAGAGCTGATTGGCTATGTTTGCTGTGACAGACAATGTATGCAATGAGATCCTCACAAGAGTGAGTGTGGAAATATAGCAGCTATCTTGTTTGTTATTTGCCCAGCCCCGTTTAGAGTCTGTGCTCTAAATGGCAATGCCCCCCCCCCCCCCCCCCCCCCCCCCCCCCCCCCCCCCACCCCCCCCCCCCCCCCCCCCCCCAAACGCCCCGACTGCCCCACCAAACATGATGGCACGCATACAAGCCAAATTCAATCAAATATATTTCAAATTAAAATGCATTAAAAAAAAGATTTGAAAACTGATGTTATTATTGATGGTTACATGCCTAATATAAGTCCCGTACAAGATATCAAAAGCATGTGGGTCACAGAACTAAAGAAAATATATAAAATAGAAGATTTTGTGTAATAGATAGATACAGTATAAATATGGCAGAATACATAGTTATCTATTGAGTGTGCAGTTTTGTGTGCATTTCCCAATTGGGAAATGTTACATCCGGGCCTGCTGTACAGCGGTGTAGTGGAGGGGGGACGCGGGGGGACGGCGTCCCCTCACTTCTCACATCTAAGATATTTTTTGAGCAAAAGTAGGCCTATGCTACTCATTTACTTTTATGGATACAATTAGGCATTGTAAACAATCTTTCTCAATACGCTATACTTTTAATAACGTGTCTCTAATATTCCTTAGAGATGTTGTGTGGATATGATAAAAAAATATGATAAAAAACATTAGCATGGTGAAATACATCTTGATGACCTCATCAAGATGTGTTTCACAATGAGTTACCTTTTTTCTGAGAGTGTACAAATGGAACCAAATGGACCCGCTAGGGTCCATTTGGTTCACATTTGTACACTCTCAGAAAAAAAAATGGGTGGAATTCCCCTTTATGAGGCGTCCCCCCACTTCTAAAAGTACCACTACAACACTGCTGCTGTAGGTGTGGAATGACGGCCCCCGAGAGACAACAGTGAACTCATGTGCCCTCTGCGACCTTCCAGCAGAGCCTGGGCTCTGATGGGATCACATCCTGCCCCGGCTCCTCAGTCCACTGGAATCCGCCTGAAAAGTATGACAGCTTCTGCAATTTCCCTCAGAATTGAAAAATAACGTTTCCTATCCGTCTATCTTGAAGAAATAGATCTACTGTAAATCCCGGGCAATCTGAAAGGGATTTGACGGACCTGCGGGGCACTTTTGAGTGAAACTTCTGTGGGCAGTGGAACAGGTACACAGAGAGGCAGAGTTAACGTACAGTAAGCAGGCCGACATGGACTTGATGGAGTGCTTCACTCCCGAGGACCAGTTGGGTCCTAAAAGCAAAGTTAACGTAATGAGATCATCAAGTGTTTATGATTCTGGCAGACGGAGGGCATCTATTTACTCCCAAAATTTACCACCAATTTCTCACAGAAAGTAGTGAGTCGAGGGTGGGTGGGTGGATGAGTGGGGGGGGGGGGGGGGGGGGGGGGGGGGGCGGCTGGGGTATGGGCTGGGAAAAAAAAAAAAACGGGAGAGTGGGAGGTGAGGGTAGAGCTCCATCCCATGGAGCTGGGGTAAGAATTTATGGTCAGGAAGAGGGATGAAAGTGTAATTTACAGTGCACGCTCTACCATTCCCCCTGCCCTCCCCTTTGGTAATGAGAAACGGCTGTTTGGTTGTAGGGCCCAAGCACTGGTAGGCCCCTCCCCCTGGCTATGACACATCATTAGTTTTTATTTCAGTCTCAGGTTTTACAGCCCCTGCCCAGGCGCCAGCCTTTGGCCGCTGATCGGAGCCTTTGCCCTGGCTAAGCCCCGTCTCATACGTCCGTCTTCTTCCACCACCCAACATGGCCTCCCGTCGCAGATGGGGAGCGAAAACAAGTTCACACTCCACCTCCTTTTAGTAATCCCTACCTACAGTAACTCCCAAAGTGCATTTAACAACCTGGCATCCCTATTTGAGCATGAAATTTCATCAAAATGTTCAAACACTTCAAAATAGCAGATCCACAAGGTCACAACGCATCACATATCAGTTATTTTACGACACTGTCATATGAATCAAACTGACTCTAGATGGTTATACAGTAATTCTCAAAGTTGAGTCCCCGAACTTCTATGACAGATTGTTCCAAAAACAATTTATTATTACTTAACATGGTCTAATTGCATTTAGAGAACAATGCATATCACTAAATATTTTAAGCATTTTTAAGAACTAAAGAAGTGCAGATGCCCAGCAGTGATTTACCTACTTGAGCATCACTCCATGAAAAGCATTTGGCACCATTTAGAAGTTATTTATGGATAAAATGTGGACATTACAAAATGTCTTCCAAAACAATTCAAAACCAAACAGTTTGTCGTAAACTCAAGCATGGCCGAATGAGTTTCAAAAGCCTGCTGCAGCTTGTGAAGTATATCAGAATGCTTTTTTATTTAAGCTGTCACAGAATATAATATATACCATGATGATGTTTATGATGGATGATAAACAGATTTTAAACAGTTACAGTTTCAGACATATTCAGTATCACAATCCATAACATGAATGCATAATGCTAATGTGCACCTTCTCTTGAAGCAAGATATCTTGTTGAAAACAAACAGAACCAGGGAAAACTAAACAAAGCATGTGACAGTAATTGCTCAAACCATTTGTGTCAAAATGATACAAACAACTCCAGGGTGATGTCACAAAGCCAGTGGTTTTAGCACTGGAAGAGTGAAAAATCTTAACAATTCATCTGAAACTCGAGAAGGCAAACACAATACGGCTGTGCAATATTTCAGACCCTGTTGCAAACATATATGATGATTGCTGAGCAGCTGACAGCGTGATGATGGCGTAACATAATAATCAAGAGGCTTGTAGTTGTCGTATAATTTTTGCTTTTGATATATCGCTGTGCACTTGGAGCGCTTCCTCTAATTGTCGCCGTCGCATTTCTTTGTCCCGTGAGGCCAATATTAACACACATGTACAGACGTCAAGCTTTCTGAAAAGAAACGCTTACAATATACACAACACAACCACTCAAATATACATACAATCATAGGAGTACTCCCTAGGCCTACTTTTGTTGTTGTGGAGTTTACACGAATAACACATGTAACCTCCCACCTATGCATATATGCATGTATATTTATTCCTCTTTTTGTTTAAAACAAGGATAGTTAATTGGAGACAAACAACTAGGCTATCAAATATCTAACTGTTTGCCAGATACCGGAGCAGGTTTTGTGCTAAGCTCCCACTAATCCCCACTTACATCTTTTCTCCGGTTTGTTTTTGAAACCCAAAATATATCAGACCTTCTTTCCATCACAACCACAAATGAGTTCCAGTGCCTTTCTTTTTTGCATCGTCATAAAATAAGAAATAAAAGTACAAAGACCCTTAATACTGTTCATTTTCTCTATATCACGTACGACATCTCTTTAGAGGGCCCTTGAGAAAATCCATCTGCTACCTCTCACAAACATGAACGCAAATGGAAAACAGGTTGCGATTAAAAATAGATTGGAAAAAAGATACATCATGGAGTACAACAGGCTTGAAGAGATCCCTCGATCATTGCAGGCATCATAGCCTGTCTACGCGGGTCTTCTCAGAGTTCAACAGAGCCCTATGTGGGCTCAAACGAATGCAATGTCTCATCCCAAAGTTCTTCGATCCAGCAGTGGTCGCTCGCCGTGGAACTCAAATCCACAAGTCTCTGCAGGGTACTCCTACGACGGCTCATCCAGTCACACTCTTCGCTAAAGCCTGAATTGTGCTTAGCTGTGCGCAGGAGTCACACACCAAAAAAAGACTCATTACAAGTATACATCTTCTGTTTTCAGGTGTGTGATACCGGCGGGCAACCAAGCATGAATCAGGTTCTGGACAGTCTTGTGTTTATTGCAGTCAACCTGAACCTCCAGTTCTCCTTGAGCATCTTCTAGACATGCATAGCAGCATTAAATCATTTCCTTCATCATTGTTCTTTTTTTGACGTTGTGTCAGGGGGGTTCTGCCTGGGGAATAGCCAGTGCCGGAGGTGGAGGTGGGTTGGGTTAGTTAGAAAGTCTTGTCTGGTGAAGGTTAGGTGACAGAAGTGGGCGTGAGGCTGGGTGCAGTGGTGGTCCTGCTGATCTGGGTCTTTCTCCTCTTCCCCCCTCCTCCTCCACCTCCTCTGTTCCCTTCTCTTCCTCGCCCTCTTCCGCCTTCTTTCTCTCTCCTATTTGGCTCATCCCTCCTGTCGCCTTTATTCTTCCTACCTGAAATTAGAATGGGCAGACAAACATGATACTCGGTATACTCGGAGTCCAAACAAAATGCTCTAATTGATTGTGCTATCCTACCACATACTGTTTACTAACTAAGAAAATATTCAATAAAAATAAACAATGTTGACGGAATGGGAGACGGATATATTGGGCTGCCGATGTTTTGTTATTTCATCCATTCATTTTTGGGAATCATCTGGATCTCGAGATCCTGATACGAATGCTGTGAATCTAATGTGGATCTGGGACTTCATGTGGCCAACCTGTGATTGATTGATTGATTACTCATGTGTGACTGTGATAACATTTCAGTCTGATGACCAGATCCACTATCCAGAATGCAATTTCCGATAAATATTCTAAAATATGCAGTATTATAGTCAAATTGATAGGCGGTAAATAAATGTGTCGATGACCAGTGTGCTGATCTGTCTGGCGGTTTTGTGAGATTAGCTCTGAACACACAGGCTAGCTGTCAGATAGACAGACAGACAGTCCAACCCTCTTATAGATGGTTAGACTCCTGCAGAGCCACACCGCAAAAATAAACACAATAAAATAATGGAATCTAATCTTGTCTGATCTACTGTAGGCGTTAGCAGTCTGACATGGCATAGGCACACAAAAAGAGCTCCGCATTGTGAAGTGAAAGTCACAACATGGATTCCTGGGGAGGATGTGTGTGATAAGGCCATCGTTGTGTCAGCGTGGGCTCCTCACAAGGCCTTTTAATGCAGCCTAATCATGGCTAAGCCTTGAACATCCAGCACAGGATGCAGGGCCCATTCATAAATGCCAATGTGATGCAATGCAGTGCCGTGCCGCATTGACAGTTTACACACAACAGTGCACACTGTAACTACGGGCCGGAAGAATAATGAGCAAGCATTTGTGAGCCGGACACTTCTTAACACTTTGCACGGACAGCCTCTGATGCGATCTAATAGTCCATTATAAACAAATGATTTGTGAAGTAAAACCCTAGCTGCTTGACCAACCCTCCGCTATACACCGGTCCTAACCTGTTGCTTAAATACTAAAAGACCTCATCCTCCTCTTCCAACTTAGTTTTAATCTCAAGTTACTTTTGTACTTTGTAATGGTGTACAGTAAAATCTTCAGTTATCTCTCTGAGTAAACTGAACACCACAGATTTTCTGGTGCACCTGTCACACATTTCTCAACCAAACGTACTCCCTACTGGACTTAATCCCTTACACACTACTATTCCCTGAACACATGGGACACAGAGACACTCCACATGGATGTGATTGATTGATTGAATATCTTATTCACTGTATAAATGGATACGTTTCAAACAAATGCAAAAACGGTTACTGCGGGCAACTTATTAGGCATCACGCTTGTTTACAACAGTCTGTGATGCTGTCTGTGCATCTGACTCCATTTGGGCATGCCCAAATGTTGAGTGTACAGTATATGGGACGTGAATAGTGTTTGCTTCGTGCATGGAGTTAAGACATGCAGCCAGTGTCTTACTCGTCTTTATGTGGGACATAAAGACACTGCTAAATATATAATAATATATAATGATACAGAGAAATATACTGCTATCAACCCAAAACCATTCCAGTCTGTCAAAATGGGCAGGGGTGAGGTGAGTTTGGGGAATGAGGCCAAGCAGTAGCCTGAACAGTTTTGTTTTGGGAAGTCTGGAGCCTTGTTTTAAGGGCCTTTGAGGTGCTGTGGTACCAAGAGGTGCATGCAGAGCCAAAGAAACCTTGTAGAAGTGCTCCTGTTAGGGTCTTCACTGACAAAGCACTGTGTGAGGGAATGGGAAATGGATGTTTGTGTCAGGTGTGAGACGGTGCATGTTTATGTGCTGTAGAGCTGGTGCTGTTGAGATAGTTTGCTCTCCCTGGAAACCAAGTCAACATGCGTGCGGCTGGAAATCGTTATGCATTTCATAAGTTTAGGGCTTATGTTGCCAATGTGCTTGCCTACTGTTGTGGGTAATAATTAATTGGGGGAATAAGGCTTAAGACATGTGCTGGCATAACAAATAATAGCCCAAATGTTTTCTATTTTTTAACACATTATGTCATATGTAAGTGTCATATGCAAAATATTGTTAAACTGGTTAACGATTTAGCAAATTATTCAAAGGAATACACAAAGAAAGTTGATACGGTACAGTACATTGTGTTACTTTAGACATGTAATAGTTTTCAGACCAGAGTAGGAAGAACACGAGGCACACGCCTCTAACAGTAGCCCACTTTCAGGGAAAAAGCTCATGTTTTTTGTCAAAAAGCATTGGTGCCAAACTAAGGAAAGCATGCTATATGTCACTGTTTTCAAACCTTCTGGTCAGTGGGCACAGGCCACATCAGAGACATTAGTGTCTAAAACATGCGCCACATGCACGTGTGAAGACTTGGATCAACAAACACATTTGGGAGCTATTTGGGAGCGATAATGAAACAAGTTCTGAATGTTTGGAGGTAATTGTTTCTGTTTATGTCAATGAGGCACGGTGAACCTGAGAGGAGTTAAGGGCTTTTCTCTCACAGACATGCACGAATGAACGAACGCATGCAATCATAGGCATGCACAAGCACACGCGCACGCACACACACACACACACACACACACACACACACACACACACACACACACACACACACACACACACACACACACACACACACACACACACACACATGCATGCATACATACAGTACATGCATGCACGCATACACAAACACAATATGGAGGATCAACACTGTTGTGCTTACTGTGTAAGGAAGGACTTAATTAGCTCTCTGACATACCACTAATGGATGCAGGAGACAGGGACTCCATCAATTTAAATTTACAACAGCCTTGATTGCAATGTCTCTCCATCCAAGCTAAACAACGTTGCCTGACAAAGGCAATCACTTGTCCAAAAATAAAAATGGGTTTCGTGCGAACTGTTTTTGTAGTGCTTCAGGAAAGGGGGGGGGGCAGTGAATGTGGCCAGATCAACACAAAGCGTGAGATCTACAAACCAGTAAATCACTAATGTTATACAAGCTCTGCCCCTGGTGTTTTTTACAGCTGGCCTGTCAGCCGGCTCCCGCGGATGTATCTGCTGTCGCATTGATTTAGCACATGGTGAGTTTATGAACACAAAACGTTGATGTAGCAACGAGTCACACAACCGCCGCCCATCACAGGCCAAGTCACTGTTGAAAATTAGCCTGTACACACATTGGCAAGGGGAGAGTACAGTAATTGTCAAAGCAGTTTATGTTTTGCTGCTGTATGGATTGGAATTGAGCAAAAATAAAATACTGCTGGGATTCTTTCACGGCTCAACCCCCGGTAGTCGAGCCACACCCCACTCATCACTCATCGTGCAGGCCCCCACCCCTAACTTTAGACATTTGGCAGACGTCATGGTCCGCTTTTACCAAGCGGTTTATAATATTTCAACGTTAATTATTCTTCTGACCCCAAGGCACAAATTCTTTCCAGGATACAGACGTCAGGGTATAAATTTGCTTCTCATATCTCCAACGATGCCGTCACAGATTTCTCCAGTGAGTGCATGGTCCATCCTCACTGACGAATTAGGCTTACCAGTAGTAAATATATACTTTGCGATGGTATCGCTTACTGAAAATAGCCAATCTTCAAGATGTGTACCACCTGCGAGCTTGTAGATCAGTTATATTGACTGACACAACACTGACTGTTGGTAGTGCAGCTTGAATCTCAAAAATGCAAATGACTAAACACCAACCTATGAGATGAATTGCAGAATTAACTAATCACTGAAATGACCCATCTCTTCCTCCAATATATTCATATATGTTAGGCTGTTATACTGTATGCACTTTAACATTTGCACAGCTCTCAGATCTCAGTGTGCGCTGCCCAAATATGTCATAAGAGATCCCAGTGTGCTGCCCAAATATGTGCGATGAAATCTCCTAAGCGTGCCACCCTCCATTTAAAGGTTTTCAATATCGCTGGTTTACAATTCAATAAAAACCAATAAAGAAATGGTGGTTTCGAACTAAGCTGGAAATGGCACGCTTATTCAACAAAAGAGACTGCTTATAAAATATGACGCATGAGGTCTGCTGTACTGTCATTAATGGTTAGTGCCATGCTGTACTGTCATTAATAGTAAGTGCCATTAAAGGCATAATTCACTTTCAACAAAACTTTTGTTCATTATATTATCTACTCTAGCTTTAGTTTTTATATTACTTGATTCAGTATTTACTCGAGATATTTGATATTAATTTCAGCTCCTCTTAATACATGAGGGGGCCATGGGTTTTCATTTACTGTTTTCTTTTATTTTACAAATATTGTTTTATTCGTTTAGCCTCAACCAGCATGATGCCGAGGCTACATTTTCCATATATATATATATATATATATATATATATATAATATATATATTATATATATATATATATATATATATATATATATATATATATATATATATATATATATATATATATATATATATATATATTATACAGTATATTACTATTAGAAGTAAAAGAAATTCCATGCACCCCTGACAATATCAGTCACCAGAAAAATATTGGGTGTTTGTGATTAATCTATGATCATGTTTAAAATTAGTTTTAAGATAAAATGGGTTTGTATGGAGGCAGGGCAGCTAAAATGAATTTCAAATATCTAAATACTGAATCCAGTTACTTAGAAACTGTCTGCAGTGTTTACATAAGGCTGAAGAAACGACAAAATCGCATTTTTTTTCTTTTGAAAGTGAAATATGACTTCAATGATGGTAAAGCATGAACATCAGGGTGTAATATTGTGATTATACAACAGTTACCATTAAAAAAATTAGAACCAAAGAACATAGCTATAACCTAGCAACCCTCTCTTGGAATGCAGCGAGACTGACTCAGCACAGCTGATTGTTGTATTTTGACTGGTGTTCTATCATGTTTGTTAGAAGCATAGATGGTTATTTCATCAGATGGCTCCCTCAAAATGTACTTGTTGTATAAGAAATTAGACAGCTAGTATGAAATGCAAATGATTAAAACAAATACTGTATGTGGCAAAGTGAACTGCCCTAGCATTGATCTAATTCAAACAGAAGCAGCTCTTTAAAACAATTTAAGGATAAATACATTCATGATTTGACAAGAGAAAAAGTGTTGCTTTGTGAATGCAGTCAGGACACTTTCAAGCAAGTTGACCAGAGTCAATATTGTTCCCTCCACTCCATAAGTCCATGACCAGAACTATATTTTTAATTGGCTTCAGCTGCAAATGTCTCGACCAGGTTCTATAGTACTCAGCCCCGTGTAAGCTGTCAACAATGGTCACTCTCAATGGATTGATGAGCATGGCTGTTAATCTACAGAAGAGTACGTTGGTGTGTGTGGATGATAAGAGCCCGAGCAAACATGTCAGGACCACATAAACCTCCCGCTGCGTCAAGCTTCAAAACAAACATCCCTCTCTGCAGCTCTGATCCTACTCCAGACCCGCAGTGCAAAGCACCCGCCCATCATCGGCTTGGCTCGCACACACGGTTTATTGTTTACATGCCGAGGAGTCAAGAGATCTGCGTCTTTCTGCGAGGGCAGCCAAACCAAACCCAATCAACACATCGCGGGTCACAGACATCCAGGCGGGGGTAGGCCAGCCTTTGAATGTTGAGTAATGCCTCCATCACTCATATTATTGACCGCTGATGGCTTTTTCAAGTCTCACATGGATCTGATCACAAGTTCAACTGATTTACTGGTGTTGTCGGCCAAGGAGCAGAGCACATGACATCGCTGAAATTCATTCTCCTTGCACAGCATGTATGAATGAAGTCGTACCTTTTTTCTATACATCGTTCCTTCTCATTGTCAGTAATGTTGAGTGTGTGTGTGTGTGTGTGTGTGTGTGTGTGTGTGTGTGTGTGTGTGTGTGTGTGTGTGTGTGTGCGCCTGTGTATGTGTGCATGTGCATGCATGTGTGGCCACTTGCAAGCCAGTTCTTTTACCTTTTGCACAGGGTGTCTTGAGCACAGTGCATTTTCTTTTCTCCGTCTGCGGCAAGCACGGCTGAGAGGTGACCATCGCCGAGGGCCGGTCCTGGCCGGAGGAGACCTGCTGAAGGGGCTCGCGTGCCCGGCTCTGGGAGCCTTTCTTAAAACCACACGTCTTGTTCTTCTTCATGCAGGGGCTCCACAGGCTCCACTCACCCAGACTGCACTCCACAGGCTGACCTGAAACCAGACCAGGCGAGAAGAAACCCCGCTGTAGTGATCAAATGCATCCCGCAGTTAAAACATCTCACACTTTTTAGGGGATTTCTCCTGTGTTCAACTTGCCTGGCAGTCTTTTCGTTTCACTTCATTATTCAATGTCGCCAGGGAAAACAATTTTAAGGTGGTTATTCAGGGCTGGAGCCAGGCAAGCATTCAACTACTAATTTCTTTTCTTCTCCTGAGCTTAATAAGACATGTCCAAATTTGCTGACCATTTAGAAATAGTTATTTTCTGCTATGACCAGAGATGATGAAAAGAGGGAAACCAAATTGTTGTTGCTGTCAAGTGGAAACCCACCCAATTGCTAATAATTTTCATTTGTTTCAATGTCTACATACCGGTATATGATCCACACCATTACTGAAATGACGGCATGAAAAAGGTTTGAGCACCACTGATAAATATTTAAAAAGAAATCTTTTGTTCTGAATGCTTGGAGGTAATTGTTTCTGCTTAAGTAAATGGTGAACCTGAGAGGAATTAAGGGCTTTTCTCTCACAAAATGTATTTAGAAAAATACATATTTTCAGAAAACTGTTAAGACATTCATAGAATCAGCCTCAGCCTTGGGGCTAATTCCCCCAAAGAAAGAAACATGTTGAAATAGTGAGATATGGGGTTACGGAATGAGCACCGCAGCGCGTGCATCGTGTCCAGAGCGTGCATGCGGCCCTGGGCCTGCTTCAGAGGAACAGGAGGAAGGTGACGTCAGCATGTCAGGCCAGAGGGATGGATGGATGCAGCCTTCTGCTTCAGGCAGTTGCATGGAGGGCACGGCATCCTCAGATTAATGCACTGTTTGCTTACTTATGACGGGAATAGTCTACGAAAAAAAAAAAAAAAACTAGAAACGTTTTTTTAACTAGAAACGTTTTTTATCGGCCAGCAAGTCCTACGCCAAAGTTCAGCGCACTTGTGATTGAGAAACAGCAGACAGAGAGAGAAAAGGAGAAAGGGAAAACTCAATAGAACATGCAATTTCTCTCCCTGTTTTTCTTTTTTTTTGTTGTTGTAAAAGTGTTTTGTTCTGGGCCAGACAGCCGTGCTCTGACCAAACGGAACATAACTTAACTGCTTGGAAGTGGAACTCACGTGGTGAAGGCAGTGTGGGCTATATGCCTTCAGCAAATGGTCCGCACCTGAGCAGGGATTCCCAAAGCTTTCAGGTCGAGAACCAAAAGAGATAATTTTATTTTTATTTCGGGACCCAAACTAGTTAAAATAGCAGATCTATACAAATGCCAGTAGATGATCTATTTTTAACACTTCTTTAAACAAATGTTTTGCATACTAATTTGTGGAATGTCTTAATTTATTTTCATTATTGAAAATGTTCTTTTTTATTTTATTTATGTATTTATTTTTTGATTTGTATTTATTTTCGGTTTTACAGTGTTATACCTGTATATTTGGTCAATACCTCCTAGAGATTAAAAAAGGATTTGAGTCTGGTTTCCTGCTTAAAGGGATATTTCACTTTCAAAACAATTTTTGATAATTTTTTATCATCTACTCAGGCTCATGTGACAGTTTATAAATCGCTTTATTCAGTATTTAGATATTTGATATTCGCTTTAGCTGCCCTTCCCCCTTCCTATGCAAACCCATTATAACTTCAAACTCCATTTTTTAACCATGATAGATTCATTGAAAACATCTGACTTTTTTCTGGTGACTGATAGTGTCCTCCTAATATGTGAGGCGGCCGTGGAATTTCATTTACTATTTTCATATATTTTTAAAAAACATTTAGGAAAATATAGTGGCCTCTGCTGCAGACCGGTGAAGACTAAAGAATGAAATGATGTTAAAAATAAATAGACAGTAAATGAAAAAGCACAGTCCCTTCGTGTATCACAAATCTATCATGGTTAAAATGGAGGTTTGAGTTAAGATTTGTATAGAAATGGGGTAGGCAGCTAAAACGAATATCAAATATTGAATTACTTAATCGAGTAACTGTCTGTCTGGGGTTTTCATACAGTATAAGCTAGATTATGCAATGACCCAGAGTTTTTTGAAAGTTAATTAATAGAAGAGCAGGATGGCTAAATACAACCACTCCAGACTCTACCTCTGTCATAAAACATAAAGACTGGACAAAATTAAAATGTATTCATAAAAAAGGTTACATACTGAGGCTTAGCACTGCATATACAAATGGAAAAAAAAAATGAACCATATGGTTCCATTTATTTAGTACCCTCTAGGGCAGGGGTTCCCAAACTGTGGTGCGTGCACCCCTTGTGGTGTGCATATGCCCTCTCGGAGGTGTGTGACGGTTATTTAGCACAAACGGCAAACTCTGGTAAACCCCCTTTGTAAGGAGATGTATGAGCAGCGGCCCAATGACATTCTGTGATTAATCATATTTTAAAGTGCACCATTTTTGACCAAATACAACAAGACTTAACGGGGAATTCCACCCATTTTAATATGTCATTAATATACATTAGAGATGTTGTTATCCGCTATGACATCAATTTCTTTAGACCTCCATTTCTTGGAAACACAGAATGAGGAGACCTTTTTATCATGTCCACACAACATCTCTAAGGTATATTAATGACATATTAAAATGTTGAAAATGGGTGGAGCTCCCCATTAACACTGGTCGTGTGTCAGCTATGTCATGAGGCAACAGGTTGCACGGCCAAAAAGGTTTGGGGATAGCTGCTCTAAGGGGTACATTTTGGTTCTCATTGGCTCTCGCTCTCACTCCAGAGACCACTGCAGATCCCTGGACCCTATGTTGAGAACCACTGGTGTAGAGGAAGAGCTAGAAAAATGATAAGCCACTAAAAGCCATCTAAAGAAGCCATGAGGGATGGACATTGCTGAGGTTTGAGATGGTTAACGAAATGCCGTACTGTCGGTCGCTCACCTACACACTCCATGGTCCCGTTAACGGTGTTCAGCCCTGGAGGGCAGCTCACGTGACATCGTCCTCTGTGTGAATACAAGCCCTCCTTACATTTTGTGCAAAAATTGCGATTGAAACACGCCTCACAATTGTCTATTTTACATTCTGAAAGAAAGAAGGGAGACAAAAGGAGAGGATCAAATAAATGACACGACCAAAATCCGCAACTTTGTGAGCACATTAATTCACACAGCCTGATTTATGCTTCGGCGAAAAACTGTCGACACGACATGTCGCAGGACACACGTCTTTCGCCAGAGACCAAGTGAGGCTTAATAACAGATGCCTTTGTCCTCCCAGTGAAGTCCCCTAGTGTCCACTGTTTGTTTGTCATCATTTAAAACTGAACAATGACATAAGGAAACAAATTTAAAGTGAACATCAAGTTCTGTATATTCACTTTTGATAGAATATACACTGCTTTTCTGACTGTGTTCAAGCAGTAGACTCTGCAGAGGGAGAACGACGAGAACTTGACTTTTATTCCCTCTGAGAGATTTATGAGTGATAAAACTACGTGAGATGTTTAGGGGGATATTTCATGAATAACACTCATCTCCTAAAAGCACATGCATCCTGCAGGCCGTTTTTGGGAGGGGAGAGGCTGGTGTGAATCAGCACAAGGCTGGCGGCAGGTCGTGTCACTGGGTTTCTTATCCACATGAACCAGGAACATAGCCATTCTACAAGTGCAAAATGCATCTCGTTGCAACACATTGTAAGATTGCAGATCGGCTATTTTTTTTGGTGAATATATCGAGCCAAAACAGGAGGGTTTGTAGTAAAAACCCCTGGGGTACACCGGTAAACTAATTATCCTGTGTATAGGATTTAAGTGGTTGAGAGAATCATTGCACCCCACACAGCCTTGTTAAAATCCTCTAATTCTTTAGTGAAACAAGCAACAACTTCACGTTAGGATCATTAGAGGCATGGGAGAATATAAACCAGATGTTATTTATTAGGAGACGACCAAAAAGGCATTGGTATCATCCCAAACATTCCTTTTTTATTCTCAACATTACCTACGTCTCAATTAATTATAACACAGACGGTACTTTGAGGCTACAAAAGCTTTGGGCAAAGACACAATCCTTTCACTTTTAGGGCTAGAGTCTTTGATATTCTATATGGCAGACTTGTTCAGCAGGAGACGAAAGTATTTTGTTCACATGTGCTGAAGAATGTCTGCTTCAGCGCTTGGGTTCTTGCCAAGGTCAGACATGAGCTAACGCCGGATCCCTTCGCTGGGATCTTAATGTTCTACCCTCTGCTCTCAATTATAGTTTTTAAGCCCCTGACAGCTAAATTTGACAGGACTGACGTTTGTAGTCTTAATGTAAGACAAATGTTGCTAACAAGACATGCTGGAATGACTTGATGATTGGATAATAAGCTCAGGTTATAGCCACTGAGGGCCCGCCATAAGGAGTCCAGGGAAGCCAAAGCATCTTGCTCTGTAATATTTGGGGATACTATACAAGGGAGCAATACAGGGAGTGATCACAACATCAACATCATTCACATGCACTGATGTCTGACTGCTCTTCCCCTTGTGGTGTGACGAGCTTCAAATATTAAAGTCCGTATCTCAATTCATCCATTCAGCGTCCATTGACTTGCCTCTCCAATACTGGCACTCCTGTTCAGTTAGAAGGCTGCTGATGATTTACAACGTTATGATGCTCAGAATCTGTTTGGACAATAGGCTGTGCAAATTCCATAAGGGGCTCTTGGAATGTTATCTAATCTACCTGTCAATACCAGAGTAATAAAATACAGGCTGCAAACATGTAGAGGGCATTATTGTGAGACGTCTCGGCAGGGGTATGCATATTAGCTACTGTTTCCAGAAAGTCTTGGGTGAAATTTAAAGCTCTTAAATCAAGCACCAGATTTACGCTTAAGAGATTTATCTGCTGTGGGGTGTTTGAGTGAAAGCATTAATGAACACATCTGATATCTATTACGTGATGTAGCAACAGGACATCAAACAAACAGTCTGTATTTTTTTCCCTCCTGTAGCAAAATAAAATAACGAATACAAGCTGTACGCAACCCTAATTGCCGACTAAAATCTATATCTGCAAGCTACAAAAATGGAGATCACTTGAGTATGAACCGGCAGGTATATTTGTATATATGCATAAAGCCAATCAAACGAATAAACAAATAGTCTGGGCTGGCCTGCACCCTGAACATACTGTAAGAGCCAAATAAATACACAGACATCCTCGCAAAAATAGACAAACAATAGTGCATTAGACATGTTTTTGCAGGGATTCTGTTCCAATCCTGTTTTCTGCCCACAAGTAAGGGGAAACAGACCGCAAACTGAGCTGCTGGCATTCATCGTCCAAAAACATGGGGATATAGTGCCACCCGAGCCAACCAGGGAAGTTTGACAAACACTGTGGCCACACGCCTTCCATATTAGCAAAACCTAGCTGCTGCCAAGCCTAAAGACTGAAAGTTCTACTGGTTTACCTCTACCTGGTGTGTGTGTACCGCATGTGCATGAGTTTGTGTGTGTGTGTGTGTGTGTGTGTGTGTGTGTGTGTGTGTGTGTGTGTGTGTGTGTGTGTGTGTGTGTGTGTGTGTGTGTGCGCGCGCGCGCGCGTATAGTCTATGTTTTGATGATCTCGTAGTTTGCCATGTGGCCACGAGGCAACGAATTGGTTGTAAAAACTGTTCTGGTGCATATGTGCCAATATACAGTAAGTTTAAAAGTAAAGTTCATCCTGCTATTCATTTCAGTTTCACAGTGGGTGAGTGTTGTAGATGAATATAAACAGACATAAATAAATAAACGGAAAAATGACGCGGACAAAGCCAACTCAGCTTGTGAGAAATCATGAAAATAAACATCAACAAATGTTTTGGACCGATCAAACAATTAGAAAGAAGGAAAAAAGTTAACGCAGGATACAACACTTTTTGTTTTTCTTCTTACACATGATCTGATCGACCCAAAACATTGTGTTTATTGTCATGATTTGTCACA
Organism: Benthosema pterotum; assembly: GCA_039105355.1. Lineage (NCBI taxonomy): Eukaryota > Metazoa > Chordata > Actinopteri > Myctophiformes > Myctophidae > Benthosema > Benthosema pterotum. The sequence goes on from CM076967.1 coordinate 23,762,785, forward strand.
AGCCGAGTTGGCTTTGTCCATGGAGTGGAGTAAATTTATATGAATACTTTTTGAAAGACCATGAAGAAAATGAATGGGGAATCATTTCCTGGGCCACACTGAGTCGTTCTGAAAGGGGGTGGGACTGCAAAGCTCCATAGCGCTCAATTAAATGATAATTATAATAAGAAGTGAACTAATCAGCTTTAAATGTCAGTGAACCAAATGCAAATGATGTTTTTAATGTCAGTGAGTAAAGTTTGGCTGTGATATCACTCTCAACAGGCGATTAAATAGATACTATAGCAATACTAAGCACAAGCCCTTTATACTTCATTGTACGGACCATGGTAAAAATAGCCAATCTACAAGCTCACAAACAATATAACAAGTTGATATAGGGACACCAGGTTGAAGGTGGCTGCAGTGTCCGATATACAGTAGCCTATTATTATGGGCCTACTTTGCATGTTATGTGCCTCACTAGTACCACAACGTTTCGGGGTCTCAGTGTCCCTCACCATGCACCTAGTAGGGGTGTAGGGGTGGTCCAAGGGTTAGACAAGCTCAACTCACGGGTGCATCTATTGGTCTCTGGGTTCCTCATGCCAAAGTATCCCACGGGGCAGGAGGCGAGGCACACTCCTATCTGCCGAATGTCGTTGCGCTCCAGGAAGATGAACAGCTTGGGCTTACACTTCACACAGCCATTATACTCAGAGCAGCGATCGCAGCCTTTGGGGCAAGGTGGCAGCACCTCTGGGCTAACTGTGGAAAGATAAAGGGAAAGAGAGGGAGGGGTGGGGGGTTGTACAGGTACAGAGAGCACACTGTCGTCATCACCAAACAGCACAGCATGAGGTACCAACATTAGTTGACCATATTCAGCCTGAAGTTGTTGTTGCTTTTTTCATGGGAAAATGAAACAAAGACAGCTGTCGGTTTCTGTGGTGCCAATAAGAACAACATCAGGGCACTTTTCTCATTTTTGCAGCAGGCAGTGTGACCATAAACCTGACAGCGCTTTATCACCCCAACTAGCAGGGGTTAATGTTTGCAGCTTAATCTGACCAGGGGCCATGCCAAACCCCTTTGTTTGAACAGTTACTCACTGTTTACTTGAAACTGCTCACCAGAGATCCTCCACAGATTTCCAGTTGGAGAAACCTGAGTGTTTGGAACTGACAGTCCGCCAAGGTTCATTCAAAATCAGGCGCTGATATCGCACAGCAACCATATGGCCACTAGCGTCGATCAGAAAATAATGATTCTAGGAATGCCCAGTAACAATGGGGGAAGACGCGTAACACCAATGTAATTATGTGCAGAACCTCCCTGTGCTTCTGTACAGCGCTGCAGCTCACCAGCGGCAGGGCTTTTTACTAATAATGTGTGAAACTGAATAGAGCAACTCACTGACCCTTCAAACTCTAGACATACCACAGCCGCACTTACACTTAACCACCCTGTAAGAACCATACTTTATATCCCAATTGCCTCATCTTCCAGAAAGGCAAAGATATTGTACGCATAGCCAGTAATCTAAGTTATTGCCGGGGAAAAGCATGTCAAAGTGCACATCCTGTTTCTAGGGGCCATTTGGTGCCGAAACTGCAGTCATCAGAGTTGATTTACGGTCCTGCGCGGTATCGTCTCTAAATATATACACACTCACACGGCAACACATCCATCCATCTGTCTCCGTCAGATAAGTTGAATGGTCGAAGCGTTAGAAAAGGGTTCTCCCGCAAATCGATTACACCATGTCTGAGTCATGGTACTCTCAGATGGGGGGGGGGGGGGGGCAGTTACAGACATGTCTTATCGCTTCGCTAATAATGATAATAGTCATAATGATCCATGCGTATAATATTTAACCACCAGTAGGGAGGGGTGTTAGGCTATGAATTTGGAAAATGTGGTGTTGCAAACAGTCTCTGACCCTTTGGCTGTTCAGAAGAGAGAGGGTTCATGCGGTCTGGAGTACGAGGAGGAGCAGAGAAATACTCTCTCCTCAGAGAGAAGATGGTCTCGGTTTGATCTCTGCATTCCATCGTTAGAAAACACACGGGCAAACACAGCTTTGCTGCAGTCTGGTACAGCAGAGGACTGGCCAAGCAAATGTGCAGACAAGTGGTTAGCAAAGCAGTCAAGGACAGTTAAAGAAAACAATTGTTTACAATCTTCATATTTCATTTAATGTTTGTTTCAAAACCCTAGGCGCTGTAGATGAAAGTTGTAAAATTCAGACCCAAGTCGTGAGAAAAGTATCTGCCCCACACTGCAATGCCACAAGACAAGCCCTGAACAGTATCAAATAGGGACTTTTCCATTCCCTGAATATTTCATGCCTAATTTATTCTTGACGCCTGCTGAGAATAGACAATCTACAAACTCACTCACCATCGTGTGATGCTTTAGACTTGAGAGCATCATTCCAGAGCAAAGAACTAATTGGACTAATAATAACCCAAGCTGCCCATGCACTGCCATGTCTGTGGTTGGCATAGGCCTATACATCTGTTGCTGTGACCAATCATGGTTCAATATAAATTCCGCTTCATTGAGCTGGCGTTCCCTGAAAGCTTCTTGTGTGCCGAGAAGCAATTGCCTCGAAAGCTGACAATAACACCCAAGCACAGAGATTCACCCCAGGTCACTGACGCCAGAAGTGGCAAGCAAGTAAACAGTACTTTCTATGGGGACATAAAACCAGAACAGTTCTTACAACAACACAAGCCAGCACTGGTCTGGTCTGGTTCCTGAAAGCCTCAGACAGGTAGCCTTTTCATGCCACAACTTCCCCCAGAGAGAGAGAACGACTAGAGAAAGCCATGGTTCAGGAAGGTGAATCCATTGAAAACCTCACTATAAACAGTCTTAATACCCATAAAAGCTTAACATAAACTGAGAAAGGCATAATCATAAAAAAGAGGAAGAAAGGCAAGCTGTTTGGGGTGATAAACTTAAAGTGGAGCGTATATCACAATAATGCCGTGGTAACATAAACAAGCAGAATGAGGAAACAAACAAGACAATCTTACTGTGCCTGTTAAATGTTTATAAGACATCCACAACTGCGACACAGACCACAGAATACGAAGGCCGAAAAGACAGACAGAAGACAGTCAGAAAAACAGAAAGGAGGGAAGGAGAGAATTTTATCATCCACTAAAATCTCTACTCTGGTAATGTCTAAATGGACGAATATTGGGTGTAATTAGACATTTTCACTGTTTCAAATGCAACAACAGAAGCTACAGTTTAAACGGTGAAGTACTCACTCCGTCTCTGTCTTCTGGCCCTGGGGAGCTTGACAACATCACTGTGACCCATGGAGCTGAGGAAGACCAACGTCAGCACTGCCAGTCCCAGCTGCATAGTCCCTGCTGCCGTCCCGGCCGCAAGGGGTTCCCCCCCAAGCAGCCAGCCGGACCACGCAGGGGGAACCCCCCCGCCCTTCCGCTCTGACAGGTGGACCCCTTTTGCCTAGCGCTGGTGCCGAGGATCAGCGGCCACTGCTACAGTTCCCTTTGGGTCGCTTTCTTGTCTCCCTTCGTCTATACGCTTATATCTGCTGTTTCCTCTCCTCCCTCCGTGTCCCTCTCCTGTCCTCTCCTCTACTGACTGGCGCTGCGTCCGCAGCTCCGCGCGGAGGGCGATGCCGCCGCGGCTGCGAATCCCGACAGGTCCGGGGCGCGACAAGCCATCGTCGCCTCTGGTTGAGTTTGTTGTGGCAGCAGCCGAGGGAGAGAAGCTGGGGAGGCTATTGTGGGCTCTGAAGTAGTGTGGACTGTGGTTGCGTGGATGATGAACAGACCAGTCAGTAGTGGAGGAGGAGAGGAAAGGAGAAGAACTGAGGGGGAATGAAAGGAGAGGAGAGAGTGAGGCGCTTCTGACGGTTCAACCCATGAAGCTAGTGGTGGACTGGCAGGGGAGCAGGCAGCCTGTCGTTGGTGTGGACGTCAGGGAGAGTTTGGTGTGAGTGAGAGACTGAGCTCAGGAGCATGTGTCTTATTAAAGATGCTCTGAGGAGGCAAAAGAGGGAGGGTCACGACGGTGGGGGGGCGGGGGGCAGACAGGGAAAAGCCTGACGGAGATAGGTTCTGGCCTCCTATGCGTGACAACGCATCTGATCTGCCTCTGCCAGGACCTGCCGGGGAGAGTTGGAGGGAGGAAACACGCAGATGCACGCATGCACATGGACACACACACACACACACACACACACACACACACACACACACACACACACACACACACACACACACACACACACACACACACGGATTAGGAGAAGCGTGTGAGGGGGAGGTGGAGTGGGTGGAAGTAATGGGGTGAGAAAAACATTGAAACATGAACTCTAAACTCTATGCCATTAAATCAGCATGACCAAATGATAGTGATATCTTGGCAAAAACTGGAGGTTTTCTGACAGCTATGACATGATATCAATACCAGATATTGGAACCTGCGGAGGGTTGAATTCTGAAACGAGCAAGTCATAGACTCTGTCATGGGGGAAATCACAGCAACTAGATTACACCATGTTGAATAATACTAATGAAGTAAGATAGAATGTACTCTATTCACAGAAAACTGTCAGTTTGAAGAACAGAACTCTTGACTGCTCCTTACAAAACAAGAACCACAGCAAAATAAAGCAAAAAGCCGCAAATGTTCTTACAGTAGGCAATGCGGGCATCCCTCCAAGCAGCATTTAAACTAGAGAGTGATAGAATAAGCAGGTTTATTCTATTCTTATACAAGATGAAAGTGTTGTGTACCCAACTCTCCCTGGGAAATGCAAAACACACTTGGACCAGAGGACCTCTTCATATTTGGTGCAGAGATTTCTTCAGATAGTGTCAAACTCTGCCTATATTTACAGCTCTTGTGTGAAGAGGACACACAGAACATGTTGGGATCGCAGCAACGGGGGGTCCTCTCTCACGGCTTGATAAAGAAAAACAGGGCCATATTTGGCCGTTGAGCTGGTTGTGGCCCTGAATCATGCAAAGGACAATGCCATTTGATACATCGGAACATTCCAAGAGACAACACTGTGTTCTTTATTAAACGAACGAACAAAAAGGGCTAATCTTGAGATCTCTTCATGCATGTCTTTTTATAAGCTGCGCTGCCAAAGCAATTGATCTTTAAACTCTTAGTAATTCATTTTGAGAATACAAGAACAAGAGACTTGTGGTAGATGTCAACCATGAACTAAAAAACTGTAACAGATGACAAAAGAGCCTGATATTACTCGTGCAGTGATCTTGTCCAGGAAACCTCTCATTCTCTAAATGGGTGTCAATGTTAAAATGTGTGCAGCGATTTGTACAAGACAACTTGTCTTACTGTCGTGAAATGTTAAAAATGTGCGACGGGATGCTATTAATTACAATCACTCGTCCATCATCCCTAATATGAGCATGCTGAAGTATGTCTGTCTCTGAGGGGAAGCTCTCAGAGCGAAGAGGCTGCTAACAGTGGCTTTGTTCTGTAGCCCATCCATGTGGAACTAGTCAAAAGGCTGGAGTACGCACAAGCACACATGCGCGAGGACACACACACACACACACACACACACACACACACACACACACACACACACACACACACACACACACACACACACACACACACACACACACACACACACACACACACACAGTGACTGAACTGTCTGAACTGAATACCTCAATTTCCAAGGGTTGAGGTAAAGTTCCACAGATTTAAGTCTTCTTTTAGGTAACTACACTAGCTATGCCAAGTTTCTCTGAGAAAGAACCAAATGGGAGACAAGGTTTCTTTATTACCCCAATACACACTGCCTCGCAATTCAGCTGGTCTCTCCTAATTTGGGAAGCACCACAGACTTTTTTTCCCGCCTAACTGGAAGTTTGTTTGCCTTGCGGAGCTTAACGAGAAAAGAATTTCTATGACACCTCTCGTTTAATGTCATATTTACTAAAAAGAGCCAAAAACGTCAAGCGGGCTGTCGCTTGCTGCACCTGTTTGTTCGCTGACAGAGTGATGCTTGGCAAGAGGGACATGCTATGGCCGTGGACCAGTCAGAACACAATATTTTCTGGGGCTGAGTAACTCAGGATATGTGTCATAGCCTCTTTCATAACCCAGCACTCCCACAAGGCTGTGCAGTGCAACCTGCCAAAGAGCCCACCTCGGCCCTTCCATATCTGCTATGTCATAGCATGGAGAAAGGAGACATGAACAGGCTGTGAATTACCAGGGAATACGCAGGCCATAGTTGAGCTCTCATAGGAGAGCCTGCTGGTTGGTATACTCTGGTATACTCTCTGCCATATGTTTCATTATTTAACGATGCTAAAGAAAGATACCTATCTTTTGGCCAGGCTACAACATGCGTGGTCATCTTACGTAGCCACCATGGGAACTGTGGTAACACCGTGGCACTTTTCTGTGTTTTGAAAGATCTCTGTCTCTGCTCCCTCATCCATTAAAACAGCCACATGCACTGTGTCCCTTTCCTCACCATTGGCCCCATTCAGCTAAAGTCAATGAAAACCAAGCCGGGCTCATCAAATAGTCAGGAGATTAAATTGCCTGCTTTGTAAGTCCTAAGTTTGATCTATCAATTATTCAAGCACTGAAAGGGAGCTCCCACACTGGGAATTTGTTGAACCTGAGAAGGTGCCACCTAGAGTCACACAACCTGCCGATGAACTTTTTCCCTTCAAGTAGTGAACGTATTGGGTTGCTCACACAGATTCCTGCAACTAAAATATATAAATAAATAAGAAACAAACACACGCACAAGAAAGACAGCAGTGGCACTTCAGCAAGTGCAAGCACGCAGCAATATTCTGAGACCCTCAGCGTAAAATCAATTTATCAGTTAACGTCACTGGTGTGCGTGACACCAGTAAGCCAACAAATGCAAGCACTGACAGAGCGATCCATTCCATCATTTCAAGCACCCAAAATGCAGAGTTATTGAATTCCCCCAGCCCTCACCCAAAAAAACGGGAGCCTGCTACTACTTGTGGCTTTGTGCTCCATCTCTAAATCCAAAATTCTTTTAATGAAATGACTGTGAATTGGCTCCTGCATATGGATGGTCACATCAAAGTCCACAACTAACAATGCTGTTGGGTTTATTTCTATTTCTTACACACTCTTATCTCTACATGAAAGCCGCAAGATGTTTTGCCGCTAGCTGGACTTACCCGAAGAGATAATGTGGAAGAAAAATGGAAGGGAGACGGAGAGAAGGATGAAGAAATAGGGCATGCTAACCACATTAAATCTGGCGTCCATATTTGGGGCATGTCATTGTAGATGACAATTCTCAAAAAATAACCTACGGCTGTAATGCTTGTACGCCAGCATCACACATGCAGGAATAGCAGATTTACATGTTTTTACTACTTTTAGATAGATAGATTGGCTATTTTCACCACGTGGTGCCATTATGCGGTTAAGTATATAAATCAGGCATAAGTGGTTATAAGTGGAACATCGGTCTTCATCTATCTTCTTCTCGTACTTGGCCACACTTGGCCGGGCTGAGCATCCTATCAACACCCGTCACCCTGTAATCTAAACCAGAGGGTGGCAGGTAGATACCCTGGCTGACTGCACAGTGGAGACGTGTGCAGAGAAACACCTGGCTGGCTGCAGCTTTCTGGACTGCATCGATGTACAGTACTTAAATCAACCCTACTACTACTACAACTACTACTTGTACTACTACTACTACTAGCCTACTACTACTACTACTACTACTACTACTACTTAGACGTCTAATCAACAACGTTAGACATTAATCAATGTCTAATCTAAGCTTAGACCTCTAAAAAACTTTTACTTTTACTTTTACTATTTTACTTTTTCCCTTCGTAGAAATGTATACTATACAAAAGTACAAAGGAAAGTATGGATCATTCTAAAAATAAATGAATACACTAAGACTAAGTAGTATTGTCCACGAGTGTTGTGCTGCTTCATGCATGCATTGCAACAAGAACGCTCATCCCCAATCCAAGCCGGCCCCAAGCCAGCGCAAAGAGCGGTTGGCCCGATCGTGCAGAACGCTCGGCACCACCCGTGGAACGGCTGCTCCATGTTTGTTGTTTGTAATTATAGATTACTATTGAGATGTAGGCCTACTGTAATTCAGTCAGTAAGTGGGCCTACTAGTTCATGTGATGCTGTAGCCTAACAAATTAATTTCATTTCATGTTGCTTTAATGCATTTGCGGTTAGGATTAGATATACAAAGATACAGTATATTCAAATTAGTGGTTTGAGGCCAACCGTTCCACAGGTTTGGCCCAAGCCATCTTAACTTATTGACATTCTGGGGCTTTCCAAAGGGCCGACTTGGACAGGGGCCGAGCCTTGCAACTTAGAGCTGCTACACTCTGTCTGGGGGGTCCAATGTCAGGGGGAGGCATCCACCTGTGTCCTCTTGCCAGCAAGCGCATTCTGTATGTCTCCTCATGTTATTACATTTGTTCATCTGTCTCCTTGCAGTAGCCTACGCCTATAACGCTAAAACGCTAAAACAGTGGTTTTCAATTATTTTGATACCAGGGCCCACCAATTATTCAGCATTTGAGCCACAGGTCTCTCCACAATTGTCCACAATTCCATGCTGTATTTAGGATAAATGACAGGCAAATGTAACATTTGCCTATTTTACATTTTCTAATTGTGTAGATTCTTGAAAATTAAGTGAGTCTACGAATGCAGATGTTTAACAACAAATAAAATAAAATAAAGCTCTTATTAAGTGTGTAAAATGAAACCAACTGGAACCCTTTCAGGTCCATTTTACACTCCCAAGTGTTCAAATCTATAAGCTGTTCCATTTACCAAGTCCAAGCCCCTTCTAAGGACCATTGGTGGTCCCGGGACCACTGCTCGAAAAAAACGGACAGATGGTTAAAATGACAGACAGACAGACAGACAGACAGACAGACAGACAGACAGACAGACAGACAGACAGATCTATTATAAATATTTAAATGCTGTCTTTAAACAGTGGTAGAAACAAAATACTGCCAATTTCGAATTTGCAAGTGTGCTTATTAAACTGGTGTCTATATGGAATACTAATAATTCAATATAATAATAAATAGCTTATAATAATTATAACGATATATGCATATTTATAGGCTAAAGTAATCTAATTATGACATCATCACACTGTCACAAATATGACTCATAATGCTAGTATCTTTCAATTATGAGGATTGGATGCTATAGAAGTCGATCGGAGTTTCATAATGGGAATTGATTGATTCATTGATTCGCATGCGATATATTAATTCAAAGAGGTAACCCACCTGCGCTGAGAGATCCTTCAATAGCCCCTTCCAGTGAGTGGTCGGAGCATATTTCCTTTTTTTATAAGAGAAAATCCGTAACTTGTTTGGTTATTGAAATAACTCCTCCTACATGATACCTCCATTTGAGCTGCAGGAAAGACGTGCATTTTTTTCTTTTTGCATTGCATGGACAAATGATGTTTTCCCGTTATTTATCACAATCAAAGTCGCCCACTCACTCAGATAGCCAGCCCACAAAAACAGCGAATTTAAAAAATACGCAACTAACTACTAAATAAATATATAAAAAATACAACGTATTCCGAATACGTTTTAAATATAGTTATGTTGTTTTTATTTGTTTTTTTTGTCAGAGTTATTTTTCTGACGAACACTCCGGCTCTTGCAAGTTGCTCTTTTCCCCACATGAATCCACTTGAGCGTCAACTACTCACAAAGCCAGGGACGTGTACACATAGGCACCAAAGGGGGCTTAAATTCAGCCCCTGCCCCTTTTTTACCCGTCTGTAAAACAACCACCCTTTCCAGACCATAAATGCGTTGCAACACTGGTTGTGCAGCTACATCATGGTTAGCCTCGACACCCAGGCTTTCATTTTCGTTCGCCTTGCGCGAAAACGGAAAGCCTGGACTAACGCGCGTTGGAAAGTGGCCTTGAGGGGCGTGTCAACCTTCCGGGGTGGGCGTCGCTCTAAATGATGTGACGTAGAACAACAGTGGACGGGCGTGGGAGGGACCGGAGATGACGACACGTTAGTGAGATCAAATCAGAGCGCAGCACTTCCGCCGTGTGGATCCCACGACACCCCGCCCCCAAGGCCAAAATCATTGAGGGCTAGACCAGGCTACATCATGGTGAAAAAAAGCAAAATATCTCCTCTCCTTTCCATGCCTTGCTAGGTGTGAGGCAGCTTTTCGGGAGGAGAATTGTGTTTTAGGCTCAAACAAGTGAGTTTAGGGGAAGGCTTTTCACCGTGTTGTAGTTTTTATGGCTTCACCTTGGAGTATGTATGAGCCAGGGTGAAGCCTTAAAAAACTACACTGCGGTCGATGAAAACCCTTCACCTAAACACGCTTCACCCTGGAGTACGCTCCTGAACTTGAAGGCAGAAAAATGTCATGTCGACACCAATATCTCCACTAATTAAAGAGTGCTGCAAAAGTTGTAGATCTATAAGTTCTAAACGTTGATAGCTTGTAGATGTATCTTAGCTATTTTTGTCCAAAAGTGCAAAAGTGTCCCCTTACCTTACGGGATTCCAGCCTCTGCTTCCCTGAAACTCTCTGCACGGCCCTGCAAAAAGCTGTGATATTTGCATCCTACCACTGGCGCTGGTCCTAATGCCTCGCGGCTGGCCCCGCCCAGCCCTCACATTCTCACTGAGAGAGATCACGAAAAACCTGCGCTGGATCTCATCTGGAAGTGGAAATAAATTGTCAATCGAGTCGACTCATTGTGAAATGTCCTGTCCAGTTTTGATTGTTGATAAGGTAAGGTAGCCTCGGATATCACTCACATGATGACAGAAGTAAAATATGACAGAGGTATCAGGAGATGAGCCTTCCTCCAATAATATTCTTGTGTCTGGCTAGACCGAATCAGCTTTTGGCACACACACACACACACACACACACACACACACACACACACACACACACACACACACACACACACACACACACACACACACACACACACACACACACACACACACACACACACACACACACACACACACACACACACACACACACACACACACACACACACACACACACAAAAAGGCCTGTCAGCAGATTGGTCTGGAATAGCTCAAATGTACAACCATTTCCTACTACAGAAAATTGGGATGGCTAATTGGGGTGACCAATCAGGACACAGTATTGAATACTGCGTCCCGATTGGCCACCCCAATTTTCTGGAGTACGATTTGCACACACACACACACACACACACACACACACACACACACACACACACACACACACACACACACACACACACACACACACACACTTTAGAGTAGATCATGTGCACGTGCACATCTTGTTACCATGGTAGACCAGTTTTTTTCCTTCCACTGAATGCTCTTTTAAATTCACATTTAGTCACGAAATGTGGGACCTTTCTGAAATTCATAACAACCTCTCAGTCATGCAAGTTTATTTGTTATAGGCCCATTAACAGTCAGACCACTTGAAATCTTTGACAAAATCTCGTCAAAGATGAGCTTTAGCTTTAGTTTTTATATGAATTTGACCAGTTTTCTCTCAAGGTCGTCCTCAGACGAACCTTGCATCGTCGTTTCCACCCATTCCAGTTCTCCATACAGTACATCCGGCCAACTCGTTGGTGTTCTGTGCTCCTGAATCTTTCTTGAGCACATACAGTATGGGACATCATCGCGACTGTTTTTTGTACATTCTGATCAATTACTTTTGATACTGTAATGGCATTTAATGTATTTTTTATTTAAGGAGGAGAGGGGCACTGACTTGACCAATCACTGCAGTGCTGTCCCACCAACTGGAGAGTGTAGTGGTTGAGAGTTACGAAGGTAAGAGACCACCTGATGACCTCTCTTCCAGGCCAAGATCAATCCATTAGAAATGGATCACATTTGGGTTTTTGATTTACAAACTTAAAATGATTTAAAATTAAATATAATTGTCACTTCACTGCCATCTGGGAACAGCTGCTAAATTACGTCGCTCCACTCCAAACTAAAGCAAAAAAAAAAAAAAAACACACACACACACATACACACACACAGAGCGTGATGGTTATTTAGGCAGACAGCTACAGCCGCTATTCAGCCAGCTCTTTAGGACTTTGTGACAGCAGTCCCTCATTACAAACCAAAAGAAGGAAAGAAATCTGAGATATTATCCATTTATTATTTTACCCTATTAGCTAAATGACACAACCACAAGTTGACTTAATACTCTACTCAGTAACCTAAACACAAGCACTGTCAATTTTAAATTTGTATCCCTCGCATGCTATTCACCAATTCTAGTATAGTGTAATTTTCAAATTGGTTTTGGCTTACCAAACAACCAAAGGCATTTTGTTTGGTTGTTTGATGCAGCTGGCTGGAGCCATATAAGCCAATCTTGCTTGGCAACCAGTGGTCCTTAATGATTGCAGTACCGGGGAAAAACATGAAAACTAACCATTTTTTAGGGGTGATTATTTGCAGGGTCATATCTGCGGAAAGAGATTCTGACCAATACCGATATTATACAGATGATACACAAAGGAAACTAATCTAGGCCCAATAGGGACTTGACCCAACGCCTGCCAATAATAGTATTCAATCAATCAACATATAGCATAAAATCTTTTCATAGTCTTTTTCACAACTGAATGACTACTTAATGAAATATGTGTACAAATTAAGCAGAATTGTTTTTATTTTGTATTCATTTTTTCTGGTGAAATAATCTGTGTTATTGACATCACTACCGATATGCCATTTTTATGGCCGATTGGCCTATTCCGATTATGCTACCAATTAATCGGACATCCCTAATTTTCAACAAACTTTAACTTTGGCTATGAGCTCGGAACTTAACTCTAGAATGAATGATTCACCCTCTCTCTAAAACCAATTTCACATAGTTAACATGAGCTACAGGAGAACACAGTGACTTTTACACTAGTAACTGACCCTTTACTGGACAGACTGGATTTGACGACATGTATCACACTGAATGATTTATTATGAAAATTAAGTTACGGTGATTCAGCCTGTAATTATTTTTCTTCTGCTCTTGTTGCCAACATGTGAGCAGTGAGCACACAGCACAGCCAGAATACTGACAACAACATATGGTTTAACAGTGATATTGAGTCAGTCAGGATAACTCATAAGCACTATATTTATTATGGTTTGGCGCATCAGTCCCAACCATAAGTACTGCTAATCCTTCGTAAACAACAAAACTCGACAGGTAGTGTGGGTGGAGGAGGGTGAGCAGCAAAAGGTTTAGTAGACAGCAGCACTCCGAATCAGTACTCGGCAAGTAAGCAGATGGAAACTTGCAAACTTCCAGTTTAAATAGCCGTTATGAAGCTTGAATGATTGTCTGATTGAATGAGTGAATCCTATATGAATGGCCGCAGGCAACTGCGCTACATTTTCTAACTGAACTTGCTTTGTGCATGTCTGTGGCAGGCACGATGCTCAAGTCATGAGGCTTAAGAATGTATATTTTTAAGCTGTTTTTGCTGATTTTATTGGAAACAAAATGGGAGTTGTATTTGGCCATCTTACTTATCCAGTTATATTTCTTGGACAACTAGGAATAATGAATATTATGAAAAAATCTGGCTTGAGACAACTGTTATTTTATGTTACAGTGTTTATTTACTGTAATATTATACTATTGTGTAAAGTATACTGTAGACACAAATGGTTCTTAACAAATGAAGGTGGTCTACTATTTAACTATAAATTCACCAAATCTGTGTGAATGTCTACCTCTGTAATCCACATAACTTGAGAACCATTAGCCCCACGACTTCAAATTTGACACTCACATTCCACAGCAGCACTGGAGTGCAGGGCCTGGTGTCAACTCATGTTGGACCCACAGTTGTCCACAACCACCCCAAAAAGTCCTCTGTCACAAATATAGGAATATAGGGGGACAGAGCGACGTAGAAAAATGGGACTTATTTCTATCCTTGTGACATGCAAATTATGCACAAATTATTCATGCAAACATCAATGTTTTTGAGGTTTTTGAGTCTCTGCTGGAGCAAGCAAGATAATGTCAACAAGAAAAAATAGTGCAATATGAGACAAAGGATATGGCAAATGACAAGCCGCTGTAACCTTCTGAGAGTTGGCCGGCTTGTGTCTGCAGTTCTCAAAGCACTTCAAGTGACTGCACTGGCCATTAAGTCAAGCGGACATCCACTGGAATCTGCATCTCAATGGGAGTGCCACACTTTGCTCACGCCTGCCAAGAAGCACCCCAGGGGAGCCCTAAAAGTAAACCAGACAGTCATTTTTGTGTCGGATATAAGATGCTTATGCATGCAAATATTACAAAATAGACTTTATTAAGGTCGTAATTTCTCTCGTAGTCTATAAGCCAAGGGTAGTTAAGGGCAATGTAATACCTCCAGGGTAGACAGCAGCGCAGCCAGTTTAATGAGCAACCTGGGGATTAATGATGTCTAATGATAGGTTTATGACTCCAGCATCAGACTGTTCGCAACAGCGTGAACATCCGAGTAAAAAATATGGGCGTTCTTCTTATGCACTTCAAGAAAAGGGGAAAATAATGTCCCGAAATAAGAGATTATAATGTGTGCACGCTAATTTCCAGTAAAGCGTCTTAATTGTTCACCATTTGAACCACCTATGGTTACTGCATATGTCTGTTTTCATCTTGTCAGCAAACTCTTTTGCTGGAAAACACATTTATAGCTTCATACTTTTGGCATTCTCTTCCTTAAATTATCAAAGAATGGCCATGTTGCTCGGTCAGTCAGTTCAGACCATTTTGGTCACATAACGAATAATTATATGAACCCTATGAAATTTTGATGAAGATATGGTATAGTATACAGTCAAAACAGGAGACTGGGGTTCACACCGAACTGAGTATGCGGCGAATTCTGACAGTGCTTGTCGCATATGTGACTTCAATGCCTTGAAATGTGTAGCATTCACTTTCATTGGCCCTTGCGTGCATCCAATAAGCAAGAGTGGGGGCGGGGCTAATAGTGAGAGGGATTGGGGCTGAATTTTGATTTTTGCAGCGGCAGCCATATTGGATTGCAGATCTGGTTTGCAAACCAGATCTCATTCATTTCTCAGGTGCTATTACTGACCCCATAAGGAACATCTTTTAAACTTGTCAATCATGTCAACCTTTTCTAGAAATACATTTAACAAGTGCTACTTTCATTAAGATTTCATTAAGAAAAAGTTGCCCTCGGAGCAGCAATTTAACATTAGGGGTGTAAGCGTAGAGTTATACAGTATATTAGATTGGAGAAGGCACCCGAAGTCCCCCTGCCATCCAAGTGCATTAAGCTGCTCAGCCAGCACATGAGGCAATTTCACTCCGCCTTCCAGGTAGTGCATTTTGGCCCATATTGGCCAATGCTTGAATGTTCGTGCAAATCATGACGAAGCATCCCTCGTTTTCAGAAATATATTCCGATATTAGCCTTTTGAATTGATTAAAACATGGATGTTTCTGAGGTAAATGAATTAGTTATTTTTCATATTTACTCTCTGTTTACATACACAGGCCATTTACTACCACTTGTGTGTTATTGTGTGTGGGCTGGTTACTTTTACCTTAAGGTAGTTGTGTAGCAGTATGGGCTGTGGGTTCCCTGCTGTGCAGACAAGCCTCCACCCACCCATTAGTAGGTTGATTACTAGTATTTAGGCTGTCCAGAGGGCAGAGGGCTGCAGCACTGCCACGTTTGTGTGCTACGAAAAGGTTCCCAATTCAAAGTTAGGCAGACCTTGTGGTTTTCATCAGCGCAGCTGTGTGCAGAATAATGTTTGCCTCTGGTGTGTTGGTGGTGCTTGTTGCCAGTGGTGGACTGGGCGAAGAAATCGGCCAGGACATTTTTAGCGTGATTTGGCCTAGACCAGCCCACCAAAACCAGCGTGTGATGGACCTATTCTACCTGGTATAGTTGGTAAACCAGATGTAACTCTTTGAGAGCGTAAACATGAAACCAAATGGACCCTTGCGCGGGTCCATTTGGTTTCATGTTAACACTTTCAAGAGTTAAAATATGCTATATATCTAAATTGGCCCAAGTCTAGTCAGAAAATGTAGAAGATTAATGCTCATTTGGATCTGTATGTTTGACTGTTTTGTTTCCCAAATCCAGCCTGGAATCGTGGACGAAAAAGCAAAATAAATCTTTAGTTTCGGGGTCTTTTGGGGCTAAAATGTCATCAAATGGTGGTCCTCCGTGCCTCAAAATTCTGAATGAATAGTGGGCCCTGGGATCAAAAAGGTTGAAAACCAGAGCTTTTAATCATACCGTGATACCACCGCCCCCCTACGGGTCGTGGCCCACCGGGAAACCTCCCTGTATGCCCAATGGTCAATCCGACCCTGCTTGTTGTGGCAGGGCAGCCTCGATGTTGCCTTATGGAGTGATATGTTCCAGTGGAACACAGAGCTTAGTGTTGCATCACTGCTTTCGCGGATGATGTGGTCCTATTGGCTCCATCAGTCGGAGACCTACAACTCTCACTGGAACGGTTCGATGCCGAGTGTACGGCGGCTGGGATGAGGATCAGCGTCTCCAAATCTGAGGCCATGGTTCTCAGCCAGAAACCGGTGGATTGTACAGTCCGGGAAGGGAATGAGGCATTACCCCAGGTGAAGGAGTTTAAGTATCTCGGGGTCATGACCGAAAGAACGAGGTCGCCACCAGAATGTAATGGTGGGTTCTGTTGTTTTAGTGTGCTTCTATGGCTGTTGCCACTACTCACCGTGCCGTTGTGAAGGTGTGCTACTGTACTCTGTCTCTCAGAGGCGGTATGTTAATGTTGCATTTCTGTCTCGTCTGTCTAGATTCATTGTGCTATTGCAGGGGTTTTCAACCAGTGGTCCGGGGACCACCAGTGGTCCTTGAGAGGGTTCCAGGTGGTCCTCAGCAAAGCTGGTTAACCAGATGTAACTCTTGAGAACGTAAAAATGAAACCACTCACCAAATGGACCTTTGCGGGTCCATTTGGTGAGTGACATGAGTGAGTGACTGACTGACTGACTGTGGGAGTGGCTGACAAGGAGGCATGGTCTGCCTCAGACACATCGGCCGACAGCGCCTCCAGGCTTGAAGCTCCCGGCGCTGGTGGTCAAGTTTGGTACTGCAGGCGGGTGGAATTCATGTACGAGCACCCCGAGAGCACGCACGCTGGTTTGCTTTGTGCACGCGGACAGGGCAGTTTGTATTTAAGTTGTTTTCTGGATGAACCAGCGGTCCTCATGTCATATACTACCTCTCAAAACATAACAGATGTATTATATGACAGATAATAAGCTCACCACAAATCCACAAGCTTGTTTTTTGATGCTGTTTAGTTTTTTTTCCTTTGCTCGTTCTCGACGGCGCTCGTTCATGAATCCTTTCCGTTCCCATAATCCCTTGCTTCGGGCGCGTTCATGGAGAAATACTTCCGCATTTGGACACCAAATTTTGGTGTCCAATTTTGGCCATGACAACATCTTCTGTGACATATTCTCATGATTGGCTACAATTAATCAACAAACAGGTTTAGCTGCCGTTTAAATGCTTCGTTCTGTTGTCATCGTTGCTACTCCTGCTGCGTTTGTGCAGTTCGTAGGGAACTAATACGTGTTGCTATCGTTACCAATAAACACAGCTGATGCTCATTGTAGCTCTGTGGGCTGTTTAGTTAAGGTTATAATGTTTGTTATTGTATAAGGAAAACTACTATAAGCTAGCTAAGAATTATGATATAGGACTAAAACAATATTAATAATAAACATAATAATTCTCCCGTTTTTATTCATTCATAATCGTGGTTTTACTAGTCGATTAGTGAACTAGTCGACTACTTGATTAATGCCCTAGTTACTGGATTGTTGTTGCTAGTGGTTTTTCTTGGCTTCGTATTCCTTACAATCGGCATTGAACAAAACCTTTTTTGGCTTGCATATGTTAGTTGGCGAGAGGTTTCTATTAAATCTATCAAATAGATCACAGCCTGCACTATTCTCCCTGTCCACCTGTCCACGGAGGAAGAAGCACAGGAGGTCAGGTGGTGGTCCGTGGGGGTGAGGGGAAGGGGTCTGCAGGAGCAGCTGGACTCACTTCACACTGGGTGTGATTTTTAACTCTCGTCCAGGCTTGGGATAGGTCCAGAAACCTAACCTCACAGGGGTAACCGTTGTTCCTACCATATGATATGCGCTGGACATAGCCCTGATACATGACGGTCGGTATACATCTATACGACCGTCATGGATGCTAAGCCCCTGTAGAGATAGTGGATGATTTCAACGGCAGCGTACATAATCCCAAACGCCCGTATCTGTGAAACAAAGTGCCGCCTCTGAGGTTGTATGTCTCCTGAGTTTGTACGCTCATCGTAAATCACCCGAAACCTCCTTGTTTTTGAATGAAATGACTTTGTTGCCGACCAACTCTTGATTTTCCTCCGTTTTTCTGTCAACTTCCGCGACCAGCGTTCCGTGAAATGACTTCACGGAACAAATCTCTTCAAAATAAGAGTACCCATTTTAGTTTTTTAAAAATGGGTACTCTTATTTTGAGAGGAAAATCAGGAGTTGGTCGGCAACAAAGTCATTTCATTCAAAAACAAGGAGGTTTCGGGTGATTTTCGATGAGCGTACAAACTCAGGAGACATACAACCTCAGAGGCGGCACTTTGTTTCACAGATACGGGCGTTTGGGATTACGTACGCTGCCGTTGAAATCATCCACTATCTCTACAGGGGCTTAGCATCCATGACGGTCGTATAGATGTATACCGACCGTCATGTATCATGGGCTATGCGCTGGACATAAGTCTGCCTCCCATGACAGGACGGGATTGGGACTGATGGGACAGGAGTGGAAATCCACTCTGGGTCAAATATCCACTTAAAAATGATTATTTTCACTCGAATATGTTATACAATGGTACTGGGTTGAGGTGTTGCTGTTTACAGTAACTGTTACATAATCGCAATTTTGAACGTGAATCCCATATGGCCCTGGGCCACCTAACGTCTGTTTAACCACTGAGATGAATACCAGAAAACCGCCTGTACTGTCAGTCCTAAACTGGACATCACTGGTTGCTGTAAGCTTCGAGATCTAGTTTAGACGTGTGCAGTAAAAGCAATAAACTGATGTCCAAACGTTGACTTGGGTTTAAATTATAGTTCATTTATTTACCGTCACTTCAGGTTAAAGGACCACGATAGTCAGCGCGATACAATCACAACCAGTTCTTTTATTCTTCTTACAAAGCACAGCACAAACTGTTTGCCTCTCCAGTCAGACAGCAACACCTGAGCACAGGTAGAACACTTCCTGATATAGACTAGACAGACACCTGCCCACCTTGCTCTTGGCCAAGCCTATCAGTGAGATCATCAAACAGAAAATAAAATGAATGAACAGCCCCTAAAATACACGCCAGCCCCTAATTGCTACTGTCATACAAGGTAGAGCAATTCAAAACCAATTATAACATAAAGAGCCATGAATCAAAACCAACAAAAGGGAAAAAACATACAAAAATATACAAAATATACTGTACCCTCACATGAAAAGCATAACTTTGTGACAGGTCTCTCAATTACATTTGTCTTTGTTTTAAGTCCCCCCAAAAACCCGGCCCACGTGTGTGGAAAGGGTTTTCCTCATGGTTTTCTAGGTTTTCTTCACTGTTCGTGAGGATTTTCCGTGTTTTTTTTTTTTTTTGGGGGGGGGGGGTCTTCCTGTTACCACTGAGATGATGCCACGGATAGTTATAATACAGGTTGAAAGGTTGAACGGCAGTGGGTCTTTCTTGAAGCACGGTTCAGAATTTTATACTTTCAGCGTGAAGTGAGGGACTGCGGGGCACGCACACGCACACACACACACACACACACACACACACACACACACACACACACACACACACACACACACACACACACACACACAGAGGCAGAGGGAACTGTGAGTGAACAAGGCAATACGAGCTACGCTTCAGAGCAGCGTTAGTGGACAGGGAGAGATACACTCTTGGGTGAATGGGGGAATAGCGTTGAGTGTGATATATTGGATACTGCAATAGAAACCCCACGCGAGCGTCATTTGCATTCAAACATATCCGAGCAAATTGTTCAATGAGGATTGTAAGGAAAATGGAGCCATGGAAAATGTTGAAACAGCTAGCAACAACATATAGTAACAGACATGTTAACAAGTACAACTACAAGTTGTTGTAGTAGTAGTAGTAGTAGTAGTAGTAGTAGTAGTAGTAGTAGTAGTAGTAGTAGTAGTAGTAGTAGTAGTAGTACTGTAGTAGTAGTAGTAGTAGTAGTAGTAGTAGTAGTAGTAGTAGTAGTAGTAGTAGTAGTAGTAGTACTGTAGTAGTAGTAGTAGTAGTAGTAGTAGTAGTAGTAGTAGTAGTAGTACTGTAGTAGTAGTAGTAGTAGTAGTAGTAGTAGTAGTAGTAGTAGGCTACCCCACTGATTCAGACCACATGATGTGCTATTAAATCCTGGGTATGACTGGTATTCTCGAACGCTATAGTGTAGCCAGGTATAGTGTAAGTCTTCTCATTGGCTGCATGGCAGCAAATCAGGTCTGGGGCCGTGCTCATTGGCTGCATGGCAGCAAATCAGGTCTGGGGCCTTGTGATAGGCCAAAAGCCTGTACCACCAGGCCTAAGCCTGGGCTTACCAAATAATTAGTCATAATTATAATTAGGCCCCAGACCTAGCCTCGACACCCAGGCTTTCATTTTCGTTCGTGTTGCGCGAAAACGGAAAGCCTGGACTAACTTGTTACACGAAGTGGCCTTGAGGGGGGAGTCAACCTTCCGGGGTGGGCGTCGCTCTAAATGATGTGACGTAGAACAGCAGTGGATGGGAGGGGGAGGGGCCGGAGATGACGACACGTTGGTGAGATCAAATCAGATCAGCTCGATCTGCCGTGTGGATCCCAAGGCCAAAATCATTGTGGGTTAGGCCAGGCTGCCCCAGACCTGATTAGCCAATGAGAAGCCTTACACTATACCTGCTACACTACAGCATTCGAGCTAAGATTTTGGTCCTTGTTTCTGGCTGGTTACAGAGTTTACTTGCTGACAGGATGCTGAAGGGGTTCTGTAGTGGAGGGCGTTGTCGTGGCTCCTCTTCAATGGCTGAACCGAGGAAGGTGAAGGCATAAGGAGGGGCATAAGGAGTCTAAGGACACTCAGAGTTGGGAGACCTGGGAGACTACTTCCATCATGAAATCTTCTGCTATGAATGGACGTCGATGGGAAAGTGAGTTGATATTACATTCCATATGAAATCTGGCGTTATATTACCTCTACCTCACATCTTTCTCTCTCTTGGACGAAGTTCCATTCTAATGACCATTTCACACTTTATATGAGCTGACCAAAGCTTTGTGCTGATGCCAAGCAAATCAAACCTGCTGCCATTCAAGCCCATCGGGCATTCCAGATGGGGAATGATAAACGCACGCACTTTTAGAGATTCCACTGTGCCACTCAGTGCCGACAGGTGAGAAATCACTGGATGCTGTGTGATAACGCACCGTGTCACATGCTTGTTTTATCGCAGGACGTTTATTTTTAGGCACAAAACATAGGTCCCGCTGAATATGGCACGGTTTGTTACTCCCTGTGTGAAAAGCCCAGGCTACTGACCTTCCAGTCTGTAGACCGTCTGGGCCCTATTTTGACTTTTCACCTCAAAGCTGTTTGGCCACTCAAAGCAGCCAAACAGCTTTGCCACACCTCCAAGTTTTGACTTAAGTCACAAGACCTGATGCTTAAGAAAATCAAAATAAGGCCAATGTCTCCTAAATGCCACTGGATCCACTTTTCTCTTGCAAATGACGATCATCATCACTTTACAAACTAGGCATTTAGACATTGACTGTCTTAATCCAGAGCAATTTACATGAAACAAGAAGACAAAACATTCTCTGTCAGACTCTGTATGTGGATAACTCACGGAGGGATTGACCAAATTGACCCCTTGATGGAATGTCAAACGGTAGCCCCCACGTGTTCCCTCAGTCCCTAAACTCATTCATTAGCTCCAAGATGAGGTCACATACAGGAAACCTCCAATCGCAGTTGAGAAACAGTGCGTGGTTTCCACAATACGTTTCATAACTTTTCGGGCACATTTAATCCAAAAAGTGAAAGTCTAGGTAAAATGTAGATTACTCTAACATGTTCCACTAAAATTGAAATAAAAATTATTGTATTGATTTAGTTTAAAGTGAAGTTGAAATGTGATGATTAATTTGTGTATTTGCTTTAAATTCAAAAACCTTATGCATAAAAGTCATCCCATGTTTTCGTGTAACTACCAAAAGTGACATAGACTTTATGTTCATCATGGCCTTGAGTAGCTGGTTCACTTCAGTGTGAAATGAATGTCTTCCAAAATCTGAAAATCTTTTCCTCCTAAGATGACAAACCTGTACGCTCACAGCGAGGGGCTGTCATGGCAAGTTGATGCTGCGGTGGTGGGCATCTGCACTTTGGCAGATGGAAGAGAGATGGTGAAATAAGAACCCTTAATGTGATGGTGCCTCTGGGGTCGGGTCATTAAAGATGGAGTGCCATGATTTTCTACCCTAAAACATGATCATCTGGTATTAATGTTATATGAAAAGTAAGATTTTTCCCAAAAAGTGTACATTGTTAAACTGTCATTTTTATGATTCCACCCTACCAGATCATTAAGTATGCCTGGTTTGCCTGGTGGATGGTGATGGGTGGAGATCCAGCTGAACTGAAGCCACACCCACAGCTTTAGTTTTCATGATAAAGGGGGAGGAGTTAGGGGAGGGGCTGAACACGTGATGTCACTATATTGAAGTTTTTTTCATTGGCACGTTTAACTGGAAAGGTTTCAGCCTCCAGGAAGAAACCCTAAATACAAAGGGAAGACATCATTGCACATAAAAACACACCAATGGGTCTATTTACATACTGTCACCTCTTAAACATGTACAAAATTGGAAAAAATACAAAATTCACGGCACCCCCTCCTCTCTTTAACTTCCAAACTGACCTCACAACACCATAAAACCTTGTGTAAAGATTGGTCATGGGGCAAGGATTAAGGAAGCCAGGGTGTGACGGAATGGCTATACTTATTTCATTTGGGAACTGGGAAGTTTCCGATTTGGAACTTCCTATAGATAAATGGAGATTCAGTGGCTGCTTTCGGAACAAAACAGTCCAAACAATTTTATAAGCTACATACACTATAACAGTATAACCTTATCCTTCTACTTTACTATGAATGTCGTGAGGTTGCTTATAGCGTTTACACATCAGCTTTGAAGATGTCCAGATTTCACGGAGGGCCTTTAACAGTAGGGCTCCATTTTCATCACACGCTAAACCCCTTATCCCAAACCCTTTATCATTTTTTACTATTTTGATCAAATTTTTCGAATAGTTAGACATACCAATCTATTGACACGATGTGACCTTGTAGACTGGCTATTTTAACTATTGAAAAAGTTTAACTAGTTTTAAAAGGCAAAGAAGTTAAGGGATAAGGGCGTTAGTGGTAACGAAAATCTAGGCCTGTGTTCTACTTACTGGCATGAAGCCACACTTATGAACAGATTCAAATAACACTATGGAACTTTGTGTATCGGGAGAACTCTACATTATCAAACAAAATGGAGGTGCTGAGAGCTCATTTCTAGTCGTCGTCAGGGTGACCAAAGCCAAAGTTGGGGGCTAATCTGGACAGAAGATCTGCTCCGCGATGCAGCACTGGCACATGGGTTGCTGAGAGTGAAAGGTTATTTTCCCCTGCTGGTTGTGGTGTCATACACATAGGAGGTTGAGTGCTAGACACACATGGTAGGTGTGGCACTACGAAGAGGTCTAGCACATTCTAAACAGGGATAGACTCCCACGTGTTACCGGCTGATATCAGAAATAAGCCACTCCTGACTCCTTAGATATTTACAAGCTTTTGCTACAAACGGACATACATAACATGCAATACATGACTTGCATAAGATCTGGCCATTTCAGCTCTCAAAGTAACATCCCAAGAGTTTCAAAGTAAAAATGGCTCTGAGACATGGGCACCCCACGACTTCTCTAATTGGCTGTACATCTCTCATTAGTCTGATGGAGAAGAACACACATTGCCCAGCCAGTGCTACAGAGCGGCCGTGTTGCCAACTTGGCGCATTTGTCGCTATATTTAGCTCTTTTCCAGACCCCCTTAGCGCCAAAACTAGTTAAAAACTCCTGGCGGAAAATCTAGTGCTTTTTTGCTGGTGAGTTGGAGCGAAATCGTCTGACAGGCGCCAGAGATAAAACCCTCGTTTTTCACCATTTTTCCTCCTATGACAGTGGTTTTCAACCAGTGGTCAGTTGGTGAACTAGCTGTAACTCTTTGAGAGCGTAAAAAATGAAACCAAATGGACCCTTGCGGGTCCATTTGGTTTCATTTTTTACGCTCTCAAAGAGTTAAAAAATATTCATGCGCTAGGCAAGCATCTAGCCTAGCGCATTCTCGTGCATTTTGGAAGTGCCACTAGTGCATTTTGGATTTTGGCAGTTGGCAACACTGCAGAGCTGATCATGAGGTTATATCTTCCGTTCTTCTCTGTAATCCTGCTTCAAAGCACACCAGAGGTAGAAAACCTGATGTCATCGCTAGGGACACATGCATCAGTAAGCTTGGAACAGAGGATAGCAATGAAGGACTGGGAAGTCTGGCGTGGGATTGTGAACTCTGTGATCTCGGCCGTGGTTGAAAAATGATGATGCTACATTGTTACAAAATATGCAACCAAGGGGTCTCTTAACTTTTTCCAAAAAAAGCATTTCTAATTTCCTACAAAGTACTGAGAAATTTCAGATCACTCAGAGTTGAGTGATCTTTGCAGAGATGTAGTGAGTTTAAAGACACACAACAAATTATACTGTATAATCCCCACTGCAAGGTTATATAATAGTTTTGGATTTTTCATTATAGTTTAGTTTTAATTAGTTTTGACCTTTCTGTTTCTAATTCAGTTAGTTTCAGTTAGTTATTAGTGCGAGTTTGTGAGTATGCTTAATTTTAGTTATTTTTAGTTTAGTTTCAGTTCCTGGTTTCATAATTTGTTTTTATTTGTCAGGTATAAAACACCCAGTAGAGTAAGTATGGTGCATAATAAAAAAAATCCTAACGCTAACCCAAAAATGATACGATTTAAAAATATAGACTCAGCACCAATAGTACAGAAACTTAACTTCAATTATTTCTAATTATTATTTCTCCCACTTTGATAATCCCAATTGTTTGTTCTAATCACCTGTACAACGGCGTATATAAATTATACGTACGATAGGCACCTGTAAAAATGGAACACAGTTGGTATTCAACCCTTATGTTAAGTTGCTTTAGTCTTATTGGATTGGATGATTGCACACACTCATTCATTTTACACTGAGTATTATGGCACTCGGTAGAGGGTACAAGATCAAGCGTGGCCACAATACAACAGCGTCATTCTTCATGCTGGTCATCATAGCCACATTTTCCTGT
The DNA here is from genome assembly GCA_039105355.1 of Benthosema pterotum. Lineage (NCBI taxonomy): Eukaryota > Metazoa > Chordata > Actinopteri > Myctophiformes > Myctophidae > Benthosema > Benthosema pterotum. The sequence continues at coordinate 23,788,389 of CM076967.1, forward strand.
GGGATGGCATCCTACTCCTCAACCATGTCCTCCAAAATTGTTTTCCTGGTCACACGTACAGCATACGGCTTTAATGATAACAAGTTCTGTCATACTATGATATTGATACTACTCCATACCATACCAAGCTGTTGTGGCGGGTCCTACTATACTCAACAAAAATATAAACGCAACACTTTTGTTTTTGCTCCCATTTTTCAGGGGATGGACTTAAAGACCTAAAATTCATTCCAGATATACAATATTACCATTTCTCTCAAACAATGTTCACAAATCTGCCTAAATGTGTGATATTGAGCACTTCTGCTTTGTTAAGATAATCCATCCCACCTAACAGGTGTGCCACATCAGGATGCAGATGTGACATCATGGTTAGTGCACAGGTGTACCTTAGACTGTCCACAATAAAAGGCCACCCTGAAATGTGCAATTTTGTTGTGCCTTATTGGGTGTATGGGCCTCCGAAACAGTCAGTATCTGGTGTGACCACCATTTGCCTCATGCAGTGCAACACATCTTCTTCACATAGAGTTTATCAGATTGTCAATTGTGGCCTGTGGAATGTTGGTCCACGCCTCTTCAATAGCTGTGTGAAGTTGCTGGATATTAGTGGGAACTGGTACACACTGTCAAAATGGTAACAATGTGGTAATAATGTGTTATTAACTACCCAAAAGCATACCCAAAAGTACCCAAAACTACCCAAAAGCATACCCAAAAGTACCCAAACCTACCCAAAAGCATGCCCAAAAGTACCCATAACTACCCAAAAGTACCCCAAACTACCCAAAAGCATACCCAAAAGTACCCAAACCTACCCAAAAGTACCCCAAACTACCCAAAAGCATACCCAAAAGTACCCAAACCTACCCAAAAGTACCCCAAACTACCCAAAAGTATACCCAAGTACCCAAAAGTACCCAAAAGCATACCCAAAAGTACCCCAAACTACCCAAAAGCATACCCAAAACTACCCAAAACTACCCAAAGGTACCCAAAAGCATACCCTAGGGTACTTTTGGGTATGCTTTTTGGTAGTTTGGGGTACTTTTGGGTAGTTTTGCGTACTTTTAGGTATGTTTTGGGTACTTTTTGGGTACTTTTGGGTATGCTTTCGGGTAGTCTTGGGTACTTTTGGGTATGCTTTTGGGTAAGCCAAGTAAAATGTCTTATTTGTTCTTTTTGCCAATTCTAGTATTCCTGTTTTTTTTAATTAACTTTAGTTATAGCCCTGCCCCACTGTACTAGTAGTAGTGAGGCAATTCTTTTACTTCATAAATGCATAATCTTACCCAATTGCGATTTTTTGCCATTGAATCAAACAGGAAAAATCATAATTATGGTTGTCCCGATCACATTTTTTTACTCCCGATCCGATCCCGATCATTTGAGTTTGAGTATCTGCCAATCCTGATATTTCCTGCTGCGATCACTTTCTTTGCTCCGATACAATCCCAATCATTCCCTATAAATTTTCCCGATCAGAATAATATAGCAGACTAGAATAGCACTCGTCACTCAAATATGCACTTGGGCAACTCCAAAGCAAATTCCACATTTATTTACCTGCCATAGTGTCAACCCCTTACCCCTGTGTCGGACCTCTGGTTATACTGGTATATTTGTCAATACTGAATACTGGTTGTCTAAACTCCCCAGGAGCTCTCAGGTTCTATTTTAGGCCATGCTCGACACCTTAAATCACTTTTTTCATTTCTTGAATAGTTAAAACAACGTCTATATCTGTACATGATACATTGTGAGCTTGTAGATTGGTTATTTACACACGGCAGCTGTGACACAGATTCAAAAATGTTTCTCAAAGCCAAAGTAGTTTTGGGGTACGGGGTTAAGCATGGCCGAAAATAGAGCCCCTCTTCTCATGGTTCAACACTTTTTCGCCCACATTCCATTACTTGCTAATGTCTGGTCCTCAACTCTTCACAGACAAAACCACAGCTGAGGCATTCTGTAAAGCCAGCTATCTGCTCAGTCATCTGTGTAAAAAATCCATGACCCCATGTTATCATATCCAGGGAACAACACACAAATTGTAACTCGGTTACCACGCTCACTTTGAATTACACGGATGCGGTGCTGATCTGGCTGGATTAGCTGCCAGCGAGTGGATTAACATCTATGCTTGGCAATTGGCAGTGCCATAGTAGAGTTTGAAAGATTGAAAGTTGGAGAGAGACCTAATACTACAGTATTGCAAAATAAGAAAAAATCGTTAGCCAGTTGATGTGTGTAATTTACAGTGAGGAGATGGATATTAATTGGAAAATAATGTAACACAAAATGTCTTTATTTCACCAATCAGAGTAAAGTTTTCATCAGGGACATAATTACATTAATCACAACTCCCCATAAAACCTGTGTTCTTGAGAAATAGTGTTCTTAGGAGCTTCTCAAGAACACAAGTCCTATGTGTGAGTTATGAGTAATGTAATTTAGTGCTGTCCCCTAGGCCTGATTTTGTGGTTCGAGCATCGTCAGGAATTTCCAAGCTCACAAACGACCGCTTCTAATTAAGTTATTTTAAAAAACAGCATGCTCGTCCCCCCCTCTTTTTACTATTAAAATCGTGGATGTTGTCAACGGTGGCAGAGGAGCGCAGAGTGCTTTCTACTGCCCCGAGATGTGATTGTGAATACATCACAGCAGGGACAACGGTCATGACAGATCGCAGGCGCCGCTCTCCTTTCCCGGAGTTTCATGCACGGATAACACAGCACGTCATGGATTTGATTGCTTCCATGACGTGCTGGCTAGACAAGGTGGTGGCGACTATAAACTTCTATTGAGAATGGGACACCGTCATTAAAAACAATGTATCAACTCCACTTTGTCCCTATTCAGGCTGGATTGAACAGCGCTCGAGCTCTCAGTTTCCGACCGCTCAATGTCGCAACTCTTCTACTAGATGGGGGGAGGGGGTGCGAATTGTTTGGATCTAATCTGGACAACGATGTGGTAACTAGCAGTGGTTGGACTGCAGTGGTTGGAGTACCACTGTGGTTGGAGTATATAGTCTGGTGTTAAGTGACAAGCCAACTGTTTGCAATTTTATCAATACATTGCCCACACATAAGCGGGCGGCGCACCAAATTGGGCAATAGATGCACTGGCATCTTTATAGAGCTGAGGAGTCCTGACCACAGCCCGTGTTGGCTTTGAATATATATATTGGCATTGAATACCTGTCTCCCATTGGGCGAGGGAGTCAACAAATAAAAAACACACATTGTGTAGTTTTTGATAAAATATTCATGTTCTTTTTCAAAATGTAACCACAAAGTTAAAGATACATTTTTGTACTTAATCAGAAAATTAGGTTCACCATCATTCTACAGTAAAATACGTGTATAAGTGTATCAGAAACTGAACAGAACAGTGGTGGAATTCCTTTCACAAATGTCAGAGAAAAACATTGCATTATGAGACTAAGGCAAACATAAATCACTTTGATTTGTCTCCATGACTATGTCTGCAAACTTCTTAGCAGAACAACTTTGCTGAATTGCCAGAGAGTTCAGAAGTTACTTGATATTGCTCTTTGACACGACAGGGGATATTCACTGTGTGTGTGCGTGCCTGTGGTGCACGTGTGTGTGTGTGTGTGTGTGTGTGTGTGTGTGTGTGTGTGTGTGTGTGTGTGTGTGTGTGTGTTTGTGTGTGTCTGTGTGTGTGTGTGTGTGCGTGCGTGCGTGCGTGCGTGCGTGTGTGTGTGCAGGATATGAGCCATAATAGCCCACAGGGTGTGATACAGACACAGTAATCCCCTCCGGGGGTCTACACATTGTCTACAGTGACGATGATAGATCAACGGAGGTATGCAGCATTGGCAAAAAATGTTAATCTTCCCCTTTATTTTATTTTTCTCTAGCTAATGTTACTGCCCCCACAACTCCAAGAGAAAACAACAATTTATCTCTCTATTACCCTAATTCAAATATTTATGCCCATGCAGGTTGGGGTGAGAGGAGGTGACGTGAGTTGAAAATAAGTTTATGTAGTAGTGAAAATAACACTACAAGCTCACAATTCCATGACCTGTTGTGAGCTTGTAGGTTGTAGATCAGCTATTTTCACTATAGGTCCTATAGGATCAAGACATCACATTTCTCCTTTAGGTTTCGAGCTCAGGTGCTTGGGAAGCACGTGGATATCTTTTTAATCACTACCACATAACCTATTCTTAAGTATGCTTCATTGACCAGGGTCAATGAAGTGTACCGTAGTATCTTCACTCCTTTTAGCCATTTGTACAGAGTTTGTAGATTGTATATTTTTGGACATTGTTTGCCCTAGAATAGAGACACCAGGGCTCATGCGTGTTTTTTTTTAAACAGAACGTCTCATCAATACCCCTGCCATATGGATCGACATAATTATTCATGACTATGAAGTATGCATAAGGGCCTAGTCTTACTTAAAATGGGAAAATGTGGTAGGGGTCTGAATGTTCTGAAGAAGAGCTTGATGCAGACAAACCCCGTCCGACAGTGCACATACATCCACTCAGGCTCAATTACATTTCATGCATTTCAGCCATATGCCTTAAGGAATAACTAAAATGTTGTTTTAAGGTGTGCAGTCATTACCAATGCTAATGAAAACCACATTTGCTTTGTAAATGTGTGATTGGCCTTGCTGAGTTTACACAGGAAAGGAATCCCCTCGTGCTTTTATGTTTCCGGATTTTTGTCTTGCTCCACATGCTTTGACTGGTCTCCTATCCAGCTGCTACAGTAGTTTGCCGCTAATCATTCCCAGAGGTGTTATAGATATATCAACAATGGTTTTGGAGGAAGTGATTATTCTTGTCTATAATGAAAAGTCTCTCAGGGTTAGAACAGTGGTTTCCAAAGATTCTGTTGCCAATTCACAACAACGGGAAAGTAAAAATGTCAATACCTGCCTTCGGTGCCAAATGGCCAGTGTTAGAAGAATACTAGGCTAATTGGGTTAGCGTGATGCTGTGGTTGAATTCCAAGCAATATAATTTAATAAAATGAACCCCAAGCAGTACATTATTATAATTATCTTTTGTTATTCTTTTTTTGCTCCACCTTGAAGCGAATCTGAAATGTGGGGTTCCACCAGTCCAAGGTGAGGGAATCTATAGGTTTGCACTTTGCACAATATATTTATGGCCACCTGAGTACTCATAAATGTGACAATTCATCTTCACACCAATTTATTCATCATCAAATCTCCATTCCGATTGAGAACACTCAAATATAACCTGTCCCGTCAAGCCGAATAGAAGCCCTAGTAGGTGGAACACAAAAAAATGTTATGGGAAGCTTTTTCTTTGAAACCCTTCCCACTGCTTCAGAAGTAAAGATTGATCACATTGGAAACAATGTGCCCACAGACTGAGACACTGCCAACATGTGTTTGCCATATTGGTCTTCAAATCAACAGCCGGCCCGAAATATCACCTTGTATTCATACACGCAAAGGCTTGTGCTCTCATCAATTGCTCATTACTCTTTATGATTACCACTTACCAGTACCATGTTACTTACGTATAACCAGTCAAGTGGGTACCAAAACCAGTGCTTTTCAACCTTTTTCATACCAGGGCCCACAATTTACTCTGTATTTTAGCCACAGACCACCGTTTCATGTTGAGTTTAGTCTTTCGTATACAAAACGAGAATTTACAAGTTTGTGTCACAATTTAGGAGAGATAACTGGCAAAACGTTGGTCAAACTAACAATTCTTACATTTCCTAAATGTGTAGTGTCAAGTAATTTATTACATTCAAGAGTTTAAATTTCAAGAGTTACAGATCTATAAGGGTCCATACCATTGTGGTTACCAAGGGTCCATCATATGGGGGACCAAGTGGAATCCTCTCAGGGACCACTACCTCTCAGCCATACTTATATGTGGGTAGTTGGACAACTGGACCCCTTAGATGATTGGGCACTTCAACAACCTGAACGTTGGATGAGTGGCCACTTGGACACTGGAGACCTT